>JBBBDQ010000184.1:907500-1437500 GCA_037127315.1 Ascarosepion bandense
CATAAACTGAATTTTGAAGGCTAAATAAGTCCTCTGAGTAAATGTTCTCATGGCTGAGACTAAGAACTACAATTATACCTACTTAGAGCCAAACTCGAAGCAAAGACTAAAATAAAAGGGCTGAAAAAAATACAGACATACAAGCAGATAAACAGACACACACAGACACACACACACGAACATCTTGCATTATATATATATATATATATATATATATATTATCGATTTTCTGTACTATTGTAAGAACTGCAACCTTGAAACTTCTGAATATCGTTTGTCTATGAGTGTATCAAATTTGATTAAAATCGGACCACTTCTTCTATAACCCGATTTTTTCGATTATCGATTTTCGATATTTATCAGGGGTACCTTGACACAAAACCTAGCTAAGAACACTCGCAGACGCTCATAGTACAACTGTGTAAATTTTCAAGAAAATCGGTTCAGCCGTTTCAGAGTCTATAGGTAACGGACACACACACACACACACACACACACACACAGACAACGTTCCATTTATAAATAAGTTTAGATATCCCTGGTTAACTTCCCTTCTTTAGAAAAGACTCCAGTGTCCATATGCATGACCTTGGCATTTATATCAGTGAACATCTCCCTCTAGATAGAGTAATTTCTCTTGAATCTCCCGACGATTCTTACATGTATCTCTGTCTGTGTCTACTAAATTCAATTAGCTATCTTTTCTTTCTCAAACGCTCACCTTCCTCTCCTGACTGTTCCGCGTTAGACAGTATCTCAGATAATATAGACAAGGCCATTTCCTCTCATCCACTAGTTAATATATTTTTTGTTCGGTAACTTTAATGTCTACCATGCCAAGGGCTGAAAAGCTCTGTCACAGATCTTGCTGGTGTTCATACCATGCACTTTTTAAACACTCAATCTCTCACGCAAGTAATAGATTTTCACGCGCGTTTCCTTAATAACACTGATGGGCTCGGCTCACTGCTAAATCTTTATTTCACTTCTATCCCGGACTCTTGCCATGCCATGCAGCTCTGCCTTCTTGGCAACTCTGATCATGCCTTCCATTCTGCCTCCTTCCCGGAACCTCCTACTATCAGAATATCTTACAGTTATTAAAGACAGGGAGGCGTTCCGCGCCTTCCTTTGTGATTTCCCTTGAAACAAAGTTTTTAGTCTCCCTGTTGAAGACTGTGCATCCGAGGTCTGTTCCTGGGTAAAATCCTTAATCGATGTTTTCATCCCATCCAGTAAGTTGCGAATTAAGTCTAATTCTTCCCCTTGGCTCTCACATGCTTGCTCGGTCGCCATTGCCCACAGGAATAACTTCTTCCAGCTTTACCGGAGTGACGCATCTGACTATAATAAGCGCCATTTTGTCTCTGCTCGCAACCAATGCAAGTGTGTCCTAAATGATGCTATATTGTTGCTTGTTAATAGAATGAAGCAGCGTATAGCATTCCGCAAGTTTGGCTCGGAAGACGACTGGCAGCTATGCAACACTATGCTAAACAACAGCAAACCTTCGATCCCTCTACTGCTCAATAATTTTGAGGTTCTCACATCCAATGCAGACAAGGCTGAGCGCTTTGCTCGCAAATTATTTTACAAGTTCACACTGGGCTCATATGAAGTACCCACACCCGACTTCCCTCCTAGAACTGAGACCCAACTGAATGATGTATACATAACCCCTTTGATCTATAACATTATATCTATGCTTGACACCCATAAATTCCTATCATCGTCCTTAAGAAATGTGCCCCTGAACTCTCCCCTGTCCTCTCCAAACTGTATAACTACTGCTTCGTTGCTTCTTGCTCCTCTGCTTGTTGGAAGTCCTCTTCTGCAGTTCCTGCTTTTAAAACTCTGGAGAGCCTTCCGACCTTTCTAATTATCGTTCTGTCAGCCTCTTACCGCTTTTTGCCAAAGTGTTTGAGGCTATTATCAATGCTGAAATGATTCAGCGTCTCACATCCAACAACCTATTTTCTGACAAGCACTATAGCTTCCGTTTTGCCAGGTTTACTGCTGATGTGCTAACGGCCATCCCCGAATACTTATATCAGGCCCTTGATAAGAGCAGCAAAGCCCGGGCTATTGCCCTGGATATATCTAAATCGTTTGATAGGGTTTGGTATACTGGTCTTCTGTGCAAGCTACTGGGTTACGGTATAACTAGACGATTCTTTGATTTAATCCAATCGTTCCTGTCAAACTGTAAAATGAAAGTCGTTCTGAATGGGCATACTTTCAAATCCTTTCATGTAAACGCAGGTGCCCCACAAAGCTCTATCTTATGTCCTATGCTCTTTCTGATATTCATCAATGATCTTCCTGATGTAGTCAGTTCCAAAATTGGTATCTATGCTGATGACACCACCATCTACTTCCGTCTCAATATGAAATTACCAGGAATGGTCTTGGGAAGGACTTCTAATCTGTGATGGATCGGAGTTAGAAATGGCTCGTAAATTTTAATGCTTCCAATACGAAACTGCTTTCTTTTAACCACCATAAATTACCTTCCATTGATATCGATTACACTAATCTCTCTGGAAGCAACACCCTGCGCCTCCTCGGCCTCACTTTCTCAGCCGATCTCAAGTGAAATGAATACATGGAATCAATATCTACTTCTACTGCTAAGAAGGTTAGGTTGCTGTGCAGAGCCAGAAAGTTTTTCTTGTCAGAATTCATCTTGCACGTTTATAATTCTTCCATTCGTCTATGCATTGAATACTGTTGCCATATCTGGTCAGGTGCTCCTACTGTTCATTTTGGGTTTCTCGACAAACTCCAAAGGAGAATCTGAAATGTAATCGGTTCTGATTTGGCAGATCACCTTCAGTCACTTTCTCAACGACGGAATGTGGCTTCCCTTTGTCTTTTCTACAAGTATTTTCACGACTTCTGCCCTGGGGAGCTATTTTCTCTGGTACCCCGCCCTCATGAATTTACTCGTGCAACTACATTGGCAACTATATCCCAACCTTTTACCGTCAAAATATGCAAATGTAATCACCACTTCTATTTATTCAGTTTCTTTTCTCGCACTTCCCGTCTGTGACTATCCCTTCTCTATCCTTGCTTCCCTGATAGCTAAAATCTCCAGAAGTTTGAATCCAACATCAATTGTCACCTTCTATATCCTTGACTCCCGCCTCTCTCTTACCCTTCCCACAACATCACCAGTATGATTTTCTTTTCTCTCTTCCCTCTCCTCTCATTGTAACTCCCTGTGCACCACTCGCAATACTGCCTTGCCTGGGGTGAAACGATTTTAAAAAAGATATATATATATATAGTTTTCAAATTTAAGTACATGATTCAATCATTCTTACCCGATACGTTTATCTCTCTCTCTCTCTCTCTCTCTCTCTCTCTCTCTCTCTCTCTCTCTCTCTGACTCTCTCCTGTTCTATGTCTGTTTGTCCGTCTGTCTGGTTGTCTCGCTGTGTATCTATAGATATATTCTGTATGATTAGTACCTTGCTAATTATAGTTTATTATTAAAAATATTTACTCGGCCATGTATATATTATCAGGTTAGTGCAAAAATAATTTCAATTGTTAAACATAAATTTTAATACCGTATATCTCAGCTTTGAATAAAATTTATTAATCAAATAAAATTCATTAGAATCTCAGTGGTGTTGCCATCAATAATTTAGTTCTGGAGTCTTTGAGCCGATTAATTCTTTGAAAACATTTTGAGCAATTGCTAGTTAGTTGAAGGCTGTCTCCAGCAGAACATTTCCGAAATGCCTAAAAATGCGGTTTGGGTTGGAAGTTGGGTGAAATAGAGTTTCGTAGCCCAATTCATTCATTTGATATTTATTTGAGATACATATACTAGTACTATGATCCTAAGATCTCACTAGGATTTACTATCGTTAGACATAAACCGAACAAGATAACACTAAGTTGATAGAAGGCTCAGAAAAGAAACAAAAAGAACAGTTTGGTGGTTAAGGAATGTAACAAGAAAAGACAGATAATCGGCAAAATACACCAAAGACTGCAAAGTTTTGCCAAACATTAAAAAAAGAAAAAGATTTTCTTTATGATGACGCATTAGCATCTTCATCTTTTATATCCCAAGTACTTTCATGGCGTAGACGATCAGGATAACCTGAAAACTTACCATTTGTTGTTGTTGTAAGGTTTGACATTTTACCATCTCTCTTTGCACCCGTTCTACCATTCATTCAATCGTAGTTTTCCACTTCTTTTAACTTTAATATATAATGCAAATGCTACACTATCTAGGCTCTTTTTCATTATGCGTCCTATAATTTTCTTTCTTATTGTAAATATGTTACCTTGTTTGAATTTTCTTTGATTTTCGTCACGTTGCTCATATGTCTATTCCATTATATATCGTTAGTATCGCATCTCTATTTTTTCAAGAATATTCTTCAGCTGTGAGGAGATGGTGCAGCAGTCACTGGCGTAAAAGGGATTAGATAATACATAACTGTTCAATACTCTTATGTTTGTTTCTAACGATATTTTCTTACGCCTTAATACTTTACTTAGTTCATAGAAAACATCTTTCGCTATTTTGTGCGCCTTGGGTTTTCTCTCTTATATTTTCCGACAGCTGTTACTGCGCTATTTTAGTTGAATTTCTTTATCTTATGATTTTATCATATATATATATATATATATATATATATATATGTGTGTGTGTGTGTGTGTGTGTGTGTGTGTGTGTATCAAAATTCAGATATAAATAAAAAATATATCTGTAAAAAGACATTTTACTTTTGTCTATAAATACATGATATGTTGCAAATATCCTCACATTTACTCCGATAAATTCCATCAGGGAACGAAACGCGCCAGGAAAGAATAATTTTGTCTTCATATATATATATATATATATATATATATATATATATATATATACTTGAAATTATCTATGTTTAAACTTGCATATGCATGAAGAATTAATGAATTTATTTTCAACTCGACATTTTATTACTTCAAAAGTTATTTTTAGTAGATAGACGTGTTTGACAAGACACTATCTTTATAATGTTTATTTATTTATTTATTTATTTTAACAGTATATCTTACATTTACCGTCCAGCACACTCGAGAAAACTTAATAAAAAGTATGTGCGTTCCAGCAAGATTCGAACAGTGCTCCACTTTTTAGGTGAAACCACTGATTAACCTGCGTTCTTTAGCCAGTGTCAGGACGATGCATGGTTCTGTTTAGCCTTTTTAGGAACATTCATTCTGTCGTTCAGGTTTTTTCTAGAGCCTGCATCTGATCGATTTCAAAGCAATTATAATATCAACTTATATCAAAACAATTTTTAAAGGATTAACAAAAAACATGGTATTATAAAATCGCTAATTGATCTCTCTTACGACGAAACAAAAACGTAGTAATTCATGCTCGTAAAAAGTCTTAGTCAGCAACTCGTGAGTCGTATAGTAAAAACCAAAAATCCTACTGAAACGCTGTCATCACCGTCTTGGACTAGTGATTGAGTATCTGGCTGTCTGCATTCGCATGAAGTGTGACTACTCGTTATCTCATAGCGCATAATAAACACAGTAACGTGAACTTGGTGTGCATCACCGTAGATAAATCTCTGAGTCAGAGCAGAGTCCCATGTCACTTCTTGTCTTCACTTGGTCCTTTTCAAGACGCTGGCTATCTCCGAGACACTGTGGTTGACAGTTAATGATCCGAGGACAGTGTGCGTTATCATTTATTATACTAACGTTTATCTTCGATTTCGAAACAAGATTAAACTATAAGAATCAAACAAGACAAAAGTAAAAATAGCAGAATTTCTTTTTTCAACATATCTCATTTTCTGATGATGATTTAATAAAAGTAAAACATTTTGAATTAATAAATGTTTCCTATTTGTTCTTATATATATATATATATATATATATATATATATATATATATATATATATATACGATAAAGAACTTATATGTTCTTTATCGTACCCGGATTGAGCACTCTGAAAGAGTGGGAGACTTTGTAAACAGTAGCTATTCCGGCATTTACGCACCGCTCATTCGATAATGAATTGGAACACTCTAGCTATTAGGCGTGTTTATACGCGCTAAAGCCTGCCTTCTTCTACTGGACGCTCGTGGCCTAGGGGTAGAATCGCCGACTGACGCCGATTCGGTGGGATTTCAATCCTGGGTTAGGAAGTGATCGGAGTCTAAGCCGTACTGATGAGCTGTGATACAGCGAAACAGATCTGTCTGCGGATGACTATATATATATATATATATATATATATATATATATATATAATAAAGCATGTGCATATAGCTCTTTGAAGACGATCTATTAACGCTACAACGAATATTTAAAATGGGTGGTTTTCTCGTGTGTGTGTGTGTGTGTGTGTGTGTGTGTGGATATATAGATTTACGTTTATTTGATCAGTACATAAAATGCATAATACTCACATTGAGGTGATGTAATGGTTAGCAAGCTTGTCTCGCTAGATTCATTACAATTGAGTAGTGAGTTCGATATCACTGTGTGTCCCATGCTTTCAGCCTTGTGCCACATCTGAGCTGCGCTTAGAATATAACCATAACATGCACACTGCAAGGACATTCGTTTATTAGCGACGCATCATATTTATACAAAGTGGACACAAATACATGAAATGAATCTTTTATTGTAGTGGTTAATAAACATGAAAACTCACAAATACGCATAGATACACACGCCTATATGGGAATGTGTGTTTTTGTTTATGTGTGTGTCTGCGCGTACATATATGATACACAGATGCGCAGCTATATATACATTAGATGCTAACAGGCATGCGTACATTAAATGAATATATGTATAGATATATAGGTATGTATGGTAAATGAATTATTATATATATGTTTGTGTGTGTGTGTGTGTGTGTGTGTGTGTGTGTGTGTGTGTGTGTGTGTGTGTGTGTGGCATGTTGTTTGAGCATTATATACAATCGTTTTCGTTGTTTATAATCTGGCTTACCCCGAATGAACATGATGTAACTGTCTGATTTCGGTTGCTGGGTGGAGGGTTCGATATACGACCAAAATCTAAGACAAAATGCAACGGCCAGATACATATGCCAGACTCTTTTCGCCAGCACTTGCGTCTGGCCTCAGGCCCGAGCCTATGTAATTGTTAAAAAAAAAAAAGATTTACTCACTACCCCATTTAGTGCCACCCCGACGAGTGCAGAATCACATCCGGATCTGCGTGTGTGTCCGTATTTTCAATACGTGAGGGGGGGGGGGATTTGTGGGACTTTCCAAACCATATGCGATATTACTAAACGCTTTTATCTTCAAAATGGCTGATTGTTGAAGTATCATTTATCTCTATGTATTTCCCTGTTTTTATCTCTCCTTTTCTCTTCTTTCTCTTTTCGATGTCTTTCTTTTTTTCTTTTTCTTTCTTTTCTTATTATTTCTTCATCTATATATTTCTCAATTTCTTTCTCTCTTCTTTCTTTCTTTCTTTCTTTCTTTCTTTCTGTCTTTCTTTCTTTACTGGTTTCCCCTCAATTTCTCTCTCTTGTCTCATTCTCTCCATATTTGCCTCACTCAATTTCTTTCTTTCTCCTTCTTTTTTTATTCCTGTCCCTCTTTCTTTCAATATTTCCGTTCACAAGTTTCCTCTCTCTCTTACTTTTGAAGTAATAAAAATGTCGAGTTGAAAATAAAATCATTACTTCTTCTTATATATGCAAGTTTATATATAAATTCAAGTATATATATATATGTATGTGTGTGTGTGTGTGTGTGTGTGTGTGTGTGTGTGTGTGTGTGTTTGAGTTAATTTTGCTTAATGTATTTCTGTCTTTCTCAATGTCTTTAACCATCTTTCTCTCTTTCTCTCTCTCTCTCTCTCTCATATATATATATATATATATATATTGAGAGAAAGAGAGAAAGATGGTTAAAGACATTGATAAAAACATGCTCATTTCATTTGCATTGTTGTTCTTATTTGGGCAATATTTAGATTTGTTTTTACTACTGAGCTATCGGTAATATTGTTGTTGCTGCATAATGTTTCTATAAGTCTAAATTTCCGTTTGAATTCTCTAAGGTCTTTTTTTAGATCTGTAATGTTTAACAGAATTTTAGACCTAACTTTAGAAGGTTTATTTCTTCTTCTTGTAAAGGATATGATAATAATGGGTTTTGTATTTTTTAAATTGGTCTTGTCCTTCAGATCAGATGTTCTAGAAAATGTTTTTTAGTTGGTGAGGTATCTCTATTTATGTTTTGAAATTTCAAACGTAATTTATGCACTAAAATGCAATGAATGCTCAAAACTATACGTTAGGGCGACACAAAGCCTGAATAAAAGAGCTTCTAGCTCTGCACAGAAGTAACATTAAATAATTATTCAAATGTTGGAGAATTTTTGTCTTTATTTTCAACAGAAATTAAAGCAAAAATACGACGTTTAGAACGGCTCATGATTAAACATAATAGACATTCATTGTTTCTTATATTTAACAGCATACGTTTAGAATATATATATATATATGTGTGTGTGTGTGTGTGTGTGTGTGTGTGTGTGTGTGTGTGTGTGTGTGTGTGTGAAGGTATAATGTAAGAACTTGAATCAGTTCTCTCTGCTTTCCAACAGATGGCGTCCCAGAACTGCATGCATATAGTTTCAAGTGGTAATGCATCTAAAAGGAAACACTAAAAGCAAGCTTAAAATTCAGTGTATGTTATTTTGCAGATGTGTAAACAACGTTTTTCATAGCGTTAAATTTTAGTGCAGTAATTTATTAAAAAATCTGCAGCTGAAGCACACAGAATTCTTGTTGAGACTTACGATGACTATATACTGTCGAAAACAACATGCAGAGATTGGTTCAAAAATAATGATTTTAATGATGAATATAAAGAACGCTCTGGAGCACCAAAAAATTTTGAAGCCGAAGAATAGGAAGCTTTACTTCATAAAAACTCATGTAAGGCGCAAGCTGAAATTATAGAATCATCAGGAGTTCATCAGACATTTTCGAAAACTGTAAAAGTATAAAGAATTATTCAAAATCAAGGATACTGGGTGCCTTACGAGTTGAGACGTCAAATAGCGTAATATTACGTGTGAACAGCTGCTTCAACGGCAAAAAAGTTGTTATTTTTTTTTTTTTTTGTATCGTATCATGACCGGCGATGAAAAGTGTATACAGCACGATAACCCCTATGCGTAGAAGATCTTAGGGTAAGCCCATCCATGCATCAACATCGGCGGCAAAGACGAATATCCATGGTTCGAAGCTTCTGTTCAGCATTTGATCAATCAGTTAGGTGTAGTTTATTATGATCTGCTCAAACAGACTGAAATCATCACGGGAGATCGCCATCGTCTACAATAGATGCGATTTAGCCGAGTATTGAAGAAAAACGGCCGCTTTACGAGCAGAATCAAGGCTGGTTACTTAAAAGTGTAGTCAAAATATTGACATTGGGTTTTGATGATTTGTTACCATAGGTTAAAACTGGACCTTGAGAATGTTTTGAGGACGGCTGGTAAGAACAGACAGATAATATCAGAGAGTAAGTTTTCTCGCCTTCCATCGGAAAGGAAGAGAACTCACTCGAAATGGTTAAATGATATTGCTTACATTTCAAAATGGTAAGTCGTATATAGGGAGGGAGAAACAGAAATCTTGTGCCCTCCTTCAACACTCCGGTTTTGTGCCTTTTTTAATAAAACTAAGGTGGAAAACGAAATAAGAGAGACGGGGACCAGCGATTGAATGATACGGTCAAGCTAAAATAGCCTGCCACCAGAAAAGTGATTTGGGCCTGAGATATTGCAAGTGACGGTAAGACCGAATTCGGCGAGCTGCAAATTGAACAAACCCCCGTCCATGGAGAATATAGATCACGAATATTAGCGTGCAATTGAAATACCAGCCAACTGATTTTTTTGCGTCATTTAGCTTTGACTTGCTTATGATTTTGTATCTATTCGATATATAAATATATATAAATCTACATCGTGGTGTTGCAGTCTTAAATTCGGTTTTCATTATATACTGTTCCCTCGCGTGTCTGGGCTAACCTAGTCGAGTGATGACAGGTGACGTGGGTGAAATCAACCAAAGGTCAGGATCCCTGGCTGAAGTCAGTCATATATATAAAATCCAAAAATGAAATAGTTTGTAGGTTAAATCCCAAAACCAGATTCTATTAATATTAATTTTATTAATATTAAAGGGCTCGATGTAAATACTATTATCTATTTACAGAGCAAAATATGTATATTTTTTAAAAATAAAACTCGAAAAACTACATTCGTTGTATGGTCATTTCGGCGAGAAAAAATCTCTCTTCCTCAGCAACGACCAAAATCAAAAATTTTATTGCAAATATGAGACAAAAATTGACATTCCGGAAGGTCACTCAAAACAATTCCATACACAGGAAGTTTACATTAAAAGTAAAAAGAAAGTAAATAAGAAAAAATAAAAGGAATGGGAAGTTAAGAAAGAAAAAATTAAAAATTTGTCGTCTAGACATTGTTACAGAGGGTGGGGAAAAAAGAAAAACAACAGAGAAAAGGGTTCAAGACTCGACTATAGAAGAAGACTTATAGATTACATCTGTATTAAGAAATCTAAATTAAAATTTAACCATGTTACAAGCATGGAAGGGGTTAGAGGAAAGGAAAAAGAAAAATGAGGTAGACAGGGGAAGAGTTAAAGGAAAAAGAGGAGAAATGTAAGAAAAGGGAAAAATCTTCAGTAGCCATGGTAACGAATGCTGGTTTCAGTGTGAAAAGAATGGCTAGATACTTAAAAAGGGTAAAGAAAAAGGTAAGGGAAAATAGAGGAAAGAGATAACATAATGTAATATTAAAGGTTCTCTGTTAAAAGTTTTCTCAAAACTTTATTTAAATTAATATGTTCTGACTATTGTTGTTCGTTTAAATTCTACTAATAGGTAAAAATTGGGGTAATATTATATTAGAGTTGGTCTAAAACGAGAATTTTGACATATAATATACATATACACGCACACACAAACACACACACACATATTAAAGAAAATTTACACAAAAAGGAGAAGAAAATATATGAGATGAAAAAATTGTTTTAGGAAAGTCTAAACATATTAAACATTAATTGTAATGTAGATCATAAATTTCTTTAAATTCTCATTTTGTCAATAAATTTATAGTTGAAGAAACTAAAAAATAAAGTATCCTAAACAAAACCTACTTTTAAGTTCACGTAAGGAATTCATAAGTTTATATGTTTAAGTTTTCTAGTTTAAATGTACATCTTTGATTAAACCATTTGGTCTTAAAAGTATCTTTGTTTGATCCCAAATATGTTTTGTTTTGACCATTTAAGGCATTGTACTTTTGCTTTGTAAATGTCTTCTTTTATATTACAAAGTTCTTGAAGGGGGCATTTATTTTTGTCCCTGCAGTTACATTCTTTATTACAGATTTTGTTTTGTACAATGCTATTTAGGTTTCTGGAGTTGTGTTTCTTTATAAAATTTTCTAAATTACTAGTACCGATAACTCAGTTTGATTGTATTCCTACTAAAAAAATTGTAGTAATGTAAAAAAACATATATATGTACACATACAACTCACACGCACACACGTAAATGCGTACACACATGTTTTTAAACTCCAATTTCTTATCCTTTCACCGTTATTATATAATATTTATTTATTTTTTATTTTCATTTTCTCCTTTCATCTTTTCTATTTTAAATTTATTCCTCTCTTCTTTCTTCTTCCCTTTTCGTTTACGCTTTAAGATACTTACCCTTTCTTTTTAACGCTCTCTCTCTCTCTGTCTGTCTGTCTGTCTGTCTCTCTCTCTCTCTCACACACACACTCTCTCTCTCTCTCTCTCTCACCTAACCCACTTTCTTTACGTTTCAAATCTACGGGTCAGCAATCTAACTGACAGGCTGAATGTATCTTTAGATTTTTGTTGATATCCGCTCCTAAGCGTGTTCTTTGATTATATGTTGCGTATATATATGCTTGTGTGTGAATATGTGTGTGTGTTCGCCGAACTGATGTAATGATGTATTTTTTCTTAAATTTTCTCTTTTAAGGGAGCGACTGTTATTTTTATTCATATTTTTTAGGTCTTTGTGAATTTCATTCGTGTAAAATCCTTTGTACAATAAAGACGGAAGCTGATGATGGTTCGCCTGAAATATGCCTACACTTTTGATTTACCCTGAAATAACATGTCTGCCTTAATTTTTCTTATATATATATATATATATATATATATATATATATATATATATATAGCTTGACTATTCCCTCCGATTGTTGGAACCTTTCATCACATTGAACCATAATATCGCAACAATTGTCATCTTCTGAAGACCAAACTCAGAGATTTTACTTCTCAAGACAATTCATCAATACTTATATAAGTAGCAGATATACTAATAAAACCTTTAGTCTTATCAACATATCTACTACACAGTAGCATGAACATGCTGAGTCCAGTTTAAAATCAACCTTCTCCTTCAGGCTCTTGCCATTTCCGTCAATTTGTTTTTTTCAATAACTCATATGCATGCTATCACAGGCAGTAGCTTCTTATTTGTTAAAGTCGTATATCATATTACTCGATACTCAAGTCAGTAGTCACACATACAGAATTTTTATAACTTCCTGTCCTTGACTATACATAGTTTCTACTCTTTATATTTAAATTACACTGCAACTGCATCTCACGGAAACGGAAGAATCTGATGCCATTAGTACATCGCGTATTTCTCTGGTTTGCACCAGCAATAATCTTTTTTATCACTTTACTTAATACGAAATACAAATATTCTTTAACATACGACTGAAATTGCAAAATCTAGGCTTATAGTCGCATCACTTTGAAATATTGGTTCCCGTACAATCACCGAAGTTACGCAACGTCGAGTCAGTACTTCTTGGGAATTCCAGGTGCTGTAAGCTTGAATGTGCAAGTAGAGTAATGGATAAAGGCTCGGATTTGTTAATGGTAAAGCCGAATTTCAATTCCCGTTGGGGTTGTTATATTTATGCACAAAAACTCTAAGGTATGAATACACATTTCCCCCCCCCCCCGCTATAGCTTGTAATCACTGAAGATAATATTATCTCCAAAAGCAAATTATTACAACCTAAAATGTTTTTCTGATTTTAAATAACCCGTAAAAGCTGTAGAAAACGGATCAATTAATCATATAACAAAACTCAGAAATAATATAATTATATATTATAAATCTAAATAAAACCGACAATTATATGATAATCCTCTATGACTTTTTAATTAAAAAACCTGGGTACACACTGCTCTTGATCGTACCTGGTTTTCTATTTCTGACCTTATACCGAAATAAAATAAGATTTAAAAAATACTTAAAATGATAAACCTGACAAATGTACAATAATAGGAGCACTGGTCTTAAAATGAATTGAATATGATCATCTTATAATAGTTACACTCACGTTGGCTCGAAAACTGCTTTAAAAATATATTCAACACATATCTACCATTTTCCCCATGAAAACTCTACGTAGACAATTGATATTGGAGAAAACTTGGGAATCTGTTTTCTTTCTCAATATTTAATTTCATTAAAAGCAAGGGCTTTTCTCTTCTTTGACTTAGGTTAAAGTCTCCGAATGGCTTAAGAACACGTAAGTTGACGTCTGTTTGACCCCGGCTCAATTAGAAAAGAAAAAATGACAGATCAAGCGTCCGTGTTTTTAACCGGGTCAAACGAAGGAAATGGTCACTTAATAGTCGTCCGCCCTGACACACGCTCAGGAACTGAGGCAAGATCTAACCCCTTTCCACTAGTGAATAAAAAATTATCATTAGGCGTGCGTATGTTTATGTGTGCATTTATATACTCATGTCCATTTATATTCATTTATGCGTATGCATGAAAGTTGAGAAGACTTTCGCACATATATCCGCGCGTATAATCAGCAGTAATGTTATCATTCCGAATTATCGACATATATTCACATTCCGACAGATTTTATTATACAAAAGGTGTTTTCGGAATAAAAATTGGTTTTAACCAATCTTGGCAAAATATTCCAAATATATTTACGAATGATAGATATACCATGTGAATTTCAGTTTTTAATATTTGGTTTTATTTAAATATTTACACTAATTTTTTCTGTCGTGTGTGAATTTATTATGCAATTCAATATATATATATATTTAATCGTATCACCCCGAGCAAGGCGGTAACGCCAGTGATGTGCAGGGGCTACGTAATAGTGAAAAAATTGGAAAAGAGAAATCCGGAAACCACATCCTAAACAGGGAACAAGGTATGAGCCTCTTAACCTGTTCAATAGACGTGGGTGGAGTGTGAACCGGGCGATGGATAGATCTATCTACTCCAATTGAAAAAAAAAGTGAGAAGATTGGAAAAGAGAAAGCCGGAAACCACATCCTAAACAGGGAACAAAGGAGGAGCCTCTTAACTTGTTCAATAGACGTGGGTGGTGTGTGAACCGGGCGATCGATAGATCTATCTACTCCAACTGAAAAAAAAAAAACAGTGAGAAGATTGGAAAAGAGAAAGCCGGAAACCACATCCTAAACAGGGAACAAGGGATGAGCGTCTTAACCTGTTCAATAGACGTGGGTGGAGGGTGGAGTGTGAACCGGGCGATAGATAGATCTATCTACTCCAATTAAATATATATATATATATATTGATCCATGCATACATACATAATGACCGGCGTGTCATTCTCTGAGAACAGATGTCTGCCAGTGCATCACAATAACTACCACAATAGCTAGCAAAATAAACGACGTCTGCCGTCTATGCAATTTTACTCGCCAGGATTGGGTAAAATCGTGGTATATTTTTCAGGCTTTTTTCAAACTGATAATATTGTGAAGTTTCTTTCGAACCAGGGTCCTATTGTTATAAAGCATGCGTTCTAACCATTTAAACACGTGCCCATTACGGGTTGGAACGAAAATACTGTCCGATTTGATCGTGTCTATTACAAATGAAGATAATAATGCTTACCGAAATATTTAATCATCAGTATAACCTCATTTGCTTCCTAGAACTTTATTCCATCTGTCAATAAGTTTACAGACGCCACATTTTTTAGGTTTTGACTTAAAATAAGAGACCGCTTCAATTTCAACCTCTTCTCTTGATGTCAACATTAGGACAGCTAAATTGTTCTACAAAGTACTTAAAGTAATAATCAGGAGGAATGTTGGAAGATAATGGAGGATGAAGCAATTTCTCCGGACTGTGTTCCTCTAAGAGAACGTTAGTCAATCATGCAGTGCGAAGAGAAGCATTATTGTGATGGAGGATTACTCCCTTCCTGTTGATTAAAAAGTATGCTCACTAAAACTGCTTTCAAACGATGGAGTTGTTGGTAGGAGAGATCAGCATCAATTGTTTCATTATTGTCTAACAGTTTATAATGAATGATTCATTGAATATTTTACCATATACTCAACATCATCATCTTTGAATGAAATTCTCGCTGCTAAGCACATCTGTTTCCTTGAACTGATCCACTGATCTGCTGACGACGGCGTTTAACGATGAATGGTAAAGGATCCATTTCTTATCAGCAGTAATCAGCATGTTCAGAAAAAGACACCGATTTAGCGATTGTCTAGAAACAGGTCGTGTGGGACTCATTTTCCAGCCACTGAAACCTTTCCAGTCCTTTTCAATTCGTGCATGACTAACACTAAGTTTCATACTGAGTTCCTTAGACGTAATGGCAGGATTTGCTCTAACAGCAGCTTCCAAATCCTCTCCATTGATTTCTTTTGGATGATTCTCCTTCGGCTCGATGAATAGAATTTACTGCTGGATTTGTATTGACATCTTAATGAAACTCATCGAGCAAAGTATTATAAAATTTTATCTTTATCTGGGACGAACTTAGCGGCAAGTTTCGAAATATATTGTGAATAAAATTTTATAATCGGAAAGGCAAATATATGTTACACATAGAAACATTACTAAATAACATAAAGAGGCAATACTTTAATCAATTTTCTCAATATTTTTACCTCAGAAATCGGACAAAACGTTCTTTGAATCTGATACATACATGCATTCTTACATACATACATATTGGTGTAACGTTGTAACTTGTGTAGGTATGCGTGTTTGTTCTGCGTGCAAGTAGGAATAGTTAATTCTCTTTCAAAATATTAATTTACTAATATTAAATATATGTGTATGTGAATGTGCGCACTCACCTGTGTGCGATTGTGTTTGGATCTTTCTGTATACAATTTATATATGTATGCGTTTCAGTGTATGTATGTATGTATGTATGTATGGTAAATGTAAAAGGTGAGAGTAATATCATAAAGAAGACAAGTACAAAGAGATAAAACACGCAGGAACATTCACACACAGGCATATACATACATACATACATATATACATACATACATACATACATACATACATACATATGTGTGTGCATAATGATCCATTTTCATCATTAAGTACCACTTTTTACGAGATTATACTAGAAGCAGGTGCTTGAGTCTCGTTTTCGTCGTCATTACTCTCCCCCACATCCAAACTCTTTCACCCACTCTAAAGCACCGCCTGCTCCTCCAAGATAAAACCCAGTAATTAGCGTGTACATCTTTCTTTTCTTCATGATTGTCACTGCTGGAGGAACAATGCTTGAAGAAACGTTAGACACGAAGTCAATTGGGTTTTTTCCTACTGTCACTATCAAAAGGCACTTGGAATCACGCTGCTATTTGTTCGTGTTTGTGTGCTTTACAAAGAAAAGAAGGAAATGAAAAATATTGTTAAAAGCAAAAGCATATCTTGTGACATTTTTTTTTTTATATAATTTTTTTATTCAGATTTGATGACGTTTATATTACTCCTGTTATGCTTACTTGCGCTTAGGACTGGGTCACCACTCGTCGTTAAATCCTTCCATTTTAAAACTAAGCTGTTTTTATTTGCACTCTCATATATATATATATATATATATATATATATATATATATATATATATATATATATATATATAAGAAAAGAGTGGGAGAAGCCGTGAAAGTTTTATTTAAAGTGTAGATTTATTGTTGCTATTATTATAATTATTACTTGCTTTTTGTATGATACATTAAGTATCTATAATGATATTTGCGTCGCTACGCGTGTTTCGAGTCTAAAGTTGACTCTCTTCAGGTTAATAAACTTGTGATTTCATATATCGAGATCCGTTTGTTTTTCTGATGACTACGGTATATAAATAGATAAGTCAAGTTTTGCACAGGTCAGAAAGTTCATAAACTTTCTGACCTGCGTGCGTGCGTGTTTTTTTTTGTTTTATTTTGTTTTTTGTTTTTTGTTTTTTTCACACTCGCATGTTAAATCTATCTCGTGACTTTCGTTAGCTATAATTTTTTTTTTTTTCACTGACTTCTGTTGTGGATTCCGGGTGAGAAACCACACAAAATAATAAATAACAAAAACTGATATGGATAGAGAAAATGTAAGTTATATTGAACAAAATATACAAACTGGAACACGGGTTAGCCAATTCAGGAATACTATCAGTAGAAATCAATATATACAGTCTTACAGTGAAATAGTATGTCTGGGTAATGATTCTATATCCAAACAACTCTAACTAACTCTGCACCAACTTACTGACCAACTAAGCAACTGCTTTCCAACTCCTTTACAACTACTTTACAACGGTATTTACCAACCTTCCCACGTAAGGCGAGATGTGACACAAGTTCTTTTTATTGTAGGTCTTCTCGGCCATATAGCCAAGCCAAAAGTATCTGTCTATTTTTCCCCAGTCGTGATTCTACCCTTCGGCGGAACCACGACTGGGTTAGTGCTCTCTGCTCGGAAGCAGTGAGCGCTCTCCACCCGAAGGCAGAGTGCTGACAGTGTCATAGTTGCAGAGGCAAATGCCAAATGGTTTACAACTGCCGTTCTCTGTATAGGCAGGAATATAGGTACTCTTAGTTGAGTCCATTATTATGTACAAATCACCCCCTCACTAGCTTCTTTTTTGGGAGGTATTAATATTTTTTCCGTTTGATTTCTATTATTCTCAACAGTTTCAACTTTTTTTTTCTTCATCGCGACAACGTTTTTTGCGGGTGACGAGCTTGGTTCTTCATTCGTTCTTTGCATTTGGTTGATGTGTCTCTTATGTATAGATTTTTCTCCCTGCACTTAGTATATCGTATTTCCTAGTCCATTTATAATTGTTCTAGGTTCCCAATGTGCCATGTAATTTTTTAACGTTCTGAATGCTTTTTCCGTAATTATAGGTGTAATAAATACTGGTTGCATATTTTTCTTTTGCTCGATTTTTGTTGTGAATTTGTTACTGCTTGAGAATACCTGTTTTTTGTTTTTTTTTCATTTCCTTAGTTTCTGTCTGCACGTTTCTTATTTTTTTTACAACAAGAGTTAATGGGTAATTCCCATATATTAAATTTTAATTTAGGTTTTATCCATTTTCTAATGTGAATAATTTACAATTATTACAATATGTAGACATTGTATATTATTCACATTAGAAAATGGATAAAACCTAAATTAAATAACATGCTAACTGACGAATTAGGTAAAAATAAAAATAAAGCCAAGAATAGAATAAGTTAGTTTTCCTTTACAGCAAATTGATAGATGGAGCGAAAAAATAGCAGTTCAGGGTTTTTTGGAAAAAATCTTTTATTTAACAAATAGACTTAAGAAGACGAGAAAGGAGATTGATACTACTACTAAAAAAGAATATCACATAAAATGTAATAAAACTGAAGGGAAAATGATAAGATCAGATGAATGCGAGGGAAAATAGACAAGGGAAGAACAGGGTCAAAGAAAGAAGAAAAAAGAGGAGGAAAAAAGTTGGTTAGCACAGAAATTCTCCGGGGTCAAACCCCAAAGTGAATCTTCATTCTGATTAGCCACACACACACACACACACACACACACACACACACACACACACACACACACACACACACACACACAGAATACAAAGTCTGTCGAATAATATTTATTTAGAATTCGTAACTTAAATATTTTATAATATCACTGCAAAAGTAGCAATTTTGTTGCGATACTACTTGTGTCATATCAAGTGAGGGAGATGATTTCGAGTTGAAGAGTTTTAAAGCGTTCAAAACTAGCCAGACTCCCTTAATCAGGGAAACATTGTTATATAGACTGTGGTAACAAGTAACTTAAAGAACAAAAAATCAGACTCTAAAAACAATTTAATAGTGCATTAATTTTAACATTTAATCTGATCTTATCATTTTCCCTTTAGTTTTATTACATTTGATGTGATATTCCTTTTTCAGTAGTACCAATCTCCTATTCTTTCCTTTCTTGTCCTCTTTAGTCTATTTATTAAAGAAAAGATCTTTTCCAAAAAACCTAAACTGTGATTTAAATGTAAATCATCTGCACAACAACACCAACATTGTCTGATGATGAGAACCTATCTCGAAACATAGAAATTTCCATGTCGCAATGTAAAATTGATATAACCATATAATTATATTATATTAGGCTCTATAATACTCATTATATTGAGCACTGTTTATAATAAAATAAATGCCAGAGCACTCAAAATAAAAAAACCTTGAGTCCTCTTCACATGGAATTATATATATATATATATATATATATATATATATATATATATATATATATATATATATATTGTTAAATGTAACAGACAATGAATATCTATTATGTTTAATCGTGAGCCGTTCTAAATTGCGTATTTTAGCTTTAATTTCTGGTGAAAATATGAAAAAATAGCCTAACATTTGTATATATATTATTACGCTGGTCCTAAAGTTTCAGCTGACATGAGCAATTTTCAAAGTGATTATAGTGACATTAACATAAAGATATTCGCCATCAAAGATGATATTCACTTGCGTTCACATAAGACATTGCTATACGGCAATAACGGTCACCGAATAGCAGACACAGGCCGTCAATTAGTAATATATATATATATATATATATATATATATATATATATATATATATATGGAAAACAATCTATCTTTTATGCAGGTTTCATTAAAAATGAGAAACAATGTGTTATGGTTAAGTTTTTTATGTAATTTTTCATGTGATCCTACGATTTTTTTTTTTTTTTTGAGGACATAAATTATAAAAGATTGTTCAAATGTTTTGTTTATCCGAGCGCTTTCGGCTATACTTTTAGCTATTTTCAAGGATGAATGTTATTTTTCGTGTAACAGCATGTAAGTGGTGTTATGTATAATGTAGAGTAGTGGTATGTGTTTTGTACTGAACACGGTCAGCATGTTGTTAGACAAAACTGACTCGAAGATTGACGCTACATCTCTCTCAAAGGATCTCAGTTCGATCTCAATTAAACATACACGGAGACCTACCAAACCCTATCGAGAACATACTTATTGGTAACATAGATATCACATCATTATTCACATGCAAAAAGGACTAAAAATAATGGAGGCCTTATTAATCATAGAAAAAGCTCATGACTCAATAATATCAACTACGAACACGTTAAGAACATGCTTACCGTAGATATATATATACCGTATATATATATATATATATATATATATATATATATATATATATATATATATCCAAGAGAATAAGGAAAGAAGAAAAAATTAACAACGTTCAAAACATTAATTTACTATACAGTAAACAGTGCTCAATATAAAATAGACCCATGAATATTTATTATAAATTATAGTTTAGAACATGTACAAATTATCATCTACTACAAAGTGTACATTTTGTTTCGACATTGAAAGGACAATGTCTCATCAGGTAGTGTGAAAGGAAAATGGAAAATTCTTTACCTTATATTGGCGAATTATGTGTGAGAGGTAGGTGGGGTGGAAAATGTGAAATCAGGGTTGTAAGTTAGAATTTGAACGAAAAGAGGGAAGAGGTAGAGGAGAGAGGGGATTAATGGACGTATTGAAAATTTTATAAACAGAGAGATAAGGTTTACTAAATAACAATTCATATCCCCTTTTAACACATCCTCTCCTACTCCCCCACCCCATATACATTGCCTTTTTTTCTCTTTGTTAAACCCAAAGGACTGGCCACAAAGGCTGTAAAGGACCATACCTTATCTCTCTGTTTATAAAATTTTCAATACGTCCATTAATCCCCTCTCTCCTCTACCTCTTCCCTCTTTTCGTTCAAATTCTAACTTACAACCCTGATTTCACATTTTCCACCCCACCTACCTCTCACACATAATTCGCCAATATAAGGTAAAGAATTTTCCATTTTCTTTTCACACTACCTGATGAGACATTGTCCTTTCAATGTCGAAAAAAAATGTATACTTTGTAGTAGATGATAATTTGTACATGTTCTAAACTATAATTTAAAATAAATAAATATATATATATGTGTGTGTGTGTGTGTGTGTGTGTGTGTGTGTGTGTGTGTGTGTGTGGTAATATTTTTATTATAAGTTTATAACAAAAACTTAGTTTACTGCAACACAAGAACCGTTGTGTTTCGGTACTATCTTATTAGCACCTCGTCAGGCAGTGAAAGTTTTCTGTTAGGGATCATTATATATAGAAGCTTAAAAACAACACAATTTTTATCATATTCGGATAATTAAGTGTGGGTGATTTTAAGAAGGTTTATCTCAATGAACCAATAGAAAGTCAGGTCATGATGGACAGGAGAAATTT
The DNA here is from genome assembly GCA_037127315.1 of Ascarosepion bandense. Lineage (NCBI taxonomy): Eukaryota > Metazoa > Mollusca > Cephalopoda > Sepiida > Sepiidae > Ascarosepion > Ascarosepion bandense. Next base: position 929,239 of record JBBBDQ010000184.1, read on the forward strand.
GATTGTAAGAGTAAAGTGGGGTAGAGATTTGAAATGACTTAAAACCCAAACATTTTCTATGTCAGTGATGAAATAAATTGAATGATACATATGTAGCATTTAGAAAGTCTGAAAAGATATCGTGTGTTCTCGTGAAACGGTTACAGGATTTTCTTTAAGTTATTTTTCAATTAAAGTCGGGAAAGTTTTTGTTTTTAAATATACTGCACGTTAAAAACATGTAGTTCACTTAGTGGGTGATCTATCTGTTAAGCCGATACAAATTAATTATGAAAAATGGAAGAATCAATCAATTTATGCTAGGGGATAGAATATAGATGTGTACTTATATAAGGAAAAATTAACTATACTTTAGGGTATATTTTAGATGATGATGACAGATGGAACTTACTTTGCTACGTTTATTCAGCAAGTTTAGTTTTGGGAATTTGATAATTTGGAATTTTTCTTGTAAACATAGAAAACATGGCTCATGTAAAGATTTGCAGGTTCTGTTTTTTTTATATATTTTCCATTTCCAGGGGTTTTACTATAACACAATTCCCAGGTGTAGCTTGAACAATCATTGCTGACGTTTAACCAGTCTACTCACGTTGTGTTTGATTGACACACGAGAGGACGTGTATATATTCAAGACCAGATTTACGCAATGGGCGGTAGCTGATAGTTTGGCGAATGGAATATAATCAGTAGGACACTGCAACGCCACTAGTGTAGTTATATTTATATATATATATATATATATATATATATATATATAGTTGAGTTTTCCTTTATATATATATATATATATATATATATATATATATATATATATATATATATATTGAGTTTATATATTGAGTTTTCAATATATGTTGAGTTTTCCTTTATATATATATATATAAAGGAAAACTCAACACGTCATTTAAATTGGTTATAAATTATAATTCATTTCAATGAGCTTAATTAGCTCATTTCATCAGACCACACAATATTCCTTCCATTTGGTACAAATATTTTTGCCAGAATAAGCATTTTCTTTAACTGAAGAGAAGGATAAAAAAATATATAAATAAAAATAAAAAATAAAAATAAGAATAAGGAAAAAAGAAAAAGGAAAAGAGAGTCAGGACATAGGCATTGGCGTCAGATCGGTAGGGAGTGTTCAAACCAGTCGTGAAGGGGTTGACCTCTGAAGAAACTTCTAAATCCATCGATACGAGTGTTTGTGTGACCCCATAAACTAACCCACCCATTTATATTGACCTATATCCATATATACATATGCGTACATTCCCACATATACTTACAAATGTTAGTTTGTTTATGCTTATACATACTTACCGGTCTATACTTTTTCGTGTCTACATACGGATCCTTGCGTTCGTACACTCACACATATACATTTAATAAAGACGGGATTTCCACGGGTATAAATATTGTTTTATATATATATATATATATATATAATTATGCTAGTAATTCTCACACATACTCCCAAATTACGCCTATATTTTCATATTTACATACATCCTCACATCCATATATATATATATATATGCTCATAAATGTGTTCTTCATACCTACATTTATCTCTTTATAACCACATACAATTATTGTGTTCACACACTCGCAAATCTATGATGAGCGGATTCACGCATATATGTATACACATCCGCATATATATATATATATATATATATATATATATATATATATATATATATAAGTATACGAGCAACTTTTTATATACCCCTATGCATAAAGACAATGTACGTCTGTGTACACTTAACTCCCAAACGATGTGGTCTATTTTCTTTTTATATGTCTTAATAAACATTACACATATAGATCCATATATACCGGCATACCTCATTTGTATTGTTCATACTAACCTGTACACATATGGGTAGAATGATCAGTACATGAAGGTATAATCAGTTCAAGAATGCACAATTGACGGCATCTAAAATTAACATAACCCACATATAATCAGGTGTTCTCACATGATGGAAAAACGTATACATAATTAGGTCCATTTATGTATATGAAATACACTAAAACCTAAGTGCGCCCTTATACACAATAATACATACAATAATATATATAAACATGCACAATATTCTATAGAAGCAAACACAAAATTAGGTGCACCCATATATATGAGAAACATATCTGAAATGAGCTAATTAAGCTCATTGAAATGAATTATAATTTAAAACCAGATAAAATGAACTAATTAAGCTCATTGAAATGAATTATAATTTATAACCAAGTTAAATGATGGGTTGAGTTTTCCTTTATAAATATCATATTGCTTTGGATAACATCCACTGAGCACTCTATATAGATATAACACTTAATATTTTATATTAAATTAATCATGTTGGATTATCCTCACCGTTTACGGACTGGACATATATATATATATATATATATATATATATATATATATATATATATATATATCGATTATATACACAGTTATAAGCAAGTCAAAGCTGTTGACACGCAACATTTGGCTGGTATTTCAATAATACATTCAGTAAGTTCGACCGTCTCATTCAAATCAGGTTTTAGTAAAAAGGCACAAAACCGCGGTGGTAAAGAGTAATTATGGGTAGGGGGTTCAATTTTCTCTCATTACATAATTCTTACCAGCTCGAAATGAAAACAATATCAGTTATCCATTTTAACTTAGTCTCCGGGCCCTTCAATAATGAGGGGGAGAAAACTTACTCTCTCTTATCGCTTGCCTGTTCGTCCAAAAATCTCGGTGGCCCAAAACAAGAAATTCTCACACTCCAATTATGATCTAGGGTAAACAATTTGTCGAAACAAGATGACAGTATTATGACTATAATTGTTTTACCCAGATCCAATCAATTCAGTTGCTTTTCCCGACAAAAATAATTGCATTCTCCAATTTTAGAGAAATCTCATCTTATCTTTAAAATTAATGAAAAATTGATACCATCCATCTGGAAACAATGTTACATTATTACATCTTTTAATTCCCAATAATAAGTAGAAAGTGATGTGATATTGCGCTAAGTCTTATTATTAGAAGATAAGGTGTTCAAATAATGGCGGGTTTTAAAAGGATTCTTGGTACAATCGACATCAAATTGTATTACGGTAGGATTTTCTGTGGTAGAAATAGAGCTTAGGTAGACTATAGAATCAGTTATACATTTCTTTTGTAATGAACACTCAAAAGGATTTCGGCAATTACAATAATTGATACCGTGATTATTAATTTTTTAGGATGTTGTTGATTGTTTAGTTTGTTATATCTGTTTACAATTCTATTATTATGTTTTTTGATCTTCTAAAAGTTATCCATACCGCTATAGCTCGATTTAAGAGTATTTCTATTAAAAATTTTGCTAAGGGGGCTATTTTTAGGGAACTGTTTCTCAACTAATTTGAGGAATTTATGCCCTATCTTAGTACTTATCTGGTTAAATGAGGGTGTATACCAAATGATTTTTCTTTTTTATTATTATTGTTGTTATTATTATGTTTGTTATATGTAAGGTCAGGGTATTTGTAGCCGCTGTTTTTAAAGGTCGTGTCATGGAATTTGCTATGTTTATAAAAGATATCTTCATTAGAAGAGTTGTTACTAATTCTGTTTTAAATAGAGAAGAGTATATGATTGATGATTGATCGAAGGTTGTTAGATTTAGGGTGAATGCATATAGGATTAGCGTTAATTTTTAAGAAGGGAGAGTAAGTGTTATAGACTAGATCAAGTGGTACATTTAGGAAGTCTACTTTTTTTAGATTAGTTTTTATAGTTACTTAAGATTAAAACTTTTCAGTTCCCTATGTGTTAATTTTCTAATTCTATTGGCTTTAATATTAGTGGAATTTTTACTACCATTAGACAATCATCCCTATACAACCCTATAGTCTCAATATTTATATCGTTATACGCCGTCAGATTGGACAAAATAAATAGATCAACAAGATTTGAGGACTCAGCGGAGTCTAGAGATCACATTGTGATGTCAAAGAGGTCATCACATTTGTTTTTTTTTTCCACAGTTCATTACTATAGATGAGTACGGATAGTTTTGTACATGATTATTATCTGTTCTTTGTTAGTTAGATCGGAATACCTTATGGCGTATTCTAATGCCAATAAGTCTTTGAAAATAGAAGGGTAATAATGAACGATGTAAAACTGAATAAACGAACCATTGGTCTTATTTGGTTAAACCAGCAGGTGACATCTTGGTGTTAATCCACTGAGTTAATCCGAGGCGTGATTTAATTTGAAAGTTGAGTCTGTCAAAGATAGTTTTGCCGATTTTGCCGATTTCAGGTAGTGTGGGGGTTGATAAAACTGGTGAGGCAGTTAATTCCGTAATCCGGTTTATGATTTTTAATGGTGATGTAGGAGTTTAGTAACTATATCACTGATTTTTAATTCATCTGTGATGTATTTACTTGTTACATTTATGTCGTCAAATAAATTACTCATGTTGTTATCTACTTGTTGTTATTTTTTTTAATTATTTTTAATTAATGAAATGTAGTTGTTCGATGTAGTTTTATAGTAATTGGCTGTTTCGTCAGAAGATACAAAAACTTTTGAATTAATTTTCTTCACAATCGCATCTAGATGTTTCTGGAAGTGGTTTTTTGTGCGTGTGAAACTTGATGGTGCTTATGATTTTAAATAAATCATTTTCAAAACCTAACAGCTTTTTAATCAAAGGTGCGGCTTTTAAGCTTTTGACGCTTTAGATGTCTTTATCCTTCGAAAGTTCATGGGAATAGATAGATAGATAGATAGATAGATAGATAGATAGATAGATAGATAGATAGATAACATCTAATGAGCCAGACGAACTTACATAGGTATTACTTAAACGGATCGTCAGGGAAAGCTGGCCCCAGCTTTCTCTGACGATCCGTTTAGATCAAACCTAGGTAGGTTCGTCTGGCTCATTAGGTGTTATCTATTTATTTCGCTCTACCTCTGTATTGAACTCTTTCTGTTGGATGATTACACTTTTTTCTTTGGGCTTCGTGCTGATCTCGGTCCGAACACTTTTGAGTGACGTTCATGTACTAAGCTCTTTCTTTTTTTTAAAACTATTTTTTCCTTCCGTCGAAAGTTTTCGAAGAAGGTTTTTGACACGAGTATAATTATAATCTCTTTCATATATATATATATATATATATATATATATATATATAAATTCAGATTATATTTAGAGGGATAGCTATTTCAACATGTCTGTTCGAGACATGAATTATATATATATATATATATATATATATATATATATATATATAAGCGTAATAACTCGTTTACAAATGAAGAATATATATGTGTGTGTGTGTGTATGTGTGTGTATGTGTGTGTGTGCGTGTGTGTTCCATCCTGCTTGCTCTTCGTGTTTCGTGGATAGCGTATTCTATATTTTTTTTCAATTCGCGCTGTTTACGATCTATTATAATGAAATGTATTTTAAATTAGAACGAAAGAAATGCTATTCAGAATCAGAGTAGAATTAGTTACTGAATGAAAAACATTTTCTAGTTGCAGGTACATCCTAAAGAAATAGTTAAAATTTTGGTAATGGATGTGAAATTCAATTTTCATAAAATACAAAAACAAAAAATACACACACACACGCGTGCGCGCGCCCACACACACACGCACATATATATATATATATTGTATTTTATCTAAATCAAAATGGTGGCGGTATTTTACCAGAAATATTACCTGAAAAGTAATGACAGAAATGTGAGTTGTGGTGCAGTGGATATCGACTCGGAACGAGAAATCGGAGAGCCGCTTTCGAATTCCAATTGAATTTGTTGCATTCACGTATGCGCAAATGCCTTTTTGGGAAACGTATTAATCCGTCTCTTTCCCCAGCTATGGGTCAAATAACAGAACTGATTAGATTCTATAGCCTTGCTTTGCAACCATTCTTCCGCAGAAAGTAATAGCAACCTACTGCGGAAAATCTTCTGCCCTGTCAGTCATGTCTCGAAAGAGACATGATCGCCTAAACGTACGGCACTTAACTGACTAAATGACAGAAAAGGTTTCATGCAATAATGAAATTCGATATAACATTACATTTTATTAAGATGTACAAAAAATATTTTCATTTTTTTTACTTCTGACAGGTGGTTGTTTTAAGCTCATGGGAAACTTAAACGTGGTATAATGATTAGTAAACTTGTCTCGCTGGATCACTTACAAATTGGTAGTGAAGGATTTCACTGGGTGTTCCATACTTTCAGTCATGTGCAACATCTAAACTATGCTTAGTAGATTGTTATATATGCTATCTTTTCATGATGTTGGCTATTTTGTATTTCGAGCTTTGGTTGTTAAGGTGAGTCTATGAAAGAAGTGTTTCTAAAGTTTAATATATAAATTTAAATTGTTGTCAGTAGCGATTTCGTTATTTTATTTTAAGCGACGTTCATTCTGATGGCTAATTAATTAATTGCTTTGCTTTTTACGGTTTATCAAACCTTTGTGGGTTATTTAAGCCTCAAATGTATTTTGAATTGTAAGAATAAGTCTTTCTTTTTTTTTAAACAATTTTTGAGAATAACAAGGATTTTTCAATTTAACCAATATTTGGTGGATGGAGGTGAATTTACACATTTTCCAACTTAAAGTGAATGTAAAAGACACGACTAGAATTCAAATTTTGCCCTTCGATTTCTCATTCCAATCTGCTATCCATTACGCCACCAGCATATCCGTTTTATTCTGATACGACACCACATCTGGCAACAAAGAAGTAAAGATCAAAAGTCAAATGATGATATTTATAGTCTAGTTAGAATAAACCGCAGAGAATGTCATAATTTATGTGTTATATCAAAACATGGCTGATTACTTCAAACAATTATTGGTTGGTTAGTTGATATTAAAATAAATTGACTTACTGGCTGCAACAATACATTATGAAACATTATAAGTCTCATAGATAGAATCAACTACTTATTTTCCCCAACTCATTTCATTAAAAGACGGAATTGTAGGAGTATTTTGATGGCCTTTAGGAAGAGTACTTCAATGATGTTTTTGAAGCGTGATAGCGGTACTGAAATCGCTGTGAACTTTCTCAAGGTGTCTATTTCGAAGCTAGGTTATAGCCAAATTTAAATAATATACTAAATATATTATTTACTTGAGGAACACTATCTTTTTTTTTTTAAGCGTAGGCCGAGAAATATCAGTTCTTTAAGATACAGTTCTTTAAGACCATACATACTCATCATTTTTTCCTCCAGGTCCTACACTAACATTTCGAAATAAGTCACAAAGAAATCTAATTAAATTTCAAAAGTTGTATGCGACAGACACAAAGGTTCAAATAGTGTACATCATTTGATAATTGTCATAAAATACTCGTGGCTATGTCTCATCAGTTGGCAGACCGATTGCAATTAAATAATGTTTTCAAAACAGCGAGCGCAGATGCCAGTTCGAAAGAATCATTGAATAATAACTTAAGCTAATAGAATAAATATTAATGGTATAATGATTTCTTTAGAGTTTGTATTGATTTTTATTCTTTATGAAGGATTAAGAAAATTGCTAAGTTTGCAGAAGCTAATTTGGATAAAATATGCTTAACATTAAAGCCGCATAACAGCAAACATCAGAATGAATATCTAACAAAGAAGCAACTCGTTGAACAGCCAATTTTTATCTCAGATAAAATTTAAAGAATTCAACCTAGGCTTTTCATCTTTTTCAAGAAGAGCTGAGACGAAAGAATAATTTTAAGTTACTCTGTTAGATGAAATATTGCCATTATGTTTAATTTATTATCCTATTTTAGCTCTTCTTTCGGCTTATTTTGTCTTACGGCCATTTAACGTTGAAACACCGGTTTCCATAAGATCGCCGTCAAGCCTGGTTATTACAAAGATGGGTGACCATTTAAAAATACTAGTTGTTGCATGTGCGGATAGGGTAATAGATAAAATCTCTAAATTTGTTAATCTGAGAGGCGGGATCCAATTCCAATTGGGTTGGTTATCCTCAATTACACGTAAATACTCTTTGGAAAGTTATGAATTTCCTTTTCTTCCTTTATCTATCGGTTAATTAGTAAGACTTGTATCACTAAATCATTATTATCTGAAACAAATAAAAATTCTTACAAACTAAAAATATCTTTTCTGGCTTGAAATAACCTGCAGTGGGTCGATAAAACATAGAAAACGGGTCAATTTCAACTTATTTTATGTTTGTTTTCACTTACACGGAACAGAAATAACAGTTTTAATTTTTCTGAATTTTCATTTTTTACAATCTCATTTCTGCTGCTAAATTACCATGAGCTTAAAAAAAAAGAAGAAAATGAAAAGAAAAACTGGTCAAAAGTTGATTATGACATCAAGTATTTTCAGTATGTCGTAAATTAGTCAAACTAGTAACATGATCTTTGTTGTTCTCCAGTCCTCCTCGGGTATACGAGACAAGGGATTCGCTTCGGTGATCCTTGAAGTTTACTGAATTCCATAAAAAAAAAAAAAGAAATTTCAGAAAATCTTAAATGTAATTAATCATTGAAACAACAGATATTGGAACATCAGTTCGAATAATGTGTGGAATAATGAAGTATTAAGTCAAATCAGACTTTAATTTCCGAAGAGTAAATAATAAAGCTTAAGTAAAAAAATCTATCTTAGTTAATTAAATAACAAAATAAAACAGCCCAGATCATTAAATTGGAATCAGAATAATAAACTTATCTCGAAAAGAAGAAAAAAGTGACACACGAACGAAATCGTTCAAACGATACCGTCATATTTTTTTTTAATTTCTTACATCAACAACACAAAATTAATAATCCCACCTTTTAACACTTTATCTATAAACTTTCAAAATAAACTAGTTATCTCCAACACTAGGTTACTTATCACTACCTCCAAGGTAATCAGAAATATAATTACGAAGAAAAATAGATCCAAAGTCACCTTAGATGCCGGAATTTACCAAATAAAAGCTTGCACTGCATAAACACTCACACTGATGAAACATTTTCGGAATCCTAAAGCCCGCATCTATGAGTATAAGAGAGACGTATGTTGGGGCAAACCTATAAAGTTGATCGTAATACATAGGAAGGAAACTAGTTATAAAATTTTACTAGCTATAAACAGAGGTCAAACAGAGGTTACATTACTCACCTTTATTAAACTCATTCTTAAGGAATCTAACGTATGCTTATTTAGCACTATCACAACTGGAGTTTACATAAAAACTGACCAAATCAACATGCAGAAAATCACCAAACATAAATAATGCTTACTACTGCTACTATTACTAATACTACTACTGCTACTACTACTAATACTATTACTACTGCTACTACTAAGCACACACAAATGTACAATATCATTTGAATCCCGTACAGATATATTATAATTATGATACTCTTACAAGCATAAATTATACACGCGGACGCTGCTTGATAGAACAAATGCACGTGAAGTCAGCTTAACCAATAAAAAACAAACAGCACAAAAATAAAAATACCGAATTTATTTTTCTCTGTATCTCATTCTCTCATAATGCTTTCAAAGCAAAACATCTTAGATTTATAAACGTTTCCAATCATTCTGTTTAATTTTTGGATTTGTGGATTTTGTATGCCAAATAGATGAATGAGAATAGACTAAGATAGATAGATAGTTTGATTTTAATTTAACTTAATTCCATAAATAGATCAATAAGAAACTGCATTTATCAATTCAGATATAAAGTTAAATTTCATGATTTCTCAGAATAAGAAATCATTCCACTCAAAAGATAAAGCAATCGAAAATCCCAACTTTTCCAACAATTTCAACGTTTACATACTTGTAAAATTTATAGTAAAATTAGAGATATATACTTTATATATACATCTTGTGCATGTAATATTTAAGAATCATTTTAATAATTTAATTGTTCTTCGGTATGTATTTGTCTGCACACTAACCCATCTTTATCTCTCACACACACACTCTCTCTCTCTCTCTCTCTCTCTCTCTCTATATATATATATATATATATATATATATATATATATATCTTTCGATGTTTCAATTTATCAGGTTATTGCTCGGTCTATTTACAAATACGTTTGTCTAATTTCTGGACTTAAATGCAAGGTTTTGTTCAATGCTTCTGTAGCCGATCTTTGATTATATTTTTCTGATTTGTTACTCTACCCCAATTTCCCACCACGTTATCCCCCAGCATTTGCTTTATTCTCATCATCCGTATCATAAATATGAAGAGCAGGTGCTTGTCCCACAATATTAGAACGCTTCACCAATTAGACTGTACGTTGTTTTTGTCACATTCAACAATTTACAAATGACTTATGCACTGCTTAAGTCTATTACTCCTCCCACCAAACAAATTATACATTCTTCCTCCTCATCCTCCTACTGTCCTTTTCCTAAATTTATTCGTCTGCGTCAAGTAGAATGGCTGTATATCATCTTATCTACAAATCTATTGGACAAAAAATAATCCATTCTTAAAAAATAACAGATCTAATTCATACATAGATATATCTATTATTCATGTGTATATTAAAGAAACAAATATATTTCGATTAATTTGTCTCGAACTACCAACATAATCATTCTTTCTTTATTCACTCTTTTTTCTTCTGCTATCAATCAACCACTCATTCTCTCTCTCTCTCTCTCTCTATCTATATATATATATATATATATATAGAGAGAGAGAGAGAGAGAGAATGAGTGGTTGAGAATATATATATATATATATATATATATATATATATATATATATATATATAATTTGAGTCCAAAAAAAAAAATTATACAAAAAAACTTAATGGCCCAAATACACAATTTTTAAATTACATGCCCCGGCAGCCTACAAGGAAAGCAATACAACAGTATTTCAGAAAAACCTTGTTTTATGACGAATAACAATAGCAAAAAAGGCAATTCGAAAATAATGAAGTCATTACGAATAAAAAAGATAAATCCTACACTTAATAACATCAATTATTAACACGGTAACAATATGCTTACTGTGTTCGGAACTTATCATACGCAAGACTCTATATGCATAAACTTTCCACATGTCTATTTCTAAGTGAAACAAAATTAATTCTTGATAATAGCCAAAATGTATATCCGAAAGCGCTCGAAAGTACAAAAGCTTTAGACAATTATTATATAATTTGAGTTCCGAAAAGAAAAAATTATATATATATATATATATATATATATATATATATATATAGGTATGAGTTTGTAACCCTAGGTTTCACGCTCTTGCGATCGTCAGATAAACTGATTAATTTTTTAAAAATTGGCTATATGTAGGGCTGCATATATTGGTGTATTTTTGTGGAAGTGGGGGGGGAAATTTTTTCATCATGACAGACGAAGACATATATATACATTTGTACACCCATTGACGTGCGCAAAGACACGCACATACACGCGCGTCCGCTCACCGAGGCTCACACAAACATATATGCGAATCGTTCGGAGCTCGGCATATATATGTAAATGTGTACCGTTGCACACATACACACGCGTTCGTACTTTTGGTATATATATATATATATATACCAAAAGTTTTGGGTAGCCTAATTGATTTAATAATTAGTAAGTTTGATATCTTCAGAGGTTTAATTAACTTCTAATAAGCTAAGATCAGTTTGTCAGTCAGTTAAGTGCCATACATGATAACACGCTTGGGCGATCATGTATCTTTCGAGACATGATTAACTAGGCAGAAGATTTTCCCGCAGTAGATGACCATTACTTTCTGCGGTAGACTGTTTGTCAACCAAGGCCATAGAACCCCAATCTCTCCTGCTATTTAATTCATAGCTAGAGAGAAAAGCAATGAATTCATACCTTTCCCAAGGGTATTTGCGCGTAAGTGAATGCAACGAATCTGAACTCGGCTCTCTCTCTCTCTCTCTCTCTCTCTCTCTCTCTCTCTCTCTCTCTCTCTCTCTCTTTTCTTAGAAAGGGGCTAACCTAAAATTCAAAATGTGCCAGCCCTAACAGCAAAATAGTTTACAGCAAAATGTGCTAACATTTTAAGGAACCGTTATGCAGTAATTGGTTGTTGTTGTTGTTGTTGTTGTTGAATCTATGGTAAAACATTTCAGGAGAAAGATAATGTCGCTCTTAGCCAAAGTCAAGAAATAAATTAATTTGTAAAAAGGTACACAACCTTCAATGTTTAAGCAATTCTTCAAAATCACTAGGGTGAGTTAAAATAGATTCATATTACTGCAAACCGTTACAAATGATGTAGTCTGGCGAAAAATAGATATCAATTACTCTCTGTCACTCTAGTGGGTTTAAAACTGACCGTATGGTGAAAGAAAGGAAACTAAAGCAGTTGTTTCAATTAATTTGCACAAAAGTGTACATATGGATATACACGCAAGTATATCCACATATATAAGTATATTTCTGGAGTTAATAAAACAGTGCTCGATGTAATATAATAAAGTATATATTAATAAACATACTTGAAACATGTATACAATACTTGTTACGTATTTTGAACGGAAATCTACTTCGTCACTGTCATTCACACATACTAATGTTATCGACATATACACACCCTTAGTTCGTCTAATCAACTAATGTGAACTACTACAAATTGATACCTTCTACACGAACCAGCAAATGTCTAAATTAATAGGCTTCAACGATGGTAAATGTCGACTAGCCACGAATTTATCAGTACCGTCCTAAGCACTACGTCCAAGGAAGAAGAAAAAGAAACAGAGAGCTAAAAAGTCTCCAAAATGCCCTGTCGTCAGTCTACAGTCTTTCGTCTTCAACGCCAGCTCGATTCATGTCAGTACAACAAGAGAAAATAAGAAAATACATCCACGTGTAGCACGATTTTCCTTTGCTTCAGCTAGTATTCTTCACGTCTATACATGTATTAAGTACAGAATACATCTACAAATAAAAAAAAGTGAAACATGTCTTCGCACCAAAAAAAAATAAAATGTCTACACGTGCTAATTCTAACAAGTAAGTCGTGGTCTTTATCTTCTCTCTCTCGAGGAGAAATTCTCTTGTGAATCGAATATTAGAAGTCTGCTTTGTGTCTTTTTTTCCTCACATTCCTGTTCTTTTTCGTGGGATTATTGTACATTTCATTCTCTTCAATATCTTGTAGGTTAGTCATTTTTCTTTCAACGTCTTCACCAACCAATTGCTGCTGCTCAGTTTAAAAACAATTTATTAGTCTTAAATAATGTTTATTGTTTTTTCATTTTGCTCAATCCTGCTCTTTCTAGACACAATTAAAAGAATCCCGTTGAAATTTTCCCTTAGAATTCATCCTGTTACTTGTAATAACATTTTTACACATAGAGTACCTCGTACCACATTTTTGGCGCGTAAATTCAAGATGACTGATCGAGCAGGATTTGCTCAAATGGAGCTGCCTATTTTTAGCACCGGCATACAGTTTTGGGTAGTACAGACTGATGCAAATTTTCCAGTCTAAGAATCATCCTCTCATCGAATCAATACATCGAGCTGGATGCTCGGAGGATAACACTGCAACATGCATCACTCAATCACTACTACGACCACACATAGGACACTGCACAATCTAACAATGGCATACTAGACAGCACAACTGTCATCTCTCCCAGACTATTTAGAAAAAGAGTGGCACAACGTCGCTTCAAAGACGTTTTTCATCATTCGACGCATTGTCGCTTCAAAGACACCTTTTCATTACTGCTACGTCGATTCGAAGGCGCTTTTTCATCATTTACTTCTACATTGCTTCAAAGACGCTTTTCATCATTTAATGCTACGTCGATCCACTGACGTATTTCTTCACTCAACCAGAACTCTTAAGTTCTTTCAAACACGCTCCGACACTCTGTATAACTTCATTCAAGTGCTTTGCAGATCAAAGTTTCTTTTTCAACTGTTAACTCTTCTAAACACCAACTTCGCTCACACGGCATCACGGGGGCGCAATCAACTCAAGTGGAGCGTTGGCATAAATTAAAAGATATCTTTATTAACAGCCATATCGACTACCGAGAATTTCTTTTTCCAGAGTAGGCCATATTCTGGAATTAAACAGCATTCTGACAGAGTTACACTGTCGCAAACCCTTGTCATGCTCGCAGCAATTCAGACTCTTCTTCTCTTCGGTCTACGGGAGACAACCACGAAATTAACATTCACATAACACTGAGATTTACGACTTTTTCGACATATTAAGCCCGTGCATTGGCCATCAAAATACAAACATTACTGTTAATAAATAAAATTTTTAAAAATTCATAACAATTTTTTCCAATTTTAGCGGGAGGGGCTATATCTTGCATGCACAAATTAATCAATCCTGTAACCATGCTTAATACAATGTTGTTATTCTCGTTACATTGTTATTTTATTTATGACTATAGTGGTTTGGACAACCAACCTACTTCCCACCTTTAAAATTACTACCCCGACGTTTGAACCAAAACAATTGATAACCCCGGCGGTCAGTCAATTGGTAACCGAGTTGTCCAGACCACCACAATGCAATCATCAGGTGTTTATAATGAACTCCTATTATAAGAACCTTATGATTTCATAGCGCATGAAACTCCGAGTTGTGCTATAAACGTAGAATAAATGTAAAAAGGGAAAAATGCATGAGAAAGTAGGAAAAAGGTTTCGTTTGACGCATTTCGTCCGTTAGAACTTCATCGTACCAAATTTGTTACGTTGGTGCGACTACACATTCCCTCCCCCCAATATTATTCTTGATATATAAAAAATATTTATCGTTTTATCTTCTTAATAAAGTTACTCTCTTTTTCTCTTTCTATCTCTCACTCTGTTGCTTTATGATTTTTCCAATTTGACGGTCTCTTCTTCACAATATTTGTTGCGACAAACAACAAGTACATGTAAACAACCTTATTTATATTCCAAAAGATCCATTTTGAGATTGTATTTATCTGGAGCGTTAAGTAAAAGATGTGTTTGCTTTATTCGCACACCTACATTACTTTTTAAATTTTCATATGCAGCTGTGTCAGAAATATTATCAACTAAAATAAATACTTTCGAAGGAAGTGTATATAGTCTTTACTGGGAAATCGTAAGGAAGAGGCTCAGAGAGAACAGATAAGACTTTGCATTCTAACTCATTAGTATTTTTTATTGAAAATCGAAATATACGAACATTTTGATACTCAGCACAAGCCAGAAACATAACTTTAACAAAAGTTTATATAACATAAATATATGCGTGCGTGCATACGTGCGTGCGAATGAAGCAAACACATTTTTAGTTACTGCTCCAGATAAATGCACACACTCCTGAAGACAGCATCATAAAACCTGTGAGAATATTCAACTCTGTTATAGTCGCTAGAAAGATGGTCAGCAATATGCACACGCTAAGATTACTAATTTAGCGAGGTTCTGCCATCGACCGATATCTCCTAAGCGAATCTATATAACACTCATATGATTACTTTTACTAAAAATCATGTCTGATATATAGGATTAAATAAGAAACATGTACAAAAACAATTCTAAATCTGACATGTTTCACTATTTATGTTAGCGACATTTTTATTTTTTATTAGAAATTTTGGGAATGGGGGAAAGTAATATTTTGAATTCTGTGTTTGCTTTTATGTGAGCAACGATGAAGATTTAGAGAAAACAGAAACAAAACAGACACTCCTACCCTAAATCAGAAAGCAACACTCGAATTTTTTTTTAGGCACATTAAGAGGAAAGCGGATTTGAAGAATTTGACACTCAGAGGACATATTGAAATCAAGAGAGAGATAAGAAAGCATCGTAGAACCTACCTAACGAGCTTGTGTAAATGGTTGGCAAAACAGAGATTAGGAGTGATAGTAAAATCAAAACTAAGTACAGGCAGTTGTGGAGAGCCATGATAGCCCCCGTTCCGAAGAAGCCCAATAGATAAAAATAATAATTGCAGGCTTGTGGTGCAATACATCCGCGAGTGGCTACAGAAGAGAAAATTCTAGTTTCGACTTGTAACATGTTCAAAATATTTTGAAAATAACACATAAGAATGCAAAACACTGTAAAATAAGTGGTGATCAGCTGGAGCAGTAGTTAACACGTCTGGTTACAGATCTGAAGATTCTAGTTTTGAATCATGGTAAGTTCTGAATGTCTCTAGTTTTAGTATAATATCAAACACTTTAGAAATGAGCAATCTACGTATCTCAACCACAGAGTTGGCTTTAGTGATGTGGGTTCTAATGCCATCTTTTCTAATTATTGCGTGTATATGTTAGCCATTACTACTGATAATGGCGAGCCCATTGCTAAGCCTTCATCCTGCCGGTATATGTCTGATCCCATTCAGAAGTGTGTTGTGTTGTATACAGAAAGTTAGCGAATCAGAATTTTCCAATTTTTAACCCTGGTCACCCGTACCTATTCGTCTTTTTCGAGTAAAACAAGTAAAATCTGAACACTTTTGAAATGTATAATACAGATGTGAGCTTCTGACGCAGTAGATAAAGCGACTGACAACGAATTAGAAGATTTTCCCTTTCCAGATTTTATTTATTAAGTAAAGAGAATAAAAATGCAATTACAATACGCATTCTAGTTTGTTTCGTAAAAAACACAAACACACACACAATTTTTACTCCAATCAAGTTTTACTTTCTCTTAATTCATTCTATAATCAATCTTCTTTCACTCTTCTTCACAGGCTGCGCATAATTCTTTCTCCCTATTTTCCCTTTTCTCTCTGACGATCTCTTTGCTTCCTCCGATCTCATACTAAAATTGTTAAAAGCTGGTGTCATTAAAATACAGTTTCCAAGCCCACACATGAAAGGATTCAAAGGTCGTAGTTCAATAGTTTATAAGAAAATCTCGTAGAGCAATTTGCTAGTGGGTGTCTCTCTACAGTGGTTTTGTTAGACTAAACTAAACTTATTAAGTACCTGAGGCGTCTCACTCCGAAGCAATAACTGACCAGTCAGCAGAGTAAAAATAATAAAATTGTGATGTCTCGGACATTTTTCCAGCTCAAATTAAAGAAAATGCTAACACAAACCCCCCACATACACACACAAAAGGGATATATATATATATATATATATGATAAATAAACAAAATGATATCAACATTTAAATAATTTTTAGTTGATAACACAAACGTTTTATACAAGACGCAGTATGTAAAAATTATACTTTTTCCGAATACATATGTCCTTTGGGAGATTGTATCTCTAACAGTCAACATTAATTTCCACTATTTACATTGTTCGGACTGTTGTCCTCATTTTTGTTGCTATATTCATGTACGCTCCGACCTTCTTCAGGTGATTGAAAATTCGAACTGATTCCCTTTATTTCGTTCACCGGGTAGATTGTTTTAGTTCAATGTACTATGCCTCTTCCAGATATTTCACTATCTCCCTTTAATTCGAACTGATTCCCTTTATTTCGTTCACCGGGTAGATTGTTTTAGTTCAATGTACTATGCCTCTTCCAGATATTTCACTATCTCCCTTTAATTCGAACTGATTCCCTTTATTTCGTTCACCGGGTAGATTGTTTTAGTTCAATGTACTATGCCTCTTCCAGATATTTCACTATCTCCCTTTAATTCGAACTGATTCCCTTTATTTCGTTCACCGGGTAGATTGTTTTAGTTCAATGTACTATGCCTCTTCCAGATATTTCACTATCTCCCTTTAATTCGAACTGATTCCCTTTATTTCGTTCACCGGGTAGATTGTTTTAGTTCAATGTACTATGCCTCTTCCAGATATTTCACTATCTCCCTTTAATTCGAACTGATTCCCTTTATTTCGTTCACCGGGTAGATTGTTTTAGTTCAATGTACTATGCCTCTTCCAGATATTTCACTATCTCCCTTTAACTCAACTCTCTAAGTTTTTGTTCACCTCTGTTGTAGCCAAGAATTGAACTCAGAACTCTTTGGGTTAAGTCACTGGATTCAAGCAACACTTTTATTCACTTGGCCATGTTTCCTTGAGGACAACAGTGCATGTACTTTTGAAACTTACAAACCTCAGTAACCTTTTTTTAAACAGAGCTCATACTACAATTTTGTAGGTTACAATTGTTTTCTCTTACATTCCATATTACTGGTTCCCTTACTGTATTCATTTACTATGCTTGGCCGACTTAGGAGATTTTTGTGGCCTAGCATATGTGCTGATTCCTTAAGTCTTCGTATTTTCCACTGGTGTTCTCGGTTTACTACTTCAACTTCATTACACGGAGTGGGGAGATCTCTCTTTTTCCTCCATATGTGGTCAGCAACGCCTGATTTTTCTATTTCCCCTCGTGTTACGATTTTACGGTGTTCTTGCAGTCTTATCTTAAAGAGGTGACCCGTTTCTTCCTTATATTTCTTACCACAACTGCATAGGATGGTGTACATGCAGTCCTTAGTCAGGTTCTCCTCTATGGGAGGTCTTACTCGGAAGAGTTTTCTGCGAAGTATTGAACCGTTTTTAAAAGTTATCTTGATGGATCACAGATCTTCGAATTTTTTCGATTATCTCTTCACATAGGGTAGACAGAATGAGGGTGTTTTCTCGGTTTGTTATCCTCTTGTGGCCTTCTATCCCAGTTATTTAGAACTGCTGTTATGTAGCCAGGATAGTTGTTACGTTGTAGGTACTGTTTATACTGATCATTTTTGTTCATATATCTCTGGGTTGCTACATGACTTTTGATCGATGTTGTAAGAGGCGGACGATACCTTTCTTTACTTTGTATAGGTTGTGAGAGTTGAAGTTGACGTATTATCTGATGAATGTTAACTTGCGATATACAGATGTCTTGAACCCATGCTTTGTTAGAGATCCAGAAATGCTAGTTTGTTATTTCCTTTCTCCATTGCGAACTGTATTGATGATCAATCATATTGATTTCACATGGTCCAGTGGCAGCTGAACCTTTTTTGGTGTGGCCAGAGTATGAAGATGTCATCTACGTATCTCAGCTATAGAGCTGATTTTAGTGTTGTGGATTCTAATACCATCTCTATGAAGTATTCCATGTATATGTTAGCCATTGCTAGTGATAATGACGAACCCATTGCTAAGCCTTCTTCTGTCGATATGTCTGATCCTATTTTGAAATGTATTATTTGTGTACAGAAAGTCAGCACCTCTATCAGATTATCTATTGGTAAACTGGTATATTCTCCTAAAGATGAGTTCGAGACCGGTCTGTCCCTGATAGTGCCTCTTATGTCTAGCCCTACCGTCTGGTTGGATTGAATGGGAACATCAGCAGAGGTTGAATAAAAATTCAGTGTTGAGTTAAGGAAAATAACTGATACAGAGACATCTGGAAGATAGGTGGCGCATAGAACTAGAACAATCTATCTCGGTGGACAAAATAAAGGGTCCAGTTCAAAATTTCAATCTCCTGAAGAAGGCCGGAGCATAAAACAGTCAAAACGCCGTGAATATGGCAATAAAGATTAATACAAAAGTCCGAACAATGTAAATAGTGTAAGTAATTACAATACCTCATATCAGAAATATAGACAAATAAAGAACATTAAATTTATACATTAGCCACACATGCACCACACTCTCTCGTAGATTAACTTGTAATTTGCTAAAATATAGTGCAATTCGCGCACATATGAACATAGCACACATGAACAAAATAATATTTAGACAAATGCTGATAACATTAATATGTGTGTGAGTGTGAAAAACACATACAATTATATTAAATATCCACTTTAGTTTAAATATAAGCACACATACTTGTAAGATATTTTATTGAAATATATGCATAAATCCATATTTATGCACATACATGTACGATTACACGTGAACGCATACTCATACATAATTCTATACATATTGTGTGTGAAAGAGATTTTTTGTTTTTAATTTTAAAAATGGGTTTTCTATTGCATATTCAATTTCTTCTTCTTTATGTTCTTTTTCTTCTTCTTCGTCGTGGTTCTTCTGGGATGTGGGTCATCATAGTTCTTCATAACTTCCTGTATTTCGTAGCTCAAAGAAATAACTTTAATAGCCCTCCCACTCCATATTCTGCCATTCATTTAGACAAACTCATTAGACAGGTTACTTACCTCTCTATGCCCTGCCTTCAGTTTTCCAAACCTGCTTTTCTCGTAATGTGTCCCAGAAACTTCAACTGTCTCTTTCTGATTGTATATATAATTGTACATTTTGCTTATATTTTCTTTAACACTTCCTCGTTAATTATATGTTCTACTCATTTTATTTTCAACATTCTTCGGTTGAACCAAATCTCTGTTGCCTCAAGTCTTCTCTTCATCTGTGATAAAATTTTTCAGCATTCACTCCCATATTGGAAGATTGACATTACGTAACAGTTGAGAATTCTTTTCTTTGTTTCAAACAATATTTTCCACTTTCTTAAAACTTTGTCTCTTCTTTTTCTATGTGCCATGTCTCTTCAGGACGTAGGCAATCATGGCTTTCTACGTTTTCCTATCCCTGGTGGCTCTTAGCACGCCTTCTCCTGTTACACCATGTAACCCTCGTTCCATCATCCACCTGATTAGGTCCTTCAAATATGTTATCCGTTGCTTTCCCCTATCTCCTTTTCTCTCTATCTGGCCTGTTAGTATCAGGTTCTCCAAGCCCTCCTTCCTCATTGCATGAACTTCAACTGTCTGTTCCTGATACTCAGTATTAATTTCCTTTTCGTTTCCATCATTTCTAAGACCCCATCATTGCTCACATGCTTGATCCATGATATTCGCAGCATCCTTCTGTAGAACCACATTTCAGTTGCTTCAAGTTTTTCCTTTATCTTTGATGATATTGTCCAGCATTCACTGCCATATTGAAGAATTAACAACACATAGCAATCCAGTACTCTCTTCTTTGTTTCTAGCGAAATTGTCCTGTTTCTTAATACCTTACTAAACTTTTGGAATGCTTCCTTCGCCATGCCAATTCGCCTTCGGATCTCTGTGTTGCACTTTCCGTCTCTATTATAATACTTCCCAGGTATTTAAATCTATGTACCTGCTTGATTTTAGTATCCCCGACCTGTATTTGGCATATTGGGCTGCCCCTTTTTCCCGATGACCAGGCATTCGGTAATTTTTGGAAAATATTTTTTGCTATTCGAATACACCATCGGATTACGGTGTCGCTTTTTTACCTTTTTTTTTTTTTTTTTTTTTTTTTGCTACAAAGCTTCCCAGATATTTAAATTCTTTACTTGCTCAGAGAAGATTTTTTTGAGTCAGTTGCACAATAGAACTGTTCTGAGGTGAAAGCTCTCTGGGTAGAATACAACGGTTACAAATAATGATTTTTCTGTGTGAAAGGGGTTGTAGCGTGGAACATAATTCATCACTCAAAAGGTCGGGTGAACGATTTTGGACACTGTCAATGGTAGAAAGTGATGATTGGACGGTTCCAGTTCAGATAGATATATTCTATTTGGGTCTAAGCTAACTCTTGTAAAGCTGAAGCACGGCAGTAAGGCTCATGCACTTTTTTATTAGCAATACAAGGAACTGACTATTTTTCCAGCATCGTATATATGTTCCACTTGAGGTCTGGGGCAACCTAGAGTCCTAATAGAAATTTAAGGCAAGGAACTTTATTGATAGAAGAGAAAATTCAGGATTTACTCAGCGATAATGAAACATTATTAGGTTAGGAGATTCTGAATGTTACCAGCCAATTCATCTTTTACTGCGCGATGCTAGTTAGTTCAGAGAATAAATCAGCTACCAGGTTCTGGTCATCTAGTTTTTTGATGGGTGGAGGGTCTTTAATGTGTGTGTGTGTGTGTGTGTGTGTGTGTGTGTGTGTGTGTGTGTAAATGATGTTAACATCATTTACACACACGCACACACACACACACATATATATATATATTTGGGACATAGGTCAGAGGAGAGAGGCTTGGCGGACGCCTGTATTGACTTCATGGGTTTAAGAGGACAAACCATTAATAACGACTTCATATGATAATTGAGAAAACTCTCTTAGAAATAACATAGTTGGAGTTTGTGTAGCTTTCCCTATATGCCACACCCTGTCAAAGGCCTTTGAAATATCTAAGGCTATTTCTTTCGTGATGAATTTATCAAGTGCTTACTGATTCGATGAGTAAGCAGAGTTCAAACATCAGTTGTAAATCTAGAGGAGAGAAATTCATATTTTGCCGTTGCAGAAGTAATTTCATTTGAGGTGATCAGAAACCTTCTTGTTGATGATAACCTTAAAACTCCATCTGATGACATTAAAGAGGCTAATGGGAATATATTGTGACAGGGATCAGCACTCGTTTACATTCTTGTAAACTGGGCGGACAGCTAATACCTTAAATATATTTTGGAAAGATGAGGTAGTTGAGGTGAATTCACTGCATTCATTTACGCGCAAATAACCTTGGGAAAGTTATTAATCCGTTTCTTCCCTCCAGTTATGGGTTAAATAACAGGACAGATTGGGTTCTATAGCCTTCGTTGGCAACCAGTCTACCGCAGAAAGTAATGGCAACCTACTGCAGGATAATCTTCTGCCCAGTCCGTCGTATCTCTTTGGAGACATGATCGCCCAAGCGTGTATCACGTATGGCACTTAACTGACTGACTGAGGTAGTTGCTAGACAATTTTACCAAGATTGGAGATGAGCCCTGAGCTCGGATTCTTAAGAACACCCACAGATATTCTATACAGACCAGTAATATCAAGGCTTTTCATGAGCCTGGACACTTCTCTAACCGAGATAGAGATATTGCAAAGTTAAAGTTCAGTGAAAGGGTGGAAGTCAAGTAGGAGATGACCCTTGTTGTCTAACGTGGAGTTACATGTAAAGTTCATTGCAAAAGATAACCTCAGGATTATTTATAATAGAAGAGACTCAGAGTTTGCCTCTACTGAAAATTTTGTTTGTTATTTTTCAGAACTTGCGGGAACCAAATCTTTTTTAACTTTAATGTAAGGGATTGCATCTCAGAATGAGTAATCAGAGAACCGAGTTCGAATTCCAGCCGAGTTCGTTATATTCACTTACGTGCAATTAACCTTTGGAAATATATGAATCCATCTCTTCTCTTTTTTCCAGCTATGAGTTAAATAGTAAGGTAGACTGGGTTCTATAGACTCGTTTGGCAATAATTCTGAAGAGGGCAACTCGATAAAATCATTCATCTCCCTGCCCACAAGTGTCCCAGACTGGGCATGAATTAGCCCATGAAAAAGGACAGTAGCAGAAATTCTTCAATCCCGTGAATTAGCATTCTGCCGCAGATGAAGAAAATGTTTCCATTACAAAAATTATATTTCAGCCTACTCTATATATTCTCAAACACAAGTATGTCTTTATTTATGCGCATACATAGATAGATAGATAAATAGATAGATAGATAGATACGAGCGAGCGATTCCACCTCTCTCTCTCTCTCTCTATCTCTCTCTCTCTCTCTCTCTCTCTCTCAGATGTGTATAATATTATCAGACCCTATATTCCAGTTGCTGGAATCAGAACAAATTTCCCTTTATCCCTATTTTATTTCTTTTCTATCACATCGACTGGCTAATTACTTCAGCAATGTCTTTTCATTTACCACCCTTCACCCTAGCAAGAATAACAAATGGATGACCATCAAATAACGCAATCAACAAATACCGACGAACACGTTGCGTACGACACCTGCAACATTTTTATTTACGACACCGTCCCCGATTAAAAAGGGAACATTTCCCTTATTTATTAGCACGATTAACATTTCACTGCGAAGCATCGGTTAGAAACACGACATCCCATCCGCCCTCACTTCTCAACCATTTTCAAATGGCTGCTTTCATCGGCCTTTCATAAATAAATAAAACCTTTCAAGCCGAGCAACGCATTCTCCGCTTTCCATTAAAACAGATTTCAGCAAACTAAATTGGATAATAAATATATACAAACGAGCATGCACAATTATTATTTCTCGACAACTTGATTTTTATTAGCATTTTTAATGCGCAGTCATATGTCAATTTTTAATGCGCAGTCATATGTCAATTTTTAATGCGCAGTCATATGTCAATTATGTTGAATGAGTGCGAAGTAAATGAACGATCTTTTAAATTTAAACCAACTTATGATATTTCTTTTTAAAGAGAAAGGTTTCCTATTTTCGCCATTTCAGTCTTAACGTTGCCTCTTACTACTAATGCGACATTTCGTGGTGATATATTTTGCCCAATGTGAGAGAAATCTCAGGAGTGTTTTAAAGTTTGCTTAGACCTTTACTGCTTGTAAGATTCGACAAAAAACCTTGGGAAAACTTTGAAATTTAGAAAATTATTTCCATATGAATTTACGGAAATGAACAACAGTCGGTATTTAAACGTTGTCTTTCTAACTCAAACACAGAAAATGTTTTTAGACAAAATAGTCACTGGTGATGAAAAATGAACGGTCTTTGAACGGTCTTTTTTAATCATTTCACCCCAGGCAAGGCTACAATGCAACTAAGATGCAAGAAGTTAATGAAAGTGAAAAAAAATGTTTGAGTAGAAAGGAAAATAAAAGAACAGGAATTTAGGCGACAAAAATGGTGATTGATATTTTATTTACATTTTTGAAGATTATAGGTACTAAGGAAGTAAGAAATTGGAAGTGCAAGAAAAGAAAGTTACGATTGCATCTGTCTGCCTTGCTCAACATTAAAACGGTGAGAGCAATTTGATAATCTAGCAGGTATGTGTAATTTCTTGCAATCAGCAAGGAGAAAAGCTCATGAAAATATTTATAGAAAAGACAAAAGGGAGCCTCGTTACGGCGGAGGGAAGTGACTGATGTCGAGATGACAGGTCAGGATCGATTACATTACTAAATTTTTAATTTCAAGATATATGGCCAGAGTACTAAGCCAGATATGGCAGTAATATTCAATGCACGAATGAATGATAGAGTTATAAATGTACAATAAAATTTCAAAATGAAAAAAATTATAAATTGATTACGAACAGCCTTCAACATCTCGACAAAAGAGTAAAATTTATTTTCTCGGTTTAATAAGATTCAAAAGGAGGTCATTATTCCAAATTATTTGAAACTGGGCCCAATCTTTTTTGCGCAATATTACCAATATTCTCAAGGCCAGAAATCTACATTTTCAACTTCTACGTACCGTATCCTTTCAGGACTTAAGCTATCATTGTTCTCCACAATTTCCGATCCTTCGTAGCTTTTAGCGATATTTGTAGTTTTACTATCCTTTCCACTGCTTTTTCAGCTACTCGATTACAGATACCATATATCTGTTTGCCTGTCGCGCAACCTTAACCAGTTAGGCATGTCCACTAGAGGCTGAAGAACTGTGAATTTTTTGTTTTTGTCTTTGGGACAGCATGAGGCAGCCAAGGTGACTTGGGAGTTACATTTGAACGGACTGGAGTAACCAATCTGAATGTATTCCTAACTGGGCTCCACCTCCAAGGTCACTCGCTGCTTTTATGAAATCTCTCACAATATCGTGTATACTTGACTGTGATATATGTGCATGGTATCCCTTATCAAACTGGGTGCTATGATGGCTATATTGGACTTTGTATACTTTTACCCCTGCTTCATTTTGTTACTCTCTCACTTAATACTATAATTACTACTACTACTTCTACTTCTACTTCTACTACTACTACTACTAATAATAATAATAATAATTGCATCTATCAGCGGATATTGATGTTTTTATATTATTTGGAAGAAGGTAATTTCAGTTGAATATGGTGTAAGATTGGAACAATTTAACCTCTTAAATTACATATACAACGGCAAGGAGAAAATGATAAATTGTGAAAAAGGCAACAAGTGAATAGGGAGAATGAGTTAATTAGATTCGCAAGCAATTCAAGCATAACATAAGACAGCGAGAAAAAACAAATTGCATGGAGAGTTTGAAAAAGTAATAGAAGGAAATAGAGGCAGAGTAATATAGAATTGGCTGAAAAGGGAGTTTCTGAAGATGGAACTTGAAACCACTATAATAGAAGCTAAAGTTTACGAAAAAATATTATCACTTTATAGAATATGCGGGAAAGTTGAGGTATTATGGCACACAGAGTTAGCGCCTAAAAAGTTTCGCTCAAAATGTTGTCAAAATCGTTCATTGGAGCTTGTGAGAAATAGGATTTTCAGCGATTAAAGGAATAGTACAACTATAAACCTGAGAAAGTCCGTGAGTCCGAAACGTGCAAGATTTTGTCAATACGGACAGAAACTGAAGCATAACGAACAGATGGAATATTTGCGGAAGATAAAATAGAAAAAATAAGGGGTAATCATTGATTCATTGTAAACTTCTGATATAAGGAGAGATCAAAAGAAGGAAGAGAAAATAACCAATTATGGTTCATTGAAGTTTGAACTCACAAGGCTTTAAAAGTTGAAGAAGGTTAGAATCATACCAGTTATTATTGATGCATTTAGTACAGTGGCTAATGGAATGGAGACGAGGATAAAGGATATTGACATTGATTGGCCAGTGGAACTGTTACAGAAAGGATGCCTCTTAGGAACGGCAAGAACAATCCCAAAAGTGATGAGTCAGAGAAAATAGCATACTACCTAAGGCTGCTAGTTGTGACCTGCATTTATTGTAGCCGCTGGTTGTGGTCTGCTATCCGTGCTTTGATTATTAGAATGCTTTATAGATTATGCAAAAGCGTTTGATTAAGTACGTCACAAAATAATTGTTTGAACTGCTAAGTAAGCTTACTATTATTATTATTATTTTCTTGAATAAGATTTTAAAGAAAATAATAATAATATAGCGGCGTTAATGAGAGTGAGAACAGGAAATACGTTTTGGAAGAAAGTTCCATTCAGAACAAAAATACTTTAGTCAACCATAATGTAGATGGCGATACAGTTAGATAAAGCTTCACGTATTCTACCACTGACGATTTGAAATCGAGATCCTATGTTTTAATGTGCAGAAATATATATTCAAATTTATAAGTACTCATCTTTCACAATATATGAAGTGTGTTCAAAGTTTCCAGCATTTATTTTTACTAATGTTCACCAAATACAAGGCCCCAAGATCCACTCAAGGTAGAAGATTACTGTGTGGTGTTACATAAGCATAAGAAAGAGGAAAAAGTGAACTTCATGGGGCTACGCAAGAAAGAGAACGGCCAACCTCAGACTTGAAGAGGCCAAGAATGTTGTGATTGGGAAAGCATAAGCAAATGAACAGATTTTAGAAGAAAGCGGAAGCCCAATCCTTAACAGGGAACAAAGAATAAACTTCTATTCCTGATCGAAAGAGCAGGGAAGTGTGTGAACAGGACGATAAGCAAAACTCAAATGTTGTTTGGGGTTAATTTTTATTGGTCAGATATGTGTCACATATATTAAAGCAATAGATGATTATTTTTAAATGTATGTGGAAATTTTTTCTAAGTGTATGTATAGGAATGCTAGTCTGTTTGCATAAATGTTGCATAATAATACGCATGTCCAGTGTATTAAAACGATGAACGATTTTTAAATGCATGTATGAGATATCTTGGATGGTAAAGTCTGTGTATGTGTGTGCTTGTTGGTCGTTAAACGTTTCCTAACTTGTTCTTTATATATATATTCTCATCCGCAGACAGATTTGTTTCGCTGTATCACAGCTAATCAGTACGGTTAGACTCCGATTGCTTTTTAACCCGGGAGTGAAACCCGACCGAATTGGCGTCAGTCGGCGATTCTACCTCTGGGCTATGGGCGCTCGGTGGAAGAAGGCAGACGTTTTAGCGCATATATATTATATTTATACGCGCCCAATAGCTAGAGTGCTCTAATTCATTTTTACTGAATGAGCGATGCGTACACGCCAGAGTAGCTACTGTTTTTCAAAGTCTACCATTCTTCCAGAGTGCTCAATCAGGGTGTGAGAGCGTAAATATATATATATATATATATATATATATATATATATATATATATATATAGGGTGATTGAAAAAGTAACACTAGTTTTAAAATAATTTATTTATTAATAAGAATTTTTACAAGAAATGGATATGAGAGCAAAGCGTTTAGCATGAGGTTTTATTTGAAATTCGATGTATGCATGAGATTTCGCAGTTAGCTGATTTTTCATGAAAAGTAATGTTTTATTTACAAACATTATTAACAAACATGTCACTGAAAGTATTTTCCATCGCTAGCCATTACATTTTGCCATTTTTCTAACATTGTTTGAATTCCACATCGAAAAAACGACACGTCTTTTGAGGCTAAACAACCTATTTTTTTATTCTTTTTTTATTTTTGCATTTTTATGAGAATGAAAGTGCTGTTCAGCCTGTCCGTGTGCCATCGTTTGGAACATGTGACGTTGGGTATGACTTCTCATTTAAATAGGCTTTCACCCGTTTTGTAACATGTGGTCTGGCGTAGTCATGTTACAAAATCACTTTGTCATGTCTTTGCTAGTATAGCAGCCGTTTTTTTGTTTTGTTTTTTTTCATGCTCGGCTCAAACGCAGCAATCGTAGTCGATAGCGATCTTCGGTGATGTTTTCGGTCGGTTTGAGCAGTTTATAATAAACTACACCCAGCTAATCTCACCAAATGCAGAGCAGAAGCTTCAAACCATAGATATTCGACTTTACCGCCAATGTTGAAGTATGGTCGGGCTTACCCCACGATCTTCCATATTTAGGGTTATTGTAGAATACTCAACAGTCACAATATGATGCAAAAAATATTTCCTTTTCTTCCCTTGAAGTAGCTGTTCACACGTAACAAGACGCCGTTCGACATCTCTCGGCTTCAACTCGTACAGTACCCAATCTCCTTGCTTTTAATCATTCCTAATGCTTTCAAACGTTTCTAAACTATTATGTGATCAACTCCTAATGATTTTGCAATTTCAGCTTAATCCTGCCATGCAAGCGAATGAAAAGGGGCCATGAATCGCTGCAATCCGACTGTGTGGAAAAGAGGGTGGAATGTCATACTTATTGAGGTTGAGAGCCGAGCATTTCTTGGACAATCAACAGTTTCATTTTTTTTTTTAGCTGAGCTTAACTGGCCGGAGACTGATACCTTCTTAACATCGTCTCTGGAGTATGGCTCAACAGGCATCGGGTTGAACCTGGTCAACATCGAAAATGAACAAAGTTATTTAAAATCATACTCGCAACACAATGCTACTTCCGACATGAAGTACTGCTATGTGCCTTCAATTCTACGTCATTGATAGCTATTGCTACGTGCGCATTGTGTATTGGTTATCGATCTAAAGCAAACGCTTTTAAAACAATATTGAAAATCTGACTTGCAGTTCTACACAAAAAATACTCTTTCCAATGGCAAAAGCTCTAGTGGCGCCAGAGATGAATGGCATTACCGCTTTAGCCACCGAAACAGTGTTACCTACTCTGGTTGGCAGCCGCCGAATTGATTTCACACGTTGTGTGTAAAAAATGGTACAACAAGAGTCTGTAGAAAGTAAGATGACTCATCGGGAAGACGAAGTGACTCCGTCCACCGGAAAGATGGAGTGGCATCCTGGAAAGACAGGAATACCAAAACAAATATGATTAGCACATTAAACGAAAAATGCCCTCTATGTATCTGTAGTAGAGAGGGAGTATACATCATCCATCTGACTGATCTAAGTGGTGACGCCCTGCACTTGAAACTGGCTACCACGTGAAATTCGACAGTCTGCAAGGTGTACGTATTCATAAGGCATGCTGATGCAGGCAACGCAATTCTCATATTGAAGAATGTAATTCGAATGATGGGATTATCAATCTAAATTACACCTAGTGTTTTAGATATCATTGCTGAGCGTCAGCACCCTAGAGAAATACCAAGCAAGTCAAGAATTTAATGCCCTAAAGGCAATCAGTGAGCCATTTGGTTGAATCTCAAGCAGGAAGAAAATCTCATTAATACTTACCAACCATATGGTTGCATTAACCAGCAAATCAGATCATTCTGAAGAGTTATGCACGAAATGTGTCTTGAATGGTTTGGTGTGGCAACTGCAAAAGAAGATAAGAAAGAAGAGAAGCAACCAAATAGATGACAGTTTTAAAAGGATAAAATAAAAGCAGCGAGTTGCGGAGCACTTACTCAAAGAATTTCCAGTTCATGTTTGGGGAGGAATTAATGAATTGTTTAAGGATATTTAAGAAAGGATCTCAGTGATAACTTGAACTGAGAACTAAAGAAAACGTTGGAAGAAATCGAAGATCATTTTACAGCAATCCTTATACATTTGCTAAAAAGCTGTTCACCGAGACTAAGAGTGGCAAACTCGACGTACCGTGGACGGAACTCTAGAACTCCCTGAGAATCTCTCCTATGAATGATCTTCCTATGCCCCAAGATCCAGAGGACATTTTTAATGACAGCGGAATAAAACTGTGGAAAATTCTGGAATTCGTCTTCATCTGTAATAAATGGAATAACCTACAAGTTATGTAAGAATTGTCCAAATGTTCTCAAGCAACTCAACATCCTCTTCCACTGGGCATGAAAAGCTAGGTATTTTACCACAAGAATGATACCTGGAGGATGTCATTTAGATACTCAACGAAAAGAATGCAAAATTATGGCAAATCTTTGCTTCATCTTCCACTTGAATATAGAGGGGGAAATATTTTGTAGCTACAACATCCAGGTAGCAAGACCTCGAGGTCGACATCGTGATAGAGTGTGATTTCACCACTTCTTTTTATAATGCCTATGGTACTCATATTGCGGGGTGCAGCGAAAACAGAAAACAGAGTGACGACTAAAGAGCAAGTTCTTTCTCTTTCATGGATGACATCACTATTCCAGTCCCGTCTACATCGGTGTATGCACATTATCTCAAATTAATCGTGGCACTTTATGTCATGTACTCTCTGCATGTCCACAGTCACTGGAGATGTACACGTAGGAAATGGCCAGAGAACCTAAGATCCATTTTCACAAGAAAGGTGAACATCCTGTGCGGAAGACACAAATAACTGCCAACATGACACTATTGAGTCCAGGATTGCATGGTGTTAGTTGATTTTTGAACACCTTTGCAATTTCCGGTATACATCATTCAAACGCATGCATTGTAGTCTGGTTTGATTCAAATAGGTATGTCCAGCTAATAGAATTAACGGTTCTGTTAGATGAGAATAGGGTGGAGGCGTACGAGCGAAAGAAAAACCGCTACGAATCGCTGCGTGGAAAAGGGGTAAACATGTCATGTGGTACATATTGAAGTTGGAAGCCGATGATTCCGAGGATTAGGAGCCAAAGATTGTTTTATTCTTTTTTAAAGTGGGTATCACGGCCGGATCCTGGGGCGTGCTTCAAATCATCTTCAGAGTATGGCACAACAGGCATCGGATTGGATCTGGTCAAAATCCAAAATAAATAAATGTAATTAAACCATGCTCGCAATATAATGCTACTTCCGACGTGAAGCACACCTTTCATCTTCATCATTAATTACAGTCGCCACGAAAAAAAAATATCGCGAGAGACTGGCACTTCTACACACAAAAAAGCAATACCATGAGCGGTGGTATTTTTTTCGTCTGAATTCAGCTTTCATATTTATAAATCTTCCATTTGTCCATGTATTGAATACTATTGCTATATCTGGTCTAGTGCCCCTAGTGTGAATCTTGAAATTCTTGACAAAAGCCTGCTATACAATCGATTCTGACCAGACATATCGTTTCTAGTCATTTTCTCACCAACGTGACGTCGCTTGTTTACAAATATTTTCATGGCAACTACTCGGATTAACTTTTTATCTTGGTGACCAAACTAAATGAATTTAAAATTTGCCACTGGATTAGCAACTACGTCTCACCGTTTTTACCATTGAATTAGCTAGATGCAAAGGCTGCTTCTACTTTTTGCACTTCTCACCTGTTACTTGCTTCCCTGATAATTACAATTTTCAAAAATTCAAATACAACATCAATCGCCATCTTTTGTCTTCTTGAATCTTGTTCCTTTTTTTTTGTTGTTTGTTCTTTCATCAATCTATCCCATTCCCTGACTTCACATTCCCATTCTCTCTTACTTTCAATGTAAATCCTACGTGCCAGTTGCATTGTTGCCTTACTTGGCGTGAAACGATTTTAAAAAAAGTCCTTTTTAGCTCGTTAGAGAAGCGAGAATGTTTATTGCTTTCAACGGATTTCCCGCCAAGTTGTTAAAGGTCTTCCAAAATGTAGATCGCTTTCAACGTATGTTATGTTTCAAAAACTACTGGTGACTTCCTTGTTCTCAAAATATTTTATTTTTCCAATACATTAAACAAACGAGCCAATTTTTCATTGAAGTTTTCAGCTCTGTCTGTGTGCTCACTATCTATCATTTTATTATATATTATATACATATAAATTTTATTATATGAATATATATAATTTATATTATAACATATATATGACACACACACACACACACACACACACACACACACACACACACACATATATATATATATATATATATAATAGGGTGTGACAAAATTAATAGGCGCTCGAAGTGTTGCATTTTGAAAAGCCATTTCAACATAGTATTCATGGTATATATTAGGTGAATTTTGGTATACATAATAATCAATGTGTGTGTTTTTTTTTAATAATTTGTAACTTATTTTCAGACAGAAATATATTTAAAGCAAAGAAGCACTTAATTATGAACAGGACAAAAACATGATCTTCGTTTACTTTTCTTGTAGGAGTTCAAACTTGGGTACAGTGCCTCCCAAACTTCTGCCAGTATCAGTAGAACATCGGGAATAGGTCTGCAAGTGATCAGAGAGTACGAAGGTTTTTTCAGAAAATTCCGTACTGGTGATGAGAGCCTTGAAGATGAAGAAGGTAGAAGACAGTCATGCTATATCTGCGTAACACCAATGATCCTTTTATTAACCGAATATTCTTGTGATAAATAGTAGATTGTTTATGAAAACCGTAAACGATTAAGTCAATGGGTTGATGGTGATGAGTCCCCTAAACATTTCTCGAAGACAAAGTTGCATTAGCAAAAAATTATGATGACTATCTGATGATCTGCAATTGATGTTATCCACTACAGCTTTCTGGAAGCCAATCAGAGCATTATTACAGAGCTTTACTGCAATCAACCTTCTGAAATGCATACACGCCTGCAAAAACGAGACCTGCATTGGTAAATCGACATGGTCCAATCCACGATAATGCGCGGCCACATGTTACAAGAATGACGTTGCAAAAACTCACAAACTTGGGATAAAAGAGTTTACCACATCCTCTATATTCGCCTGATATTTCACCCACTGATTATCATCTTTTAACACTTAAGCACATTTCTTAATGGTAATACTTTTAAGTCCAAATTAGAGATGGTATCACAGCCAAAACCTTTTTATCACCGAGAGATAAATAATCTCGCCGATCGATGACAGAGATGCATAGATGCTCCAGGCTCGTATTTTGACTAATTTCAACATTTCTACAGTTCGTTTTTTAAGAATAAAATTGTTTCTGAAATCGGCCATTATTTTTGTAGCAACCTATATGTATGCAACTTTACGAATACAGATCATTTTAATTAAATTACGAATTCTGATATTAATAAAATGAACCTCAGTAAATCATAAATAAGCCTAATATTTTATATTTACTTTATGTAATTTTCATTAATTCCCTGCTCTCATAATGACTGCCATGTATTGTACTCATATTTATTTTGAGTTACAAAAAAAAAAAGAACGAAGTTGTCTGTTAGATTTGATTGCATTTTCGAATAGTTGGTAAAATGCGATACCGAAATCCGAAGGAACATTGGGATAACGAAATATGCCTTCTGAAAGGTAAGCAAAGTATTAAGAAACAGGAAAATTTTGTTAGAAATAAAGAGAAGAATTTTGTTAGAAATAAAGAAAAGGAAAGAATACTCAACTGTTATAAAATACCGCCCTTCCTATATAACAGTGAATACTTAACAATTTCATTAATGATGAAAAAGAGATTTGAGGCAACAGAAATATAGTTATACAGAATGATACTGAGAATGGAGAGAAATGAACATGTAAGCAACGATAAGGTTTTAAAAGGACAGAGTCAGAAACATACAGTTAAAATTTCTCGAGAGAGAAAGAGCTCCAAAGATATATCTCCTGAATGCAAGAGGGGCAGAGAAAACTGTGCATAACTTATCTAACGACCTTGTGTATGTAGTTGACAAAACGGGGATTAGGAGAGATAGCAAAAAGACAAACTTTTATAAGAGCTACAAAAGACGAAATTATATTATGGAGAGAAATGATCGCCACACCCTGAAGAGACACAGTGTAAAGGTAGAAGAGAAAGAAGAGGTGAATTGTCTGTTGTTGCACAATCATTCCAAAAATCAACCTGAACATCTGCTCGATTTTCATCTCGATTGTTTGCAAATCTGCAAATACTTTCCGAAATAATTCACAAATAGATAGTCCGAGATTATTATGATTATTTCGAGAAAAAATGTACATAGGACAACCTTATTCGACCTACCGCTTTTGTTAAATATCCAGATAATTTCCCTTCACTCTTTCATTTGTGCTGTATGCATTCTTGGACAAGATATTTTATGACTGAATTTTAATTAAAACAACACAAGCAAATACAGATAGATCTATATGTGTGTTTCATGCATTGCACAAAAGCATTTGATGGGGTAGAATACAAACAGCTTCTTTGTAGCTCAGTTGTACATTCAAGAGTAATGAGATAACAGTATTGTTTCCAAACTTTTTTCCTTGTTTCCATTAATATTGTTAGACAATACTTTTTTTGAAGCAGCTGACTTTTTCGTATGCATTATATATATATATATATATATATATATATATATATATATATATATATAACCCACTGTTCAAGCATTTACATTTATAAGGAGTGCTCGATACAGAGTAGATCTTAGTAATGGAATTTTGTTATTACAATGGTTTATAAAAGCATGATATCTCTACAGAAAAATTTTCATGTTTTGGAACAAAAATGTTCCTCTTCAGGCGATATGTTAAAATAAATGGTGAAAATGTTTTATTTTGAAAGTATAAGATAAGTTCATGGTTATTTAGAAAATTAGGGAGTGGTAGTTGAAGAAAACGCTTTAGGTGTGTCAAAATTGTTTAACGAAGATTGAGAATTATGTAACCATGGAGATTTAATACTTGAGTTATGAAAGGGGGCTTGGATCTAGACATGTCTTTTTTTAATTTTGTCTGGGTAAGATACATAGTGGGACCATAGATTTTTTAAATGGGCAGACAATTATTTTTAATAAGGAGCTTTTACGTTTTTGTTTTTGTTTTTTGTTTTTTTGACAATTGATTTTACTTTATTTTTTATTTGACAAATGATTTTTTTACTACTATCAATAAGTAAATGGGATAGAATGTTTAGGCCAGAATTAGGATTAGATAATTACGGTATACTAAGTTATATTGTTTTAAGAACAACAATTAAATATTGTGCAGGTTTTTTATTTTATTAAAATAATTTTCATTTTTTTTATTTATGTTAGAGTATAAGTTATAAATGAAATTGTAATTAATTAAGTTTTAAAGAAAATTATTTTATCTGTGTAAGGTACATGGTGAGACCATATAATACTTAAATAGGTAAATAATTTTTAATAGCAAGTTGGATTTTTTAAATTACTTTATCAGTAAAAGGGCTGAAATGTTTATGTTTATGATTAAATAATTATAGTATATTAAAGTATATTGTAGTTAAAAAAAACTAATTAAGTATTGTATAGATTTCTTTTTTAGTAAAGTAATTATTAATTTTTAAGTTATATTAGAACATAGGTTATAAATGAAACATGGTAGTTTTTTTATTAAAATATAATTATTTTGTCTGAGTAAAATACATTTGGGAACATATATTATTTAAATGGGCAGACAGCAATCTTTTCCAGCAGGCTGAACTTCAGGTGCACGTACTTTCTAAAGCCAAGGTTTAAAGCAGTACGACTTGATGCCGTGAGTTTTCCTTCTCAACCACTGAGGGAAGGTGGCTTTGGAGAACCCGTGAATTTCTTGCTCAGGTTTGTTCAGACCCCATTAATCCCCGTTCATATTTTGTCCTTTCCTCAATCTTCCCTCTACTCTGTCTTTTCTCCCACTTTCACTTCCTGTAACTACCTGTGTACCCGTGGCGTTTCCGCCATGATTGGAGTTAAATGATCTTATATATATATATATATATATATATATATATATATATATATATATATATATGTATATATATATCGGAAAATTAAATTAGAATTTGACGTCTGCAATCGCGAACGTTTAAGGGACGATAATGCTAAGCAACCAAATAATGGAGGGCCACTTGGTAGTGCATTGTCGTAAAATTTCTCCCGTTCGGGAAAAGGAGACAATATGACGGTCAGCAATGTAAACCAGGCAGAAAAAGAAATTAAAGACAACACTCGATGTTTATAAAATAAGAAAGAGAAACTATACTTACAATGAAAAAGACAGTTATAGGTCGAAAAAAAAAAAAGAATAAACATGAATTGCACTAATAATGGCTTTTAGTGCCATGAGAACTTACCAAACCATTTAACATCAAAAATATAATGAAGTGATTTTTTACTTACAAGCAGCGGAAAAGAAAAGGTTAATTCAGATATTTGCATTTTATCTGTTGAAATGAGTATTGACCTTGCATTTAAATTCCTGGAGGTTGTAGCGTCAGGAAAGCAAGAATAAGGAAGCGAGTTTCACAGGCGGGAAGTGCAAGAAAAAAAGCTGCAGGAGTAGAATTGTCGTCTGCATTTGGTTGATCTAACTGAATGGGTGAGACACAGTTGCCAGTCTGGTTGCACGAGTAAACACCTGTTGCAGAGGCACCAGTGACTTAAGTTCGTTGGAGCAGAAGCCATGAAAGTATTTATAGAACAGACAAAGGGAAGCCACATCCCGTCGTTGGGAAAGTGGCTGGAGTCGAGCCGCCAAGTCGGTACCTATCATATTACTAATTCTCCTTTGGAGCCTGTCAAGAACACCGAGATGAACAGCGGGGGCGCCTGACCATATATGACAGCAGTACTCCATGCACGGACGAATAGTTGATTTGTATATATGCAGGATGAATTCAGGCGAGAAAAACATCCTGGCCCGACACAGTGACCCAACCTTCCTAGCAGTGGATTTAGCTATTGACTCGATGTAGTGGTTCCACTTGAGATCAGAAGAGAGGGTAAGGCCGAAGAGGCGCAGTGTATTGCTCTCGGGGAGACTCGCTTGGTCCATGCTTATGGAGGGACAGGAGAGGTTGCCTGTGATGATTGAAAGGCAGCAGCTTGGTCTTAGACGCATTGAAATTTACAAGCCACTTCTTACCCCAATTCACCACAAAATGTAGATCACTCTCAAAATCAGCAGCGAGATTATGTTTGCCGCCACGCTGGATTTCTTACTGATGCGGGAGTAAATTGTGGTGTCATCTGTGTGGATGCCTACTTGGCTCTTGATCTCGTCTGGGAAGAATTTTAATTTTCAACTTGAACGGATATTTTTCTCTTCTAACAAATTTATAACAAGAAACACCAAAGAGATCTTGTTCATTGCTTTAAATATTGGCTTCTACTTTTACGGATTTATAACATTAATTAAAAAAGCGCCGGAGACAGAAAACAATGTATCGGCTTCAGAAATACGAGTAGAAAATAAAATAAATATGATAAATAGCTGTAAACAGATGGGAGCGTTTACTAAGTACTGTTCTGTAACATCATTAAGTGAATTGAAAGAAGATTATTTATATAAACAAACAGAAAAGTTCTTTTTTATCGTGCATCGAAATAATCACCAGAACAATGCAGCATTTTTATATCATGTCTTTGTGTTAGATTACGAGATGCCAATATCACAGACGTGCGTTAAATCAAGTACCAATAAATGTGATAAAGAAAAAAAAATCAGATATGCAAACTTTGATCTCCTTTGCCATAAATATATGTTTTATGAATTTTCGATGGATGCTTCCTCAAAAATCAAGAATAAATCTTTATAAATCTTCCACAGCTTATTCTAGCAACCTTTTCTTTTTCTCTTTCCCTGTCGCGAAAACAGTTAACAGTTACATGCTGTTTCACAAATTAAAAGTTCATTTAAGTATTTTCGAGGCGGAGATATTTCTCATTATTCAAGAAAAATGTTCACCTTTTTTTGCATTTCCGTTTTTTGTTTTTTGTTTTTTGTTTTTTTCTACTGAAGTCTATTTTGTAATGCCATAAACTCCAACTTTTGTATGATAAAACACAGGTTGGGTTGAATAATTATATTAAGTTAAATCTTGTCTCATATTTTGTTGTTAGATTTAGTTATTAACTGCTGCATTTTTGTAATTTCTATTCTCCTTAAAACATCTTCGTTTCTCACATGCTTTGCTTATGGTATTTTCAACATTCATCGGTAGGACAATATCTCCGTTGTTTCAAGTCTTTTCTTTATATCTGACGATACTGTTCACCATTCACTATCATATAGGGGATTAGATATTAAATAGTGGTTCAGCACTTTTCTTCTTTGTTTCTACGGACAGTTTCAAGTAGCTTTATATTTTGCTTAGTTTCTAAATAGCATCTTTCCCGTGCATCTTCAAACATTTGTCATACTTTCCGTTATCTGTTATTACATTATCCGGATAATGTAATTCATCTTTGCATAACTGCAATCCATAATGGAACTTAGTATAATGGAATGGTACTAAATGCACAGGAACGTCCAAAATCATCAGAAAAAAAAGTATCCCGTGTCACACATAGATCAACTATATTTTCCTATTTATTCCATAAGTTTTGTTGTATTTTGTTGTGTAAAAAAGTACGGTTTCGTGTTTGTGTCCGAAATGATTGCCTCAACACGCATACATGCATATTGAAACACAAAAGCATAAAAAATAATAAAATTACTTGATATCACGTAATTATACGCAATATCTATTTGATATTTTGCTTCAAAACCTTTAATGAACTGATTATTCGATACTAGTAAGTTCCTTACGGAAATTTGTTGCAAGGGAAACTCAAATGCTTCCTCTTTATGTCGAACCGTCTCTGAAAAAGTAATAAAATTATTCAGCTGTTGATATATATATATATATATATATATATATATATATATATATATATATATATAAGTAAAGTATACCTAGTGAGCCAGACAGACCTATCTAGGTTTCACCTAAACGGAGCGTCAGGGAAAACTAGCTCTTTGTCTGTTTGTGTGTTTGCGTGTCTCTATTTTAACGAAACCTTCGAAACCGTTGGTCCGAATATATATATATATATATATATATATATATATATATATATATATATATATTCCATTGGTAAGTTGTAAGTTTCACTACAGCAGATTAAGCCCTAAAAGAACCAGCTTTGTGCAACCGGCTCATATGAGAACGTTTCCACGATCACTAAAGTTTTAACGTGAACATGTCTAGAATTAACCATTAACTTCTCCATATATCTTACTCTGAAACCGTTAATCAGTGGTGCAGTACGGGTATGTCTATTTTATTATTCTAACAGTTATTTGGGTGGACGAAAACAGTTTCGAGTTATTTTAGGGACGATTGAGTGGAAAGAATTGTGAAGACGAATGCGGTTTTGTGACTATTTTAGGATATGTATATTTATTAATATATACTTAATAGCTCTATTATATTGCATTGAACATTGTTTTATTAACACCAGAAAAATATTTATATACTAGGTATATAACCCGGCGTTGCTCGGGGTTTTTTTAGTGGTTATATTGAAATCGTAAGGTCAAGTGCTTATTAAAAAGCTCCAGTATGAGGTTGCCATGACGCGTAAATTAAAAAATACGAAATAAGATTGGTTTTTTCTATATTTGTAAAAGGGGATTCATGCTTGATCAATTTTGCAAATAAACGGGAATTACGTATGTACAATTGGAAGAAGGGGGCGGGCGTTGCGGGAGTCTGTAATGTGATGCAGAAGTGGACGCATTGTCCCTGCAACATCGGAGGGGTTTGGTACCTTGTAAAAAATGTGAAATTGTCATGGAATTGTTATGGCACATGATAAGGTAGAAATTACAAAAAAGCCCGATTTTTGTTGGAATACAACTAAGCGTTTCGGAGAAATAAACTATCGCAAAAAGCGATATTTTTCATTAATTTTTCTCGCACCCTGTGCGTCAATTGGAATTTCTGTTTGCATATCAAGGCCTCAAACCTTGATCTACCAGTGATTCGATTTTGGTTGAGTTTGAATGAAGTGTTTTAGAGAAATGCATAAAAGTGTGCAAAAGACCACCCAAAGTTATGCTTGTCGAACCTTCTCCATTGATTCGAAAAAATTTTGTGTACATCAAAGTTCCGGGCAGTGATCTACAAGTTACCCGATTTTGGCTGAATTCGAATAAAGCGTCTGGGAGGAGAAGAGTTCATAAAGTCTAAGCGTTTTGGTGATTACTGCCGTTCTGTAAATCGATTCGAAAAATTTTTGCATACGTCAAAGGTTCATGTCATGATCGACAAGTGACCCAATTTTGGTTAAAATCTGACCAAGGGCTTTGGATTAGTAAAGTTCATTAGAATGGAGATTCACAAACACACACACACACACATATCCATTTATATACATATATGTGTGTGTGTGTGTGTGTGTGTGTGTGTGTGTGTGTGTGTGTGTGTGTGTGTGTGTGTGTGTTATGAATTTTACAAGTTAGATAGGGCTTCTAACCCATGCTTTAATTGAGAAGTTTAAGGTAACCACAATATTCAAATATCTGCCTCGATGGAAGAAAATCTAGAGAAATATTTTTTCTTCATAAGGCCGATAGTTAATAATTAAAGCTTAATTTACAGCTATATTAACCTCACTATCTATTTGGGAAAGAAGCCAAATACCGTGTTTCCCACTGAATTAGACAGTCAAATACTATTTTTAAATGAGCTCTAACATTTATTGCTGCATTGCCGTATGTGGGGTTGCATGTCACATGCCGGATACTTGCAGTAAATGGTATTCTATTGTAAGCACATTCCTGGCCTAAGGTCATTTATTCAGTTCGACTCTTTTTCCGTTCGACACTTTTTATATTCGACATCT
Organism: Ascarosepion bandense; assembly: GCA_037127315.1. Taxonomy (NCBI): domain Eukaryota; kingdom Metazoa; phylum Mollusca; class Cephalopoda; order Sepiida; family Sepiidae; genus Ascarosepion; species Ascarosepion bandense. The sequence goes on from JBBBDQ010000184.1 coordinate 970,375, forward strand.
TGCTCATTCGATACTTATTCCGTTCGACAATTTGTCTGTACGACATTTTGTTCTTCGACACTGTTTCGCACGGTCTTACATGGCATAAAGCTAACTAGGAGCGTACACAAATTTTCATCTTTTCACCAAAAATTCCAGTTTTGATTTGATAAATACTTCGTAGTATTTTTTGATATTTTGAAATTGATTGAACCAACAACTAAACAAGTGGATTTACAGAATACAAAATGTGACATATCAGAAAAATTTCAATGAATCTTTAAAAAATATAATATGCTTATTGATTGATTGATTATTTACGGGTTATTTCAAAGCGAAACGTTTTGTCTGGTAAGAATACTTCTTTTTTTTGCATTAACAAGTTTTTGAGACTTATAATGATTTTCTCAGATACGATTCCAGCAATTATATTCATAACTGGGAGCAAGTAATGGATTCATAGCATTCCTAAGAGTATTTGCGAATGTGAATGCAACAAATCTAATTGGAATTTGAACTCAGCTAATCGATTTCTCATTCCAAACCGCTATTCATTACACAACCCACATACCTTTTAAACGGATATTGGAAGGTTGCATAAAGCAAAAAAATATCTTGATCTGAAGGTGAATAAATTGGTGAAACCGTTGAAAAAGCAAATAGTGTTGTATAAAGTGAAAATGTATTATGCTGAAAAGGATAGAAACGCTAACAATATTAGTATTATTACATTAATATATATATATATATATATATATATATATATATATATATATATATATATATATATATATTACATATATATATATATACATACACATATATAAACATGTTACGGAAATTAACGAAGATTAACGAAACTTGGTTATAAACAACCGACAATTTGAAATGATTTGTTTAAACATTATTTTTTATCGATACTCGTATTTTAAGTAGATATTCTGTTTTTTTTTTTGTTTTTTTTAATTAAACAGTATTATATATTTATATCTACCGGCCTGATTATTTACGATAAATTTTTATTACGAGAATGTGTGTCATTCGGCAGGATTTGAACCTGCGAGCCCTATCCACATAGGGGAAGCTATTTTAATTAAAAAAAAAAACAGAATATTTACTTAAAATACTTTAATTAAAAAACAGAATATCTACTTAAAATACGAGTATCGATAAAAAATAATGTTCAAACAAATCATTTCGTACACACATATATATATATATTATTACATTAACAAAACAAATATACATATATATATATATATATATATATATATATATATATATATATATATATATATATTATACGCATATTTATATATATTATACACACACATATATATACATATATTCAACATTTGAAAAAAATTTTCTCTATATTAGATTTCATCTCCAAATTTAAAGGGGGTTGAACCAAATAATATTTCTTAATAAAAATTCTTTTTTCTTTAAAAATCATTTTTCATTCGTATTTTAAGTAGATATTCTGTTTTTTTTTTAATTAAACAGTATAATACTCATTTGCTGGTTCATTTGCAGTTTAAATATTAACTTTGTTTATGCCTCTCCTCTTTTAACGTCCTTTCATATTCTTGTTTTTTTCTTCAAATATTCTGCACTCTATTTTTTAGGAATATGTTTGATTACGTTCGCATGGGCATTTGCTGAGCCTTGCTATGATCAGTCTCTAGCAGTTCATTCCCCTTTCCTATCACTGACTAATTCATTTCTCACACATCTTTAGATTATACAGTAAGTTCTCCCAATTAAAAACTTTGATGAGCGGGAGTGAAACCAGTTGTTGTTGTTTTTTTTTTTGTTTTTTTTTTTTTACATTTTATCATCATTATGCCTTGTAATGTTAAAATATTACTTTTAAAGCAATACTGAAATTCTGTACCACAAAAAATATGTTTAAGCATATATATATATATATATATATATATATATATATATATGATGATTGCTTCGTCTTGTCAGACGAGTGCTATTCCCTCATTCACCTCTCTATCTATTCATCTCTGTTGTACGATCTTAAATGGTTCAATAAAAATAAAAAATAAGAATAAAATTAATCAGTTGCAAACTAAAACGCTAACAGAAAATGTCAAAATAAATCAGGATCTTTAAAAATAGAAAAAGGAATCAGGACTCAATAGCAAGAAAAAATAGCCCCGATGAGTGAAGACATCATAACGGTGCCCTCACGAAACTTCAAAGTCGGCATGAGTCAGCGCAATTAAAGTGGTTATTTCTTTGCACTAAAACTATATATATATGTCTGTGCGTACGTGCGCTCGTGCGTGCGTTCGTGCGTGCGTGTGTGTTTTGTCCTCCCCTTCCTGTCCGATTGCCCTCTCACTTGCTCGACTCCTCACCTGCTGTAGGAATTCCGGCGTTCGTACGTATAAATTAAAAAAAAGAAAATGCGTTAAGAAATACTGTTTTTTTCTTAAAGCCTGATTAGCTCTTTATAGTTAAAACCTAGGTTTGAGGGAAGCGGTAAAAAGACAATGCATGTTACTCCAACCGAAATCTGTTATTCTGAAAGAGAACCGATCACAAAGAATTTGATGGTATCATTAAGGGGGCAAGAATTTACGACATTCTATGTGAGATCCATTATTACCTTCTTCTTCTTCTTCTTCTTCTTCTTCTTCTTCTTCTTCTTCTTCTTCTTCTATACGCCTTTTTCTTTTCAGGACGTAGGCGATTATGGCCTTCCACGTCTCCCTATCTCTGGTGGCTCTTAGCACGCTTTTTCTTGTTGCACCACTCAACTCCCGTTCTGCCATCTACCTACTCAGGCTCGACAAGTGTGTTATACACTGTTTTCCTCTCTTCTCTCCTTCCCTCTATCTGGCCTGTTAGTATCAGGTTCTCCAAGCCATCCTTCCTCACTGCATGTCCCAGGTACTTTAGCTGTCTCTTCCTGATACTCAGTATTAATTTCCTTTTTGTTTCCATCCTTTCCAAAACCTCATCATTGCTCACATGCTCGATCCATGATATCCGCAGCATCTTTTTGTAGAACCACATTTCAGTTGCTTCAAGTTTTTTCTTAACCTTTGATGAGATTGTTCAACATTCATAGCAATCCAGTACTCTCTTCTTTGTTTCTAGCGAAATTTCCCTGTCTTTGAATAGCTTCTGGAATGCATCTTTGGCCAATTCGCTTCCGGATCTCAATGTCACATTTTCCGACTTCTTTTAGAATACCTCTCAGGTATTTAAATATTTTTACCTGCTTGACTTTAATATCCCTTAAATGTAGTTGCTATTTTGGGCTCCTCTTTTTGCTGATGACCATGCATTCGGTTTTCTTGTAGTTTATTTGTAGTCCTTTCTTTCCACTTTCTTCAGCTACCTTCTATAGGAGGTCTTGTAGTTTCCTTTCCGTGTCTGATATCAGCACTTTATCATCTGCTTATCTTATATTGTTCAGACTTCGGCCACCGATAGCGAATCCTGGCATGACTTCTAGGACCCTCAGAATAGTCTCGCTGTACAAGTTGAACAGATCCTGTAAAAAAGATACATCCTTGTCTTATGCACCTTTCTATCTTTGTATATCGGCTAAATTCTTTTCTTGTGGTTTGCTGCCAGAAGGGACTCTTGATTACTCTAATATATCTCCTAAATATGTCGGGGTTGCTGAGCATTTCTATCAATTCTTTTTGGGGTACTTTGTCGAACGCCTTTGCGTAGTCTATAAATTACAGATACACATCTTTCTTCATTTGTATTGCCTTTCTGATAACATTTTAAGCATAAATATCGCATTTCTTGTTTCATTGTCCTTGACGAAACTGCATTGTTCTTGTCCTATGTGTCCTAATTTTGCTTCGTGCTCTATTCATCAGGATTCGGATGATGATCAGTGTAAAAATTTAAATGTCATAGACTCGATTGCTCTATGTTAAAAACGGCGCGCAAATGAAAATAATTTTTCAATTTAATTTTAACAATAACATATTAATTTTATAAATACTCGTGTTTTTTCTTTCATTGCATCTTTAATTTCATTTTATATGTGCGTTGTTTTTACAATGGAATGTACGAGGATATGAATATTTACAATCCGGATTACATTTTTAAAATTTTACACCATTGCACACTCGGTGTTAAAACACTGCACAAATGAAATAAATTTTTAAACTCCTATGTTAGGGCCGGTTCTATTCGTGGGTCGTTTTAAGCTTGAAAGGCGCAAGGAACTCCCCATCCCTCACTACCTACCTGAAACTTTGAAAATAATATATTTTCACAATTTTTTCGCGATAATCTGAAAGTTTGACGTCTAATACATATCAATTCATTAAAAAAACTAAAACCAAAGTTGTGGGGAGGGGCACTATTCTAAGCAGGCCAAAACCAGTTTTTAACCGGTTGTGAGAATGACTAACATTTAAACTTGGTTTTGAGAATTATCAGTTTTTGCAGGCCCTAATTTTATATTATAGATTTCATATATACATACATACGTACATACATACATATATATTGAGATGGAGACGCTTCTGCATCTGAAGAAAATATTCCTCATTTTGGTTACTCGTAATAAATCCGAGATTTACATTTGAATGCTGGCGTTTGAACCCATTTTCTCAAATCTTGTAAATTGCAGTTATCTAACTGGAAATAAAGACCTGAGTATTTCACAAAATCATTTAAAAGATTTTCTTAATATTGAGTAAAACATGTCGCCGTAAACTTTTGTTTCAGCTTCATGAAAACGACAGAATCAGAAACTTAATCAATCAATCAATCAATAATAATAATAATAATAATAATAATAATAATAATAAGTAAAACAAATATCGAATCTGTAAATAACAAATATTAACAGTTTTCTTTCAAGTAACACTTTATATTTTAGCCTTTCTTGTCTTTGAGACTTTTATTATTGTTTTTTGAGGGCATCTGTTTCCATGTACAACGGTTAGTTTTCTTCTGCTTTTTAATGTACACTTTTTATATGCATATCTATAAGTTGGACAGCTGAAACTCTCCCAGTCGACCGTTAAAACCATTTCATATCAATTCTTCTGCTTCTTTGCGTCCGGTTTTTTATTCATTGAAATAAACGATATAAACCTCAATTAACATCCGCTGGCGATGCCACCCCAGAAAATCATGCAAATCCTCATAATTTGTTCATAATGGGATCATGGCAAATTTGTAATGGGATCATGGCCTTAGGTCGAATCTTTCAAACTTTCCCCGCCATATCTCCTGTTAAACCTGTTTACAACTTGTTCAATAATTTCTTTAACAGCTGGAAACAGCAATCTAAGCTAGGTTATTCTAGTTTAGTACTGGTATAATAACTGGTGTCGTTGGTTCGTTAGATTGAAGACTTAGCAATATTTGTTTATATTATTTTAAATAAAAAATCGAATTCATGAGTTAGGAACATTATTTCACATTACAAATACACTTTAATTATACGTTAGTCACATGAGGTCTTGACTGTCAAACAATTTCTTTGATCATAGCACCCCTTACATCTGGCCACCTAACTCCCCAGACTAAAACTTGATTATTATGCGTGGGGCGTAGTTTAGCGAGAAACCAACAAAGCTCCTTGTAACACTAAAGATGAATTGAAGGGAATGATTATGGTAGCATTTACCAACTAAAACAAGAAGACTTCCAGATAAGATGCAAGGGATTCCGAAGTCGTCTGGAGGCCGTGGTTGAAGCCATTGGCGATTTTATTGAATACATTTGCTCTTTAGTATTTCAAGATAATTTTATAGAATTTTGGTAAATATAGCTGTTAAAATGATATGTCAGTGTTATTTTCACTTTTGCGTAATTAAGACGAGAATTTATCCATTGCACTATATATATATATATATATATATATATCAGTAGAAGACGGGACCGCAACACATAAACGAAACAACGAAATCACGATTTCGTAGAACATGGTTTCTCTCCCAATTAGTCAAACACGGCCGAGCTAAATGGAATTGTTTTAGTGATAAAACACAAATGGTACAGACGATAGAAGACGAATATACAGTAATAAAATTAACAGGTTTATTTACAAAATATACATATGGTTTTAAACAGATTAAGGATTTTAAAATATGGGAACCGGGACAAATCAAAGCAATAAAAAAACAAATGTTTCAGAAAGAAATGACACTTGTCATAAAGATAAATATTGTTTTGGTAAACATTTTGAAGTCAACTAGCGTGTATTTACAAGAGCATATCAAAAACGCATCAAAGGATAAACAAATAACTTATCTGTTGTTTGAAAAGAGTATTTATTTCACTTATTTTTCAATGTCTCAAAGATGTTCTGTTTTCTTTGATACTTTCTTTCTACCTTTTCCTTCTCCCCTTTTTTTCTCATTATTTCGTTTCTTAGAAGTTCTTTCTTTTTCTTTTATCCTTTCGGGCTCTTTTTTACTTCTCCTCGCTTGGTAGAAAATTTGTTGATGAAATGGATCTCGTTTTGTTTTCTGGGTTTTCTTTCTTTCACGTCTTGTCTGAACTCTAAACTTGTTTAAACTCACTAATATAAATTGAGGGGAAGTAAAGTTTCAATGAAATAATAATAATAATAATAATAATAATAATAATAATAATAACAGTTCCATAAAATATCATTTTCTCTTAAATTCAAAAGCATTTCATTTAAAATCTTCCTTGCCTGTTACAATTTTATCTAGACTTCTAACTTAAATGCGATGATTTTCCCGTAATTTTTTACAGTTAACTTCTGCTACAAATGCTATCTATCTATCTATCTATCTATCTATCTATCTATCTATCTATCTATCTATCTATCTATCTACGAACACACACAAAAATCCAGTGGTCTAGAGAAGAAGTTAATAAAAAAAATGATAGACATTTATATATATATATATAAATTTGTTTTAACAATATTAAGAAGGTCTGTCTATCAATTTCTTTATTAAAAAAAGGAATATACTCATCATTAAATATATATATATATATATATATATATATATATATATCAGTATAGAGTGACATGCATAAGTATTGGATACATGTTACTTTCTGTTATAAATCTAGTTTTTTATGTTCGCCATTTTGCCTGATATTTGGTAAGTAACATCTCATAAAGTTGTTTTAGTTGTATGTGGAAGGAAAATTAAAAACTCATGGTTGAATCCATTTTTTTATCAAAGTTCAAAATTACCCTATGCAAAAGTATTGGATACATGACACTTTTTCAAATTTCCAATCAAAACTGTGTATTTTTAAAGACTTTAAATATTCAAATTTTCGATAGTATTGAAATGTTATTTTTGACAATCAGAGAAGCACACAATTGCTTACAAGATAGTGCTACTAATCATCTGACTCTTTGTTGTGCATTCTGCAATTCAAGGATTAAAAATGGCCAAAACTAAAGAATTATCCAGAGATATGCAAGATACAATCATTGAACGTCACAAAGGAGGACAAGGTTGTCGAAAAATTAGCAAAGAAATGAATCTAGCACTAAGTACAGTAGAAAATATCATCAGAAAGTAAAAGAAGTATGGCGACGGTACATCAAACCTTCCAAGAAATGGAAGACCGAGAAAAATAAATGAGAGAACTTCAAGGTGGTGGATCAGCAGAAATGTGCAAAAAAAAAAACCTTCATTACTCGTTCTGAAATTAAAACTGATCTTGAGGGTGCTGGAATTAATGTAAGTAAGGATACCATTTCAGAGCTCTATATCGTACAGGCTTTCATTCAAGATCACGAAAAAATTGCCTTTACTGAAAACCAAACATGTCAAAGACCGATTAAATTTTGAAAAGAAAGGTATGAAGTTTTGGGAAAAGTTAATCTGGTCGGATAAAATGAAAGTTGAGCTATTCGGAAGGAACACAGTGACACGTATTTGGCCAAAAAAATGGCACTGCCTTCAACAAGCACAATACTATCAACACAGTTAAGTTTGGGGGTGGTTCCATTATTATATGGGGATACTTTTCATCCAAGGGTACTGGTGAGTTACAAGTTATCCATGGTAGAATGAATATTAGCATATACAGGGAGATTCTAGAGAAAAACCTTCAGAAATCTGCAACTTCTTTCGGACATGGTTGGAATTTCGTGCTTCAACACGACAATGATCCCAAACGTACCGCAAAACTTAAAAAAGAATGGTTTGAAAATAATGGTTTTAGTACTCTCAATTGGCCAAGTCAGTCTCCTGACTTGAATCCAATTGAGAATTTGTGGAATACTTTGAAGGTTAAAGTTCATAAGCGGAATCCACAAAATATCAAGCAATTAGAGGAATTATGCAAGAAAGAATGAGATAAAGTAACGGTGGATCAGTGTGGAAAACTTGTGGCCACCTATAGAAAGCGACTGGAAGCAGTGAAATAAAACAGAGGCTACGCAACAAAATATTAAATTGATGTATCCAATACTTTTTCATAGGGTAATTTAGAACTTTGATAAAAAAATGGATTCAACCATGAGTCTTTTCATTTTCCTTCCACGTACAACTAAAAGAAGTTTACGTGATATTACTTATCAAATATCAGGCAAAATGTCGAACATAAACTAGAGTTATAACAGAAAATAACATGTATCGAACACTTATACATGTCCCTGTATAAATTAGAACAGTACACAGTTGTATCAAAAGTTTTCAATACAATTATATTGTAAAACTTTTAAATAAAGTACATAAACACAAAATCTAACCATCCAAAAAGCACATTCACAAAGAAATAGAGAACAGGCTATCAAAAAGATTCGCCAAACAAAACAATATTTGGTGAAAGGAAAGAAACTATGAAGATGCACTAAGAAAATATGTCCATAAAAACATTTTAGAATACAATCCCCAACCAAACAGACACATAAAAACAATGATAGGAAATGTAACATTATCTGGTTCAACCCACTATTTAACTTAGAAGTAAAAACCAAAATAAGACAAATATTTTTTCAACTGATCGATAAACACTTTCCAAAAAGCTCAGAACTAAACAAAATTTTCAATAGGAATATAATCAAACTAAGTTATAGCTATACTAGTAACTTAGAAAATTTCATAAGGAAACAAAACGCCAGAAATTTAAACAATAAAAATCATTAATAAGGAACGTAACTGCAATGACAAAAATAAATGCTCACTTCAATGACTTTGTTATACAGAGGAAGTCATTTACAAAGCAAAAGTACATGAGTTAAATGGTCAAAAGAAAACATATTTGGGATCAACCAAAAATAATTTTAAGACCAGATGGTTTAATCACAGGTCTACATTTAAAGTAGAAAACTTTAAAAATTGTACAAAATTGGCTAGCCACGTGTAGACATTGAAATTAAAATATGGAAAACCTCAGACATAATTTGGAGTATAGTGAAAACAGCAAAGCCTTACAACGGTGGCAAAATTACATACTCTGTACCAGGAAGAAACGTTAGCTATTATGTTATTCTCAAACAAAAATGAATTACTGAATGAAAGAACAAAACTTATGACCATACCAAAAAAGAACTATTAGGATCACGTAACCGTGGATGAAAACATTATAACTTCTAATTTTGAAAATTGCGCGTTCATAAAAAAAAATCCTTGTTAGGTGAGCGTTCTTAATAAAACGGTAAAATCAGTTACTGTAAATCCCCTGAAGACACAAGATGTTAGAAGCCTGGGTTGTTTAATAATTCGTTTATAAATAATATATATATATATATATATATATAGTAATGGTAATATTAGAAGTTTCCCTACAAGGAAACATTTGGCATTCATTGACCATTCGCTCGATATTGTTTCTGTTAAAATTTATAAAGTTTTTTCTCTTAAAAAATATTTTAGAAAAAAACAGAACGGTTTATAAAATTCAGCAGCTATGGTCGCTCTTTCCAGTATTGATATGGGCTTTTTTCTAACCTTTTATTTGAAGTAGTGTGGTAGTCAAAATCTTGAGTATATCATTCTTTCCTCTTCTACTAAAACGGGGTATCCATTTTAGTTGTTGCTTCACTTTCAATTTGTTATTTAGTCCAGTTCATTGGTTGTGATTCTGTAGCACCAATTCACAATGTTTAAAGAAGCATGACATTTGCCAAGAACCTCAAGCTCCACTTACGCACACTTACCCTTAGGAAAAAGATTTTTACAATATAAAAATATTCTCAGGCTTTAAGTAATCTGTAAAAAGTTAATTTGAAAATAAATCAATATATTAGGAAAAATAAAGGGAAGAAAAAAGAATAAGAAATCTAAGTCATTGTAATCATGTAATTATTCGTACCGAAAAAAATAATAGGGAGTTCCCCTTCCTTGACTAAGACCTCTACAAAGAAGGATTTTCAAAACTGGTTTTGTCGAACATACTTTTATTTATCTGAGCAACATCACACATTTTGTGTGTTTATTTATTCTTTTTCTTTCCCTTTTCAATTTTATAAAACTAACAAGTCTCTTTCGCAACTGTTCTGTCACACCGAAAAGAATAATTTGGGTCTCAATTCACCTGCCACCTATTTCCTTTTGTTTCTTTTCAGAATGTTATTACTCTTGTTGCAATTCTTTTTTCTTACCGTTCTATTGCAGCTGCTGTTTTTGTTAATACAATAGTGATCATCATTATCATTACTAATTGGGTTTCTATCAGCGCTCTTTATTGCTAGTTGGCTTTTATGGTCGTTTTTTTATCCTTATTGTTTCAGTAGTCCTTACTGTTTGGCAATTAATATTAGAAGTAGTTGTAATAGTGTTATATTGTTTCGGTCTTTACCTTCCTTGTTTTACAGTGTAATAATTACTGTCAAATTTCTGCGAAAAAATATCCTAGTTTGATACAGCAAAAATAAGCTAGAAAGGCGTTTATTTCATATATGGACTTCATTGGTAGTAATTACGTCAAACCTTCAATGCTCTGAGTAAAATGACGGTGGAAGACAATGCAAGCCGAAAATAATGACTATCCTTTCTCGACGTGGGCTCATATCAATATTTACACAAAACAGCCGCTGCTTAATCATATCGTATTTTCTTTATATTTGATTTATGAATAAATAATTGACGGAAACTTATTCTGTTCTATTCTGTTGGTTGTATTTTGTTATATCATTTTTGCACTTTGTCTATTATTTTTATAATTGATTGTATGAAACACATGCACACAATATATAATACACATGGAAATATATTCCTAGGTGAGTGAATGAGAAATAGTTTTTATATACATTTTGGATAACTATTTGCTTATCTTTTTATTCCATGACTGTTACAACTACTTACTTGAAATATAATATGTATGGGGAAAATGTTAGATTATTTGAGTATATGCCTAAATGTATAAGAGAGATAGATAGATAGATAATTAAGTGTTTGCAAAAGTTTCCAGCGCATTCTTTCTTTAAAACTAGTGAATAAAAAGAGAGCAGACAATTAGTTTTGAGTGTTTTATATTCAGTGCTAATTCCTTCAGTTTAAAAAAAAAGGTGGGGTTGGACAAGATACGTGTCCGACACTGTGTTGTTCAATTTCAAGTTGAGAAAGAACACTAAAAGCAAATATGAAGATTGATAAAACATTTGAAGGTACTTTGATTGCAAGTAGTGTTTTTGTTGTTTCACCCCAAGCAAGACAATATTGCTACTGTTGCGAAGCGGGTACATGAGAGGAGAGCGAAAAGAAAAAACAAAATACAAGGGGTGTCTGATAAAGGATAAAAGAAAGATGGGAATCAAAGAAATAAAAAATAGCAATTGACATTGCACTTGAACTCTTGGAAATTGTTTCTATCAGGTAAGCAAGTAAACGGAAAGGAGTTGCACAGGAAAGAAGTGCGAGAAAAGAAGCTTTAAATTAGAAGTGGAGACTCAATTGATTGTTTTTACTCAGTTGCTAGCCGAATAGCTCAAGTAAATTCATGGAGAGGGGCCACCAGGAAGATAAGCTCTTCAGAGCATAAGCCGTGAAAAACCAGAGAAAAGTCACATCCCGTCAGTGAGAAAATGACTAAAGTCGAGCCGCCAAATAAGGATCGACTACTTTGAAGATCCTCCTTTGGATTTTGTTGAGAACACCGAGATGAATAGAAGTAGCGACCGGATATTCAATTTTGTACGAATGGTAGATTTGTATAGTGCAAGATGAATTCTAATGAGAAAAACTTCCTGGTTCGACACAGTGACCCGATTTTCCTAGCAGCAAATATAGCTATTGATTCAATATAGTCGTTTCACTTGAGGTTGGCTGAAAGAGTAAGGCCGAGGAGGCCAATATATTGCATTCTGGAAGACTAGCGAGATCCATAATGATGAGAGGTAGGAAAATTTGTCTGTGGTGAATAAAGGAGAGCAGATTCGGTTTGGAAGCATTAATATTTACGAGCCATTTCTTACCCCAGTCCATCACAGATTGGAGGTCCTTTTCAAGAGCAGCAGCAGGGTTTGCTTTGTCAGCCTTGGGAGATTTCTTATTGAGGCGGGAGTAAATGGTGGTGTCGTCAGCGTAGATGACTAATTGGAAACTAATTACATCAAGATCATTGATGAAAAACAGGAAAAGCGTAAGACCTAGGATAAAGTCCTGGGAGACACCCGTGTTCAAATGATAGGATCTGGAAGCATGCCCGTTTAATACAACCTTCATTACACGATTTGATTAGAACGATTGAATTAAATAGAACAATCGTCCAGTTATACCATAGCAATGTAACTTGTACAGAAAACCAGCATGCTAAATACTGTCAAATGTTTTCGAGATATCTAGGGCAACAGTTCTAGCTTCACTGTTCTTATCGAGAGCCTAGTATATGTATTCGTAGATGTTCGTTAGCATATCAGAAGCAGATCTGGCGAAGCGGAAACGATACTGTTTGTCGGAGAATAGGTTGTAGGATGTGAGATGATGAACCACAAAAAAGTTTAGTAGGATTTTTTCTTTTTTGTGTATTCTTATTATTTTTTTTATTTTCTTGTTATATTGTTATATTTTAATTACGTGTGATTGTATCGGATATATATGCGCATTTTCTTCTCTTACGTTTATATTTTTCGTTTTTTGTTTTTGTTTGGCTATTTTATATAATTTTTGTGTATTGCGTGAATTGTGCGTGTATATATGGGTTTCTTACGTGTCTGTTTGTGTACATTTGTTTGTGTGTAATAACATCTATTTACTTGCGTTGTCTTTGTATATTAGATTGTTTTTCTTTTATGATTTATTTTTGTATATGTGTGGGTTGGTGTATGTGTATTTTTAATTTTTGTGACACTTTCGGCACTATGGCTGCACTAAATGCCAAGCTGTATACTTCTCAAACCTTCACCTAACATCAATATTTCTTCTCTGAGCTAACCTATTTTTTAAATTCTGAATTAAATTAAACTATTTCATTTTTCGGGTCTGACGAGATAGACGTCTTACTCACCTGACACAATCAGAATTTATAATCGCTTTACTTTATGGGTTCAGTTTTCTTCTCTTCATATCATGTTGTTCTGGATAATATCCACTGAACTCTCTATTTTATCTATTTAATATTTCAATACACGTACGTAGTATCCAAAACGATAAAATAATTATTCTATCACTGGTTGAGCGCGTTTTTTTTTTTTTTAGAGGCGGGGACAAGTTTACTAGTAAGTAATGATTTTGCTTTGATTTTATTTTATTTTAATTTTTTGTTGTGGCTAATTTTAAAATTTTCATAGTTATTTGAACGAGTGCGTTTTTTTTTTTTGTATTTTTTTCAAAGAATTTTTTTTTTACTGGACTTTAAACTTAGTTAACTCAACGCCCCTACTTTTTATTTTTATTATTATTTTTAGGATGTGGTTTCCGGCTTTCTCTTTTCCAAACTTTTCACTTTTCTTTTCTTTCTTTTTTCTTTTTCATTTTTTATTTTTTTTTCAATTGGAGTAGATAGACTAAACTATCGCCCGGTTTACACTCCACCCACGTCTATTGTACAGGTGTAGAGGCTCATCCCTTGTTCCCTGTTTAGGATGTGGTTTCCGGCTTTCTCTTTTCCAAATCTTTTCACTCTCACGTAGCCCCCTGCACATCAGTGGCGTTACCGCCTTGCACGGAGTGACATGATGAAAAAAAAAATATTAATTAGATAATTTTGAGGGATTATCCTCTCCATTTTACGGATTTAACGCTGTGTGTGTGTGTGTGTGTGTGTGTGTGTGTGTGTGTGTGTGTGTGTGTGTGTGTGTGTGTGTGTGTGTGTGTGTGTGTTTCGTTGAATATGATATACAAGGAAAATTTGATGAATTTTTTATTCTTGCATTTTTTTTCCTATTTGGTGGGATTAAAGGAGTGCAAAAATTGTCTATATTGTCCATTGTCCCACGCGTTTTCGGTCACTTCTTTAGCCATTTTCAAGGTATTTAGTTTTAACTGTTATTAATTTATTCTCATGTTTGACTGTTTAAGATATAACTTTTGTTTTAATAGTAATAGTGTTTATTACTAGCTCCGACAGTTGCAAATGTCTGGAATTCAAGTTAGCTTCTTTCTATTTAAAAGAAATATTTTCAGCTGACCATTTCTGCTGCTGAATAAGGAGAGATTTATAGTGGGTGTCAGCTGTTTTATGTAAAGGTCTCTCTCACAGCGACATGTTTTCTGTAACGGGACATTACTGGATGCTAGTGTGATCAACCAAAATCTTCTTTATGTTTTGTTTTAAGTTGTGGATGGCTAAGTACCTTTTTATAGCACTCTGATCAGATAAATGACATGCTCAAAATAGATTAGTGGCAATGAAGTTCGCGGTTTTCCATTTTCTGTAATATATTTTAGGTTTTACATGTTTTTCGGGATTTTAGCTGAAACATGGTATTTAACGATTCGTCTTATAGCGAGTTCGTTCTGCTTGTAATTTTTGTTCATCTGGTTGCAGTAATATATGTTGATGTTTTATTGTATGGCATTTTTATGCAGTAATAATTTTATTTGTTAATCGATGATGTAGTTTGGAAAATAATTGTTAATTACTGTTTGTTTTAAGTGTTTTAAGTGACCGTAATGCGGACAATTTTTACACTCTCTTACTCCCACTAAACAGAATAATATGTGGAAAGACTACAAAAAATAATCAAATTTTCCTTGTCTGTTAAATACATGTTTAAAAGAAATAGTTAACCGGGCAGCCAGTACTGTTGCCGGTTGAAATTTATAACAACCTTCTCTTAACATTATTTTTTCAGGAAATTAGGTTTCTCAAGTTCAGTAGCTCTTATTGCACTTTCTACTATTGATGGTTCTTTCCTAGCATGTTTAAGTTGTGTAGAATGTCAACATCTAGATTTATGTCATTATTTTCTCTTAGAGTTACATGCACTAATCATTTTAGTTGTTGCTGCTTTTGATATTCTTTAAGCGATATAATTTATGTTATTTGGCACAGAACCAGTCCACAACGTTCAAGAAGGGCAGTTTTGCCAAGACCCTCAGTCTTCAATCACTGAGATCTTAAATATTTCTAAACGGGTTTAATATCATGCATGAAAGTCCCGATCTGACTTGAGTTTTCAGCTTGATGTTTTGGTTTTGTAGCAATTTGCAGTGTTGGACAAAACTACCCCTGGCGCAGCCTCTTCTGTGTTCAATTTCCTTTTCTCCTATTTAATATTTGATATGACTGATCCATACGCTGAGATATTTGAAGTGATTTCACATCCTGAATTTTGTAATGGCTTCGAAGTGCTCGCCATCGCTGTTTTCATTCCGATTTAGGTCATAGATTCTGTTTTGGGAAGGTTTATCTTGAGCTCTGTTTCTTAGGATACTTGGTAGAGGATGCTGCTTGTGTGCTCATGATCATTCTTATCCCAACTATGAATATTTACGTCATCAGCACAGCTTCCCTCATCATCAGCCAATGCCTCGGGAAGGAAAGCATTCTATTGGTAGATTCGTTTGGAATGTAGTATAGAATGATCAGTGTTCATCTCTTTACATCTGCGTTTTTTAATACATTTGACATAGTTTAGGAAAATATTAAATATACTCATTTCCTCCCTGTCGTACTCCTGGTGGGATTTGAAATGTTTCTGTGTTGGTGCCCCCACCAGACATATCTAATAGTTTGGAAATTGATACAAATCTTCTATTATTATCAACGCATTCAGGAGCTTAGAGGTCGATTTCTAGTGCATTAAAAGAGGCCTCAATTTATGTGGTCATATACTGTTGTGAGGTCGACAAAGCAGGTATAGTTTTTTCTTATTAGAGAGGTAAGCAATTTATTGGAGTTATTTGATGACATATATTCCATCAGTACAGCCATTATCAGAACAATGTTGATTTTTATAAAACGATGCGATCCTAGTTAACATAATGTTCATTAATACTTGTTCTATGATGGGTTCAATTAAGATACCTCTGTATGTGTGAGTGTCTTCCACAATGCGTTATAAACCCCACTTTTGGAGAATTAATTTCTGATTCAAGACTTCTCTCATAAAATAAAGAAAGTTGTTATTGAATTCCAGGAGAAAGTAAGCTATTTTCAAAGTTTCAGTAATGCTTTATTATTACTTAGTTTTTTTATTTTTATTTTATTACCTTTCTTAATTTACTAATTTGGAGCTTCATTATTGTTTATGCTTGAAAACTAACTTTGTAATAATTGGATGTATATTAGTATATGTTCTATTCAAATTTAATTTTAGTCTAATCAGGGTCTAAATGTGATTCAAAGTCTTTTTTATACTAGAACATTTCTTCTGTGGTGATTTGGATTGTATGATATTCTGATTTTTCGCTTTTCTCCACATTTTAACACATTGTCTATGCTGCTTGTCTTCATTAACGTCATTTCCAATCTTTGTATATAGATATTGGTTGCTCAAATAATTTTACTGGAGTTTTCATTTTCATAGTTAATTGTTTCGTATTTTTGTTTCCATTTTTCCTCTTCTGTTTGTTTCTTTCTTGTATCATTATTTTAACTCAATATTGTCGACCGATAGATGTTACTAATAGAGTGCTAATGAATAATTGATATACCTAAAGAAGTGATACCTAAGATTTAAAACGCATTTTAAAAAATGAGGAGTCTTTCTTGAAGTTTTTAGTTTTAATTCCAAGCTAATAGTTTGAATTTAATATTTCCAATGCGCAAAATACTTTGCTGTATTTCCAACAGAATTTAAATTGATTAGAATGATTTTTCTGACTATCAGTAAAATCTAGAAAATGTTCCATATTGAAAAATCTGTCAACACAACTTAATTCTCTTTATTAAAAAAATCTTTCAAAATTAAAATAGACTTTTTTGAAACTTCTTTCGAGGAAGATTAACTGATTTAAGGTTAAATTAATCTGAATTGAAACAAACATTAATTTTAAAATATCGCCCAAAAGCACTTTTTTACGCGAGGAGTGTGATTTATGAGATGTTTTATGAGGTGTTGGCTGGTCTATCGGCAAACTGATGTTTGATAAATTGATGATTCAGTTAATTAAGTGCCATATGTGATACATGCTTTGGCGATCATGTTTTTTTGATTCATGACTGACTTGGCAGAAGATTTTTATGCAGTAGGTTGCCATTTTTTCTGTGGTAGACTGGCTGCCAACCAAGGCTACAGAATCTATTCTGTTCTTCTATTCAACCCATAGCTGGGTATTTGCGTGTAATGAATGCAACGAATTCAACTGGAATTCGAACTCGGCTCCTCGACTTCTCATTCCGATTCGATATTCATTACAGCACCACAACGCGCATTTATAACTAAAGGGTAACCTAACTGTAAAAATTACTTGACAAATATAACGTGAATGCTTTTTTTATATATAATTATAACTGCCCAGCAATCTTTCAAATTCAAGAACATCCAATATTTTATTGAATTTGGATGTCCTGTCTTTTTAAACTTACTTATGAAGAACCTTGTGGAGGAAATATTAGAAAAGTAGCAATCAATTTTAGATTTACTATATTTACCGCTGTTATTTTCTGATAATATCGTATATGGACATCTGCATTTAAAAGAATAGTCACTTTTATACATACATAAAGTAAATTCATTCTTTTTTTAATATTGGTTCTCATTGAAATGTGCTTTTTCATTTGTGATTGTAAATATAGTCTTAATTTAATAGCAATATCACTTGACCGATACAAATTAATACAAAATATCAAAATTAAATAACAGAATTTAAAATTTCATAAATTAATCTAAGAAAATTTAAAAAAGGAAAACATGTCTTGTAAAAATTCATTATTAATCAAAATAATTTTTCTCAATACAATTTTGTCCTTAGTATATATTATTTATAAAAGTAATTAAAAGGATTTTTGTTTCCATTAATCATAAAACTAACACACTACTCACATATTCAGTTCATGATATTCTCATCATCCTTTTGTAGAACCACGTCTCACGAGCCGCAATTGTTTTCTTCATGTTGTTAACATTGTGTTTACTAATAATAAATCCTGGTAGGTCTTCTTTTAAAATCACTTTGCTGTAATAGTTGAGTAAGAAGACACAGCCTTACAATATAGAACTAATATTGCATATTTTAGCACTGTTTTCTTTGTTTATAGCAAAAATTTCCTATTAATTCTTTTCTTAGCTTTTGGATATTTCGCTAGCCTAGCCTAATGCTCTTTCAGTTTCTGTCTTTTGTTAAAACAGATTTTAGTAGTTGCTTGACTTTTCCATCTCAATCGTAGACCGACTTTTGGGAAGCTCCTACAGCAGAGGGATTTAAAAAGAAAAAAGCTTTGACTTACCAGTTTGTCGTCGTGTTTCAAACCTTATAAAAAACAATAATGCTAGCAGTCGACAACTGAGCTGGTAACAGTAAGTAAAACTAAAAATAAGTATCACATACTTCAGAAGACTGAAGTTTTTCACGGAGAAAATATGAGACGTATCGTAGAATCGACTTCTCCAGAGCAAAGCAAAAATTATAATCTTTAAATATTTATGGATATTTCGTTTCATAATGCAATTTTTAGAAAGGATTTACATTACAATTAATATCATTTATAATAATAAAGAATTTTCTCTCGTGCAATCATGTCGTTTTTGTTTTTACTGTTTGTTTTATAAAACAACTGCTTTACAAAACAAACAAAAAAAAAACAAAAATAAAAAATAAAAATGACATAATTGCACGAGAGAAAAATATTGCAAAGTAGGAATAAAAATAACAAAAAGGAAATCAAAAATGGTCATTCATTCGATTATATGTTCACTGGCTTCCGTTTGGTTAAATGTTCACCAACCATTTCTCCAGCTACAACATTTTGTTTATATACTAGCAGTATAGCCCGGTGTTGCTCGGGTGTAATGAAAGCTGTAAAACTAATCCATGGTCCTGGAGCTCAGACTCTTTGGACGTTGGCACGAAAGACAAAAAAGCAATAGTTGTTTTCAGTTAAAGCGAAACCGTAGACTGAAAGAAAAATGAATGGATGTAAGTCAAATTTTGATTTCCTGGTATCGATATCAAATAAGTTTTTTCGTCGTAAACTGAATTTTGAAGGCTAAATAAAAGCTACTGAGTAAATGGTATCATGGCTGAGACTAAGAACTACAATTATATCTACTTAGAGCCAAACCCGAAGCAAAAACTAAAATAAAATGGCTGAAAAAAATACAAACATACAGGCAGATAAACAAGCACACACACAAGCATCTTGCCTTATATATATATATATATATATATATATATATATATATATATATTATCGATTTTCTGCACTATTGTAAGAACTGCAACCTTGAAACTTCTGAATATCGTTTCTTATGTCTTTATGAGTGTATGAAATTTGATTAAAATCGGACCACTCCTTCTATAACCCGATTTTTTCGATTATCGATTTTAGATATTTATCGGGGATAACTCGACACAAAACCTAGCTAAGAACACTCGCAGACGCTTATAGTACAACTGTGTAAATTTTCAAGAAAATCGGTTCAGCTGCTTCGAACTCTATAGGTAACGGGGACACATACACACAGACACACACACGCACGCACACACACGCATACACACACACACAAAGTTCCATTTATAAATAAGTTTAGATTGTAGCTGGAGAAATAGTTGGTGGGCATTATATGTATATCGACGAGGTGTAATGGTTAGCAAGCTTGTCTTGCTAGAATCGTTACAACTAAGTAGTAAGTTCGATCCTCACTGGTTGCCTCATACTTTCGGCCTAATGACACATTTAAGCTGCGCTTAGAAAATCACTATATGCGTAGGTGTGTATGCGTGAATATATGCACATGTGCATGTTTATGTGAGCGCATGTTTACGTGAGCGCATGTTTGCTTGAGCCCGCGCGCACGCGTGTGTGTGTGTGTGTGTGTGTGTGTGGTCCGTATTAATATTTTTGCGTTTTATTTTTTAACTTTCTAAGCAATTTCTGCTGTCCATAATCCCTGATATGGTCGCATTAAAGATCTCACAGGAAAAATAAAAGGACCAATAAACACAAATTATATAGCACGCTGCATGAAATTAAGAAAAAGAAAACGTACAGCGTTTCCTTTTTTTTTTTAATCTGTACCAGAAAAAAAAATCTTTTGTGTGTTTCAGCAACTGATAGAGAAGGCCTAACAATGCCGACCGGAACAAACCACTATTGATAACATGAAACAAAAACATATCAATGAATATTAACATTGCTGTTTTTCCGGCAATAGAAAAATTATGCACATATTTAAGGTGAATAGTGAACGCAAAGAATGTAATAAGGAATGTTTAAATAAAACAGAAGAAAAATTTCATGAGACATATGTTGCTTGGTTTAAACTTTAAAAAATTTACCTTTAAATATATCTATTATTTTACTCTGAACTGTTTCTTCTTCTTCTATGTGCCCTGTCCTTTCAGGACGTAGGCGATCATGGTTATCCACGTCTCCCTATCCCTTGTGGCTCCTAATATGTTTGCTCCCGTTACTCCTGTCAACCTCCGTTCCGTCAACCACCTGATCAGGCCCTGCAGATATGTTATCCGCTGCCTTCCTCTGTCTCTCTTTCCTTCTATCTGGCCAGTCAGTATCAGGTTCTCCAGGCTCTCCTTCCTCATTGCGTGTCCCAGGAACTTCAGTTGTCTCTTCCTGATGCTCAGTATCAATTTCCTCTTTGTTGCCATTCTTTCCAACACCTCATCGTTGCTTGCATGCTCAGTCCACGATAGCCTCAGCATCCTTCTGTAGAACCACATTTCCGTTGCTTCCAGTTTTTTCCTCATTTTTGATGATATTGTCCAGCATTCGCTATCGTATTGAAGAACTGACATCACGTGGCAGTCCAGCACTCTTTTCTTTGTTTCCAGTGAGATTTTCCTGTGTGTTAGTATTTTGCTCAGTTTTTGGAACGCGTCCTTTGCCATGCCAATTCGCCTTCGGATCTCCGTGTCGCACTTTCCATTTTCAGTTAGGACACTTCCTAGGTATTTAAATTTTTGGACTTGCTCGATTCTGGTATCTCCCATATTTATTTGGCATTTTGGGTTGTACCTTTTGCTGATGACCATGCACTCAGTTTTCTTAAGGTTTCTTTGTAGTTCCTTTTTGTCGCTCTCCACCGCTACCTTCTGTATGAGGTCTTGTAGCTTCCTTTCCGTGTCCGCAATCAGCACTGTGTCGTCTGCGTATCTTATGTTGTTCAAGTTGTGTCCTCCAACAACAAATCCTGGCGTGTCATCTAGGGTCCTCAAGATATTCTCGCTGTACAGGTTGAACAGATCCGGTGAAAAGACACATCCTTGTCTTACGCCTCTTTCTATTTTTGTAAATCTACTGAGATCGTTACTTGTCCGTATGCAGGCCGTTTGCTGCCAGTAGAGATTCTTGATTACTCTTATGTCTTTGCCGAAAATATCGAGGCTGCCGAGCATCTCCATCAGTTCTTTGTGTCGTATCTTGTCGAATTTTTAAAAAATAATTAAACTTACTATTTAATTTTAAAATCATGCTCAAAGATAAAAAAAAGAAACTAATTGATAAAAACAAAATAAATTTTTATATTTTCTAAATTCATTTCTAAATATTTTTAGAAAGCCTGCGCCCAATAATTAAGCAACGTCGAGACTGGTTAGTACCTAGATGGGTGACAACTTGGAAATACCGGATATTGTTTTGAATGCGATATTCAAAAAGATCTCATTGAGGTATGAAACTAACAGTCACGACATCTTTGATTCCTATGACCAGTATGGGTATATATATATATATATATATATATATATATATATATATACCCATAACATCAAAGATGTCGTGACTGTTAGTTTCATACCTCAATGAGATCTTTTTGAATATCGCATTCAAAACAATATCCGGTATTTCCAAAAATAAATATCCGGTATTTTCAAAAATTTGCTGCCTAAACACACACACACACACACACACACACACACACACACACACACACATATATATATGTGTGTGTGTGTGTGTGTGTGTGTGTGTGTGTGTGTGTGTGTGTGTGTGTTTAGGCAGCAAATTTTTTTTAGACATGTCTGTTTAAATAAATTGCAAACATTATGTCTGCTTATTTTTAATAAAATCAGCTCATACTCACGGATTATTTTAATTTTAAATTTAAATTCTAAATTTTTTAACCACATGTAACTGTAAAATATTTAATTTTTTAGTTTTGTTATGTAAATTCAATATTTTAGATTTGGGAATAGCTATTTCTACAAGTTCTAAGAACGCGCCTCAGTTACCTTAGCTGGACGAAAAAGCGTCAGGCTTGGGTTGATAACGCGATTTTTAGAGCCTGTAGAAATGGCTATTCCCAAATGTAAAATATTGAATTTACATATGAAATATATATATCGTGGCAGTAGGGGCACTGAGTGAAAATTTGCAATACTAGCCTGTTAAACCTAAATATTAACGATACACACTTATGTAACACTGTAAGTGTTCCTTATGCACACACGTTAAACGGACATCGACGGTCCTTGGATTCGAACCCAGGAATAGATATTTAGAAAATATCTGTGTGTATATATATATATTTTCTTCCCGGAAAAATCAACGTTTTCCTTTATTGTAGGAATGGCTGCGGCAGAGAGGAAGTAGGAAATAAACGCTGGTATGGCCGACTGAAAGGGAGAGGCAAAACAAAAGGCATTTGCAAGATGACATTGTTGAGATGATAACAATTTTATGAAAAACACAGACGGCTTTGTGGAAAGGAAGAGAATCCTGGTTTTTTCTTCTTTGTTGTCTGTTGCTCTCCCCTTCGCTCTCTCGGAGAAAGAAAATAAAGGATCGACCGAAGTAAAAAAAATTATAGGTAAATTCTTAAATAGGCCGCCCACGTAAGGATGTAATTGTAATTGTAGTCCAGCGTGGCGAGAATTGTACTCGGGTGATAACAGAATATATATATATATATATATATATATATATATATATATATATATATATATATCGTCAAATTTTGATTTCCTGGTATCAATATCAAATAAGTTTTTTTCGTCGTAAACTGAATTTTGAAGGCTAAATAAGTCCTCTGAGTAAATGATATCATGGTTGAGACTAAGAACTACAATTATACCTACTTAGAGCCAAACCCGACGCAAAAACTAAAATAAAAGGGCTGAAAAAATAGACATACAGGCAGATAAACAGACACACACACAAAATCTTATATATATATATATATAGATATATATTATCGATTTTCTGCACTATTGTAAGAACTGCAACCTTGAAACTTCTGAATATCGTTTCTTATGTCTTTGTCTATGAGTGTATGAAATTTGATTAAAATCGGACCACTCCTTCTATAACCCGATTTTTTCGATTATCGATTTTAGATATTTATCGGGAGTAACTCGACACAAAATCTAGCTAAGAACACTCGCAGACGCTTATAGTACAACTGTGTAAATTTTCAAGAAAATCGGTTCAGCTGTTTCGGACTCTATAGGTAACGGGGACACATACACACAGACACACACACGCACACACACGCATACACACACAGAGACAAAGTTCCATTTATAAATAAGTTTAGATTGTAGCTGGAGAAATAGTTGGTGGGCATTATATGTATATCGACGAGGTGTAATGGTTAGCAAGCTTGTCTTGCTAGAATCGTTACAACTGAGTAGTAAGTTCGATCCTCACTGGGTGCCCCATACATTCGGCCTAATGACACATTTAAGCTGCTCTTAAATGTATGCATGTATGTACGTATGTATATATGCTCACAAACATGTGCAAATATATGCATGTTTGTCGACACACTCATATTTCTCATTTCGTGAGTGTTGTCTAGATAATATGGCCATAATATTTTGTACAATCTTAAGTTTTTAAGCGAGTTTTCCTGTTCACCGCCGCGAGCCTACCATCTTGATATCACAACTCAGAAGATCAGGGAATCGTTGATTGAGTCGCGTGTAGTTCGGCGGCCGAGAAAAGAGTGCGGTAAAGCCTCCCACTCGGGGGGGGGGGGGGGCAAGCGCTCATGTCACTCATCCATAAAATGAAGACAGGCAAAGTAAAGACGGCAAACAGGAAGTTGTGATGCTCCCAACCTTCATAACTTCCGGTAACCGCCTAATTGGACATTGGTTTCCTGCTGTGCTTTCCGGATTTCTTCCCTTGGAGTGAGACGAAATTTCCATGAATAACAACATTATTTCACCCTTTCTACTATGTTTATATGTTTGTACGTAGATATGTAAATAAGTATGCCTGGAAAATGATGAAAATAACGTTGTCGTGTTTGCCTGTATGTGTCTACAAATGAAAATAAATATACAATGCCGTTGAGATAGATAAATAGATTCGCTTAAGATAGGTTATGTGAATACGAAAGCAATTGACTGTAAACTGCGCAGTAACCACAAAGTATACAAAAATATATGCAGTCTTACACATAGATACATGTCACCTACTGACAAAAATCATTACTTTCTTCTTCTTCTTCTTCTTCTGTGCGTCGTTTCCATTCAGGACATTGGTGATCATGGCTCCCCGCAATTTCTCGTCCTTCGTAGCTCTTAAGTTTGTTTTTTTTTGTTTTTTTTTTTGTCATGTTTCTTAAATGCTATTCCGCCATGCATTTACTCAACACACTAAGTACGTTTTACAATAATTTTCACTGTCCCACTCCCTTCAATATGTCCTGTGAGTGTCACATTTTCCGATCCCTATTTACTCGACATATGCTATATAAATTTTAGCTGTTTCTTTCTGGCGTTAAGTATGTGTCCTTTTTGTTTCCATTTTCTCTAAATTTTCTCGTTGTTCGGTTCTTTGCGTCCTTCTGTTAAAGCACATTTTTGTTGTTTTACGTCTCTTATTATTCTCTGAGATTTTCAGACATTCATTACCATATAGGAGCAATACTCAAAAATACAACAAAAAATCATAATTTCAACAAACCAATGTTGTATTTGAATTTATTTACACGTTGGACGAATGCCTCATTAATAATTCAAACAATACATATATTGATTACAACCACTATATTAGTGCGCCGATTAACTTGGCATTTACATGATAATATTTAAACAAAATCGTATATCACCAACCAACACAAAAATAAAACACAAGAAATCTAATAAATCTTTACTAATAACACGAAACTACTATATCACGAGTTGCAAAAATGGCTACGAATACTAGAAGCATTATATATATATATATATATATATATATATATATATATATATATATATAAAATCGATCTAACATGGATAAATATTTATTGAAATTTAAAAACAAGCATGCTAAATAATATAATCTAAATGTATAATTTAATATAAAAAATCGACAACACAAACTGACGCATGAAGATGCAGTACTTTAAAAAACCGACATGACTTGTGAAGACAGTATATGAGAAGCTATATTGTACAAAAAATCAATACATACATATAGCCACAACATTATTAGCAAAATCTCTTTAACAATGGCTTATGAAAGCTACTGATATTCAGACATCAAAGAAAAAATGCAAAAACTTCACAAAACTTCCAAGTCAACATGAACCTGCTCAGTTAAAGTAAAAAATTCTTTGCACTGAAACTGTCAACGCTTTATCTTCGACGCGGTGTCGAGCAATTTACGATAAAAAAAAAACCTGCTTGCCAAAATACCTTTTAAGTAAAACTACTGAAAAAACAATAATCTTGACTCCAAAAACTATGACAACTCAAATATATATTATATGTGTGTGTGTGTGTGAGTGTGTGTTACCGCTATAAATGATAATATTTTTTTAAAAAAATTAAAATTGTAAAACGGACTAGCTAAACGGTTTCGCACCTCGCTAAATCGAGGTGAACAAAGATATAATTATCGTTTTAAGAAAATGGACACGATATAGAGGGAAAACATTTTTAAATAGAAATGAATTGGAGGAAAAATATATGCTCCATTTGTTTACAGAGAAGGGCTTTAAAGATTGAATATAGATGACCTCGAACACTTTGAGTTTGAGTTTGTGTTTTGTTTGACGGTATTTCAACCTCTGTGGGTTATTTAATACCAAAAAGGTAGGGTTTTAAGATATTTTTAAATGTTCAGTTATAGTGAAAAGATTGATTTAGTCCGATTTTGACGAAAAAAATTTTTTTAATTTTTTTATTTTAGAAAACTGAAGATGTCTTTGTATTCAAAAATGTATTGCTGGTAATATTTTTTCCCTTCAAAAATGTATATTTATCTATAAAAGTCAATTTTTATGTATATATTTCTTCAAAACTATTTTTATGCTTTCATAGTATTTTACCCCCAGTTAACGCGCTATATAGGGAGATGCTAGAATTCAACAACACGTACCTACAAAAATCCGTAATTTGAACTATTCCTCGTCAGATAGGCTGACCAATCCATAAGGGTTTTCTATTGCGGAAGACCTTATAAATAACTGTAATTGTGCCGCTAATTTTAGTGCGAACTCATTTTCGAGTCAACCGCCACTCTCTTTTAGTCAACTCTCTGCTCCCGGGCGTAGAAGAACCCAAACGTGTCTACCGAAAGGTAGGGTCACGTTTGGAGTGAACAGTCAAGAGCCCGACCCAGCCTTAAGCTGGGTCTACGGGATATTTTTAGTTGAGCTTACGGGCTCAGAATCCCCACTTTAAATGATCTAGTGTCGCATCCGCCTTGTTGGGAAGGTGGTAAATACCAATGTGGAAGCATTTTCCATCTTAAGTAGATTTTGCCTGCATTAGAGTTTTGCGTATTGTAATTACGAGAATCCTTTTGTGACCAAGTAAATTATTTGTTGTTCTACGTCAATTATTGTATTTGTGTAGTTATATTTTGTGCTTGATTGTTTGAACTTTTGTTATTCTGTTTGTCCTGCTTGGGTGAGACTACCATGGAGGAGTCTCCTCAGCAAATTTGTGGAACCAACCGTGTCACCAGCACCGACTGTGGAATAAGTCTACGGAAAAGAAGAATGCGGTCTATTATGACCATATGCTTCAAAAGTACAAGGATTACATAAAGGACAACTAATTTGTCACCATCCTGGAAGCGCTAAATGTTGTGTCGGTGAGAACAGTCTCCCTGCTTCCAAACGATGTGAAGACGCGGAAATTTATCGGGATCAGCGTAGAGATGATGGAGGAGGCTCTGAAGAACTTTAAAATTGTAACAAAGATTTTGGCGAAGCATTCGCGTACCATGTGAGACGTGCTTTTAGCGTTAGAGGAGAAGGTGGGAACTCAGGTAGGCAGCGTGCTAACAGCGGGAATGTTAGGTTGCAGGCGGAGTGTATAGGCGCGCGACAAACTTGGATTGGAATTTAGGGTGTGTCACTTGATATCTCTGGCGGCTGTGTGAGAGTGTTTTTTGCCCACTTTGATTCAGTAGATCAGGTGGAGCGTGTTGTTAGGAGGGTGGGGTGCAAACGGAAGATTTCTCGTTGCAAGAGGTATTGAAACGCCAAGAATTCTAAAGCATCCCAGACATGTTCTACCGAGGAGGAAGGTTGTTTGTTGTGGTGGAGGGCCGAAGACCCCACTGTTGAACGTGTGGAGCAGCGGGACATCTAGCCAAAATGTGCCCAACAAAGAATCTGATACAGCCACCAAAAACACCGGTAACACAAAAAAGTAGTAGCAACAACCGGCGGCGTCTACAGTAATGGAGTGTGAGGAAATGCCTCCAAGACTCAATCTGCTCCTGCTTCGTCGGTACAGAACAGACCCAGTCAAAGTAAGGAGCCTTTCTTTATCCCCTTCAAAAGCTCCTTTAACTTTCCTCCAACATCCTCCCCCAGCTCTGCAGAGGAAAAGGAGAAAAAAAGAAAAATCACGAACTAAACACAGTTAAAGGTTTTTGGCAAAGATCATGACGGATTGTTCGCAGTCAGTTGCCGAGATTCTGTTGGGACTCGAGCAGACTTGTGCTGTGACGGACCGAAAAATTAAGAGCCATCTGCACTTAATCTGCACGATTCTAGAGGGTGTAAAAGACGACGAGCAAGGCTCGCTGATCAATTTGCATTTGATGTGGTTAACCATCGATATCTAGCAGCTGTCCTGCGGGCCGCTGGATTCAAAGCCAACTGTTTCAAGTGGATCGGCCTACTGTATCGTTCCTCCAATGGTGTGGTACAGGTGAACAAAAAGTGGTCGGGCGCTTTTGCGATGTCTCAGTCAGTTCGTCAGGGTTTGCTCGCTATCGCTCCTACTTTACACTTTGGCGTTGGAGCCTCTCCTTCGCCGGCTAAGAGACAGAGCGTGTAGTCCGGCTCTACGCAGAAGCGCTGTCCCTGGTGGGGGCCTGAACCAGGGTTTCTGCGTACGCCGATGACGTATCCATTTTCATGTTGTCCCGGAACAAAATTGAGGTGTTACAGAAGGACAAAATTAATCGCAAAATGTCTTCCGGTTTTTGGTTAGATGCCTGGAAGTGGGTCGTGCTTCCGGGACCCTTCAGTTGGACTGACATACCTGTCCGCATTCTTCGGACCGGATCTTGAGGTAGAGAAAATTTGGTCGGAGGTAATAGCAAAGGTTGGAGCGACAGTCCAGACTTAGCTTCGACGACGTTTGTCCGTGAAGGGGAGGGCTGAGGCGTGTGTTATATACGTCTTTCCTCTCATTCTTTACCGGTTGTCTCTGTAATGACCATAGGAAGGCGATCGAGTGCTTGTTGTCCAACTTTTTGTGGTGTGGACTCAATCATCAGGTCAACAAAGATGTCTGTTCCAAACGTCCGGATCCGGACTGGGAATGCAACACGTGGTGAGTAATAGAAACGCCTCGAGGTTCACTTTCTTATGCCGCGTGTTGACAGAGAATTCGGTTTTGGAGAGGACTGTTAGGGATGCCTTCCCTTGCCTTACTATCTTTCCTCCCGTTTTCCGGGCTGAGCGCCGACGTATGTCCCGAAATCAATCGAAGTTCTTACTCGTGTGTCAAGATGCCTTGTGGGCCATTCCTTGGTCTACTGATTTTTCTCGGTCGCTGAGTAACTTGTATCGTTTATTAGTGGAGGAGGTTGCGACGAAGGTCCCTCTACGTAATCAGCTCGGCTTGTCGGCGACAGATTCATGCTAGTTATGGTCTTCGGCGCCAGCGGCGATTTACCTCAGTAACGCTGAGTTATCGCATACCTGGCAATTGATTCAGATCTGGCTATCTCTCAATGACATAACCTGATGAGGTGGGGCGGACTGTCATCGGTGTGACCTTGGTTTAGAAGAAACCGCTGAGCACGCCTTCTACCATTGTCCGCAGGTGCGCTCTTTCTGGGACCATGTCGGCGAGTTGGCTCGTATCTCTCCCGAACACCTCGTGCCTATCGATCACGCGTACGCATGCGATAATGTGTCGACCCCGTATTCTGGGGTGAAACGGATGGTGGTTCTGACGTTGCTGGCCGTAGCTCGAATGGTAACCTGAACGTCGTGCTTGGTGGAAATCTTACAATATGAACGTTATTTTTATAAGCATCAGTTCAAGATGATGATCAGATTTGATAGAAAACGTTTGTTATCGAAAGATGGGTAAGTCTGGTTTGCGTGAAAGGAGCCAGTCATGATTTTCTTTTTTTATGGTACAACGGGGCGGTTTCTTGCAAACCCTCCTTTGGTTAAACTAAACTTCTTTTGTGTACCTAGTTAAAGTGAGTAAATGGGTTCCTAGTCTGCTCCCAGCTTTCTCTTTTGTTAGAGATTCCCAACCTCTCTATTGCTCCTCCCCCCCCCACACACACACACATTTTTTCATCTTGATTGGGTCAGTCTGATTTTTCCATTCCCTTATTGATTTTATCCTTTCCTTCTCCCTTAACAAGTATGCCACTTGATTTCGCCGTTTGGTGGAATACAGCAGCCACTCTAAATTTTTGTGAGGTAGACGAATCTTACTAACATTTGTAAATTTTTGTTTGAACACTGTTATATTTTAGTTTGTATTGGACATTTCATCCCCTCTCATTTTTATATCATTAAACCTTCAAACATATTTTTGTATTATTGTATATAGAATCAAAGTTTATGTCATGGGTTTTGTTCTCCCTTTTTAGGCTACCCTATGAATATATGGCATTGTGGTGAATGAAGGATTGGGAGGTGAGGGATGGTTGCTTGTGGTGAATGAAGAAATTGTAATGAGTGATTGTGTAGTGAATCTGATTAGTATAGGTATAGGATAAGTGAGAACCAACCTCTACCCACTTTCACTTTAGCCTTGTACCACATTTACTGTATTTACAGTAATAAATATATATTCCATCTTAAGTACATCCCACGCTAGTCACCACCTCAAAGTGTTGGAGGCCATCTATATTCAATCTTTAAAGCCCTCACTGTGTAAACAGAAGGAACATATATTTAACCTCCAAATTATTTCTACTTAAGAAATCTTTTCCTTCTACATCTTGTCCATTTTCTTAAAACGATAATTATTTCGTTATTCACCTCGATTTAGCATTGTTGGGTGACATACAAAACTGTTTAGCTAGCCCGTTTTTCAATTTTAATATTTTTTTAAAATATTATCATGATGGGTGTAATAAATATTTGTCTTTTTATAGCGGTAATGAAGTTTTGTACCATTATATATATATATATATATATATATATATATATATATATTAATTACTTCAAGTGTTATTATAGTGGGCACTTCATATTTTAAATAAAACGCACCAGTTTTATTTATTAAAATGAGTGCATTATTTCTATCCATCTGCTTATTCATTAACTTTTGTTAAAATGCGGAGGACGATAGACGCATATAAACTGTTTCATAAATAAAAATGGGGGCCTATTTCAAATTAGAAGTGTCCACTAGAATTGAATTATTAAATTAATAAAATACTAGATTAAAAGAAATATATCTATTCATTTTTAGAAATACTTAAATATATAGCGAGAGAGAGTTGATTTTCTAAGCGCCGCGTAGATGTGACACAAGGCCGATAGTATGGGACACCCAGTGAGGCTCGATCTCGCTACTAATAGGTTCTAGCAAAACAAGCTTGCTAACCATTACACGACACTGAGTTGAGAGGGGGTGGCAGGGAGATAAAAATTCCAGTTACTTTAACTAAACAAATAATCTAAATTTATTTATAAATGGAACTGTGTGTGTGTGTCCGTTACCTATAGATTCTGAAATGGCTGAACCGATTTTCTTGAAAATTTACGCAGTTGTACTATAAGCGTCTGCGAGTGTGCTTAGCTAGGTTTTGTATCGAGGTACTCCGATAAATATCGAAAAAATTGGGTTAGAGAAGGAGTGGTCCGATTTTAATCAAATTTGATACTCTTAGACAAAGACATTAAAAACGATATTCAGAAGTTTCAATGTTGCAGTTCTTACAATAGTGCAGAAAATCGATAATATATATATATATATATATATAGCAAGATGTTTGTGTGTGTGTGTGTGTGTGTTTATCTACCTGTATGTCTGTAATTTTTTCAGACCTTTTATTTTAGTTTTTGCTTCGAGTTTGGCTCTAAGTAGGTAGAATTGTAGTTCTTAGTCTCAGCCATGATACGATTTACTCAGAGGACTTATTTAGCCTTCAAAATTCAGTTTATGACGAAAAAACTTATTTGATATCGATACCAGGAAATC
Source organism: Ascarosepion bandense (assembly GCA_037127315.1). Classification (NCBI taxonomy): domain Eukaryota; kingdom Metazoa; phylum Mollusca; class Cephalopoda; order Sepiida; family Sepiidae; genus Ascarosepion; species Ascarosepion bandense. The sequence goes on from JBBBDQ010000184.1 coordinate 1,002,390, forward strand.
AAAATTTGACTTACATCCAGTCATTTTTCTTTCAGTCTACGGTTTCGCTTTAACTGGAAACAACTATTGCTTTTTAGTCTTTCGTGCCAATGTCCAAAGAGTCTGAGCTCCAGGACCATGGATTAGTTTTAAAGCTTTCATTACACCCGAGCAATGCCGGGCTATACTGCTAGTTAAAAATGACTGAAAGACAATTCTCAGCTAAGTTTGCATCTAAAATATCTGATATTTTATCATACTGGTGTAATGAATATGTATACACCTTGGTTCCCCTCACTGGAGTGTGATTGGCTGGTGTCAGCCATAAATACAGACGAAGGCAAGGACGTCCCCATATATTCCTTTCCGGAGGAAGTCTTACGGGATGGTCGTCTTTCACATCAGGATCTGATCCGATATTTTGAGCTCAAATTGAAGATTAGAACTGATTGGAAACGGCTGACGTTGACAGATTTCAGCAAAAGGTGGATAAATGTTGCGAGCCTGGTTCGTGTGACCGGGGCTAGCCTTGATTTTCTCTTTTAGATCTACTAATCGCATCGGGGTGGATTCCTTTGGAACCTTTCCCTGGTTAAGGTAAGACCCTTTTTGTGTACCTAGTTAATGTGAGTGGGTGTGTTCCCGGCACTGCCTCTTTTGTCATGTTCCAGTTCGAGATTCGCAGTTCCGATTTATTTTGTCCCGTAGTGATCTCGGCTGGTTCAGTATTATATATTTCCTGCCCGTGTTTTCTTTTCTCCTCCCCACTCCCTGTAGAAAGAGTGCTTCTTGACTTTGTCCTTTAAGCAGAATACAGGGCCTCTTTGTTTTGTGGGTGGGATGGATCCAGCTAACATCATGCCTTTAGTCTGTATTTTTGAGTCGAAAACTTATTTGGGAAATTGTTATCATACCTCTCCCCTTCATTTCATGTGAATTTTTAATATATTTTTGTAATTATATATTAATTTGGGGTGTTTTTAAGACCCCAGGATGATTTGCGGCATTTTGGTATATGAAGGATTGAATCGTGATGGATAAGTTCTTGTGGTGATTGAGAAAAATTGTAATGTATGTATGTGTCGTGAATCAGATTAGCTAGGTATAGGATAGTGTGGACCATCCTGAGCTTTTCCCCCACCCCCACCCCATTTCGGCCTTGTACCATAATTGTATTATTACAGTAAATAAATATATTCCTTTCCGGGACATATCAGTTGCCGACGAATAATTCCAAACGAGTTCACAAGAAAAAAAAGAAAGTACTGAGGAAGAACGTCAGAAATACTAGTTATCACTAAAAGAAAGTAAGTTTTCCTCATTTGTTGTTGAACACTTCTAACAAGGAACGTTAGAAGAGGGAAAACTTTAGCAACGCTTACAGAAGTAAAAAGTACCCCCTCTTGTTGGACTTGGAAGTTTTTTTTTTGTTTACATAAATTAAATACATTGGTAAAATTGGAAAAATAGTTGACTTAATTCAGGTGCTACAAGGCACTTTACAGCAACAAGAACAGCAGCAACTTATTCAGCAACAATTACAATTCCAACAACAACGATTTAGGCAACAACAGGAAATGTTTGAAAAATTATTCGAACAGCAGTCAAACGATAATGAATTACTTTTCAAAGACGCATTATCGAGAACAACAAAACTGGTTCTACATTTTTTCCTGCGGAAGGAAGTGCAAATTCACTATCTGAATTTAAGTACGACCCCGACAATGGTTCAACGTTTGCAGCTTATTTTCCTACATTTGAAACAATATTTACAAAACGATGCGAACAATGGTCGAACGAAAAGAAAAAAACAAATCACGCTATTGTTGCAGAAATTAGGAACGGAAGAAAATACGAAATATACGAATTTAATCCTCCCAAAGAAGCCAGAAGAAATGACATTCAGCGGAACAGTTGAAATTTTGTTAAACTTTCGATGAAAGAATATATTCCACACACGATATAAATGTCTGAATATCGTAAAAGGGGATGATGATTTTGTTACGTATGTAGGTATAGTGAATGCACAATGTGATTCATTTACATTGAATGAATTGTCAAGTGTCTAATATATGTTCAGGGGCTAACGACAAAGATATTAGGTCGCGAATTCTCACTATCATGAAACAGGATCCGGAGATTCAGTCAGTTAAGTGCCATACGTGAAACACGCTTGGGTGATCATGTCTCGAAAGAGACATGACTGACTGGGCAGAAGATTATCCCGCAGTAGGTAGCCATTGCTTTCTGCGGTAGATTGGTTGCCAGCCACGGCTATAGAACCGAATCTGTCCTGTTATTTAACCCATAACTGGAAGGAGGAGACGGATTAATACCTTTCCCAAGGGTATTTGCGCGTAAGTGAATGCAATGAATTCAACTGGAATTTGAACTCGGCTCCCCGATTTCTCGTTCCGAGCCGATATCCACTGCACCGGAGATTACGCTACAAAAACTAACGGAAGAACGTCAGCGACTTATAAGTTTAAAAGACAATACTCGGATTGCGAAGAGCATTTCACGAGTAAAAACTGTAAAACAACAGAAGTGGAGACAAAATAAAGGAAAATATGCAGTTCGTGTGGAGGACAACATATAAGAATTGTTCCTTTTAAAGATAAATGTTTTAATTATGGGCGTGTAGGCCATAGAAATTCTCATTGTCGGGCAGAGCAGTGAAAAGGAAAAGTCGCGAACAAAGATGAATATAGTTTGCTCGAAAAACGAAATTGAGGGTAAAAGAAAAAAAATACCTCCATGTAAAAATAAATGGTCAAACCGTGAAATTATTATTCGATTCTGGAAGTAACATTTTGGTGATAAACAAGAGAACATGGAAAAAATTGGTTGAACACATGAAATTGCTAGAGGAGTGGGGGAGAGACTGAAATTTAAAGGTGAATTAAAATGTAACATTTCGTTCATGGGGAAAAATTCACAAATCAAAAGTATGTGCTCCCTGGTTCAGAAAACCTCTTTGGTTTAGACTGGATCGTATTATTTAACTTATGATTTACCGGTAAATTCTTTCTGTGATGAAGTTAACATCATCGAGAACGATAGGTCGAAGAAAACAAAGATTTATTGCGGATTTGAAAAATGAATTTCCGCGCGTTTTTTTTTTTTGTTTTTTTTTTTATTAGGTCCGTGTACAAAAACAGAAGTCAACTTTGAAGTGAAAATGTTAACCAATTTTTAGACCGAAGAGAAAAGTACCATTTTCAGCACTACGCACAATAAATGAAGAATTCGAAAAGTGGAGTAATTTAAAAAGTTGATTACTCAGATTGGGCGTCTCCAACCGTATATATAAAAAAAAACCCCGAAAAATCAGGATGTGCTGACTTTTCAACAGGCTTAAATGACTGTTTGAAATACCATGCGTACCCTCTACTGTCTCCGGAGGATATATTCACTAAATTAAATGGAGGTAGTGTTTTCAAAGTTGGACTTGTTGGAGGCTTACCTTCAAGTTAGTCAGTGAAGAATGTTCGAAATACCTGACAATAAATACACATAAAGGCATGCTTAAAATAAATCGAATTCTATTTGGATTGAAAGTAACTCCAAGCCTATTCCAGCAAATAATGGATACAATGTTGGCTGTCGCATATTTGGATAACATTTTTATTAAAAGTGAAAACGAGGTCCAACGAATATTAGAACAGTATTTCAGAGAATTATGGAATACGGGTTCAAGCTGAGTGCTGAAAAATGCGAGTTCTTCTTAAAGATAAAATATTTAGGGTAGATCATTTACAGTAAAGGAAGAAAACCGGATCCAGAAAGGGCTGAGGCTATAAAAAAATAAACCAGCTCCTGATAATGTGGCTAAATTTCAGGGGTTCTTGAGATTAGTAAGCTACTATAGCATTTATATCCCGAAAATGTATGATATGAGAGCCCCTTTAAATGAGATGTTGAAAAAGGGGTGCAAAGTGGATGTGGTCGAAAGAATGTGGTCAGGCTTTTAAAAAAATAAGCTGTCTATTAACTGACCTATCGTTAGTACACTTTGACCCGAAGAAAATTATTGTAGTAGAAGATGCCAGTAATGAGGGACTGGGTGCTGTATTGCTTCATGAATTCCAGGACGGATCTAAGAAGCCAATAGCACATGCCTCGAGAACGCTACTGCCTTCTGAATGAAATTACAGTCACATAGAAAGAGTTTAGCAATAATTTACGCTGTGAAAAAATTTTTATGAAATCTATACGCAGATTGTTGTAATGCCAAGTACTCTGCAAAAGAAAAAGAATTTCATACTGGCCATCCATGGATTTCCAGAATGAGATCTGAGAAGCTATACTTATTGGCCGAAGATGGACCATGACATGGAAAACCTGGTGAAACGGTGCAGAGAATGACAACTAGCAGCAAGGGATCCACCGGTAAAGATTCAACCATTGCCAAAGACGGATATCCCATGGATTCAATTGCATATCGACTATGCAGGGCCCATAAATGAATCGTACTATTTAATTATTGTGGACACTTTCACTAAGTGGCCAGAAATTGTTAAGTGCAAACATCTGACTGCAACAAATACAATAAACGCACTTAATTTTTTTCGTCGCTTTGGTATCCCTAAAATTTTAGCCAGCGACAACAGAACGCAGTTTACGGCAAGCCAATTCAAGGAATTCTGTTCATCATTGTACATCGATCATCATCCAAGATCTAATGGACAGACGGAAAAATTCGTGGACACTTTTAAAGAGCGTTAAAGAAAAGTCAAGGTGTGGACACGAATAAAAGAAATATTAAAAAATTCTTGGATCAAGAATCAAGCCAAACCCGAATACAACATCAGGATTATCGCCAGAAAATTTAATGTTTGCGAGGAAGATGCACTCTGTATTTGACATGCTGTTGCCTTTTCCGGTGAAGAAAACTGCGAAAAAAAGCAAATGACTAAAGCATATAAGCCAGGTAAAAAATAAAATTAAATATATTTTGGGAAGAAGGAATAATAACCAAAAGAATTGTACAGGTCATATATGACATAAAATGGGAAAACTTTCGGTGTAAAGACATTAGAATCAATTGATACCCAGAAACACTACAGACGTTACAGAAAACACCGAAGAAATTCCAATGGAAGTCCTGTATGGCACATTTGAAATTCCTGTTGCTGCAAGTCAACATTCGCCAATGAAAGTATTCCCAGCCTCAAGAGCAGAAGTTCTGGTATGTCAAACGCCACCACGGAAGAAAGGTTTGAGGTGAAAAAGACTGAGTAAAAAGTCGATCGTTTATCTCCAGACCCTTAAAAAAATATTGAAGCTAAATTTCATGGGAACATTTAGCTCGGTGGGGAGGTGATGTAATGAATATGTATACACCTTGGTTCCCCCTCACTGGAATGTGACCGGCTAGTGTCAGCCATAAATACAGACGAAGGCAAGGACGTCAAGATATGTATTTTCCACCAGAGGTCTATTGGTTTACCACTATTGACTACACCTTCGTTTCAGGATACTGCATACGACGATTACGTCTACGTACTAAATTGACCTACCCGGTTACACTTGCCTAACCACTTTACTACCTCGTATTGAGATATATATATATATATATATATATATATATATATATATATATATATATCCCTTTCCGGGACGTATCACATACATTTATGAAACTGAATTGGTCCGAAAACTCTTCCGCGCCTCCTCTTATACATTTAGCACGGAAAGACAACGCTATTAACGAACAAACTAACGAATGAAGGAACAAACTTTGTTTACCAAATTTTACTATTGCAGTTTTCAGTTTAGAAAACTAGTGGAGAAGTAAACAAAAACCAACACTAAATGATGAATATTTAGTCTGTGATAAAAAATAATTAATAAATCTGTTTTCAGCGAAATTCCAACTGTCGGCTTGAAACATTTCATGCCAAATAAGAACGACTAATGAGGATAAAAATGCGTTGATAAACATTCTCATTTAAAATAATTGTAAAACAAAAAGTAAAAGTTTGATAATAATGAACCTATCCCAACCTAAAAATCTCAATAGAAACCACCCTGTATAAAAAGCCGTTTAATTAACTATTCAGTTTTGCTGGAGAAAGCTTCGTTATTATATACATTCGGTGTTGTTTATTCATTACACAACATATGAAAACCTGTATTAATCAATATAAAATAGAATTATTTTTACTTCATTTTTTGCAATTAAAATTTTAGAAGTATGTAATCGTAAAGCTGCATGATGTATGAAGCGGAAACATCAGCCAAATTACGCTATCATCTGTTGAGGTTTAGAGTGAATGTTGAATAAAATAGAAATAGTTTCTTACATCATAATTTTATTTAAAGGGGTTAAGCAGTTTATGCATACCAATATCTAAACCAGCATGAAATATTCCAATCAATACTTTTATAGAACGCTCGTGCTGCAAAAATGTATTTACGTATTTACCGAAATTCTCTTTTGGAAATTATTTAATTCTAACATCTCTAAAACTACTTGCTTAAAGGCAGGAAGTTCTCGAATAAATACCAAACAAAATAAACTTATAGAAATGTATCGGTTCTTTACATAGAAAGTTCTTTAGATTAAGATTTGATAAGTTATTCTTTAGGTGAGATCATTATATAAAATATCAGGAATTAATAAATTTAGCTTTTTATTTCAAATTGATTTGTTGAACTAAAACTTTCACGTTGAACAATCTAAGAGTTCTCGATTCAAACCTTTAAAGTTAGACTCTTTAATGATCAAGGGATTCTCCTCAATATGCCAGATATAAACAGAATGAACATTTTTGCCGAAGATTGGAACCACCTGCTCTTTTGTGCACTTTAGCTGATCTACGCATATTGTAACTGGAAAATGTTGATGATAAAAAGTGATCCACAAATAGTTTGAGAATGGAGCAATATAAAAAGGATCTTGTCTGCATACGCATACCTGCATAAGTAAATGTATATGAATAATTCATAAATAAAGGCAGGTGTGCTTTCACAAGTATCTCTAGTATGAACTGGGATTCGAAATTATTTTGTCAGGTAGAATACTGTTGGTAATAGTACATCATATTGTACAGTTAATTGTGTTACTTCAGCAGAGTATATCCACGATTGATTCACCTGTTTCTTTTCGATTTGTAAATATAATACGAATGACATTTGATCGGCTTTGATCTATTATTGTTAAATATATGATAATCCATCTTTATCCATGGAGACCCACAGTGGATATCCGAAATCGCAGATTGTACAGAACGCTATGCTATGTGAATTTTTTTCCGTGCAAGTCAGTGTTTTTACAATAAAGTTAGTATTAATTCATTGCATTAACTGATGTTAAACTTTTCAGCATACTTGAAATTATATGATAAATAATCTGTTTTTATTAAAAATATTTACATTCACTGACTTAGGAATGCGAAACTTGGGAGTTATTCACTTTATTGTATGTATATATATATATATATATATATATATATATATATATATATATATATATATATATATATCAGTATAATTGTTGAAGTTTATTTTTAATGTCACTTACTGCCATGGATCAAAGAAATAACGATAAAAAAGATAAAAAAGGTTTTGTAAAGTTGACGATTGGTAGGGACAAAACTTTAGTCATTGAGAAAATGTGAACAGATATTACAGAACAGGATTCTTAATTCCCAATAGAAATAATAAAAAAAAACATTCGCAAGATAAAACAAGAAAAATAATACTTAATTATGTCACAAAGCAAGAAATTTTGATTGACAAGCAAGGGAATGTTTGAAGAACCTGGTATTTCGAATGTAGAGAGAAATTTGCAGAATATTAAGAACATTGGTTAATGACAGGAAAACAATCAAACTAGCACCAAAGAGACAAGTGTAAGTGGTACTAAGTACTAATTTCACAACATTACTTGTGATGAATATAGAGCTATACTGGATAAACATGATGGCTAAGGTTACTTGGAAGACAACAAGAGAAGGGGGCTGTTGTTGCACCTGATGATGATGATATCTAAATGAATGTGCACAATTATTCTAAGTTCTTAGAAAATATATCTTTGAATGATACAAATAACAACCAAAAACATTTAAGCTAAAGAGTATATTCATGAAAGTCAATGCACCTTTATATTGTACGAATCCAACTATTGCCCACCCTGCCAAAAAGGATTTCAAATACAGTATATCAAATTAGCTGTTAATGTTATTTCAATAAAAAACATTAAAATAAATATACATGAGAATATTAAAATCAAAAGATAAAGAAAAGTTAACAAAACCAATATAGAATATCAAAAAGCCCATATTACCATGTAAAATTATAGTCATACTTATTTTATGTATATGTGATATTATGTCAAACAAATATATATCTCTATGATCTATACATTTTGGATGTATTTACAAAAGAAAACTTGTTGTCTTTTGCCTAGTAAAACTATACACCCGCAAAACAAGAATAAACAAGTTTTACACCGACCGGTCAATGATCATCCCACGTTGCGTTTCGATTCTCGATTTTGTGCACTGGAGGCAGAGAAAAGCATGCTCACAAGGTAAGAACATGAAAGATAAACACCACGTAGAGGAATAAGAACACAAACACTGTTCCCCATTTTTTAAAAATAGATGCTTTATTCGTGGTTTTGCCTGCTCGTCTGGGTGGGTGATACTTGGGACAACTTCTACTCATCCTTCTATCAACTCCTCGACATGGTGGCTAGTGATGCAAATGGACGGTACAGGAACCAAACGACGAACAAGTTAGTCCCACACCAAGAACTTAAATTTAATAGTAGATTATTAGTAAATGTGACATCAATTTTGTATGCTAGTGAATGCTAAACAATCTCCCTACAGATGACGAGAAAACTGGAGACAACAGAAATATGGGATCTACGGAAACATACGGAAACTTCCATACACGGAGCGGGATAAGCAACGAAGAAATCTGTGTAAATTTTCAAGAAAATCGGTTCAGCCCTTTCGGAGTCTATAGGTAACGGACACACGCACGTACACACACACAAAGTTCCATTTATAAATAAGTTTAGGTATATGTGTGTGTGTGTGCGTGCGTGTGTGTGTGTGTGTGTGTGTGTGTGTGTGTGTGTGTGTGTGTGTGTGCGTGTGCTCGCATTGAAGTTAGCATCAAGAGGCGACAGTCTTTCATGCTTAAACGGATCATCAAATCATCTGGTTGTCGACATTTATATTTACACACGCTCTGTCACTTATGAGTATTTTAACCCATAGATATAACAAGCCTGAAAACTATATTTTATCACACACGCACACAGACATATATAATCGTTGTCATCCCAAGCAAAGCCGCGAATCCACCAAAACACAACGGGTTAAAATTGTGCGGAAGAATTTGGAACAGAAACATTAATAATGATCAGAAATAGGAAAGAGTAATCATGATGAACGTTGATAGCGATTAACAATGAATTTAATTTTTTTGCAGATTAAAGCTGGCTGGAAAGCAATGGCTTCGGAGGGGAGTTCCACAAGCGAAAAGTGCAGGTAAAAAAACTGTTAGCATATCACTTACGGCAACATCTATCAAGCTCAACTGTAAATTATTGAGATACTGACGCCAGTCCAGAATTATAAAGTCTAGATACCATAGCGAAGAGCTCACCCGAACAAATTACTATGAAGGATTTTATAAAAAAAAGTCACAGGGAGGCAACTTTACGGCCGTGGCAAGTGACTGAAGTCGAGACTCTAGGTCAGGACCAATAATAATGCTGATTCGTTTTTTAATCTTATGATGGAGCTGAAGAAAAATATTTGGCGCACCGGACCATATGTGGCAACAATATTCTAAGCACGGATATGGTAGAATTATAGATATGTAAAATAGATTCCGGAGAAAAGATTGTCTCGCCCGACACAGTAAATCTACTTTCTTAGAAGCTGACCAAGCAATGGACTCAATATAGTCTTTTACTTGATGTCATCTGAGAACATTATTACATTAATTTTTAAACTTCTTTGCTGTGTCACTTCAGAAAGTTGGTGATCCCTGCTATCCACAACTTCTTGCTTTCTGTAGCTCTTAATAAATTTTGCCTTTTTGTTAATCTCCTAAATCTCGTTCAAACATCCATTTAAATAAGCTCTCTAGGCAGGTCATACACTGTTTACCTCTGTTCGTCTTGCACTCGACCTGTGCCGTGTGAGTCAAATTTTTCAAGCCATCTTTCCTCATTATGCGCCCTAGAAATTTGAAATATCTTTTTACTGATGTTAAATATAAGTGTCCTATTTTCGTTTCCATTTTCTCTAAAAACTTCATTGCAACTCATATGTTTGGTCCATGGTATCCTCATCATTCTTGTGTACTTAGAACTATCACATTGCCTTCTGCATAACGTCTCTTCTTCCTCTGTAAGGAAATTGTCCAGCTTTCATTGTCATATTTTTAGAAGGTATCTTTCGCTTTCTCAATACATTAGTATTGCGCTTTATACACCTTATTAAAATATTGCCCAGATATTTGAATTGTTGTACTTGCTTCTCCAATTTGTAAATTGCATGTGGGGCTGTTACTTTTGCCAACAACCATGCCTTCTTTCTACTTGCAATTGTCGTTTAGTCAATTCTTCTCGGTTGACTTCTGGATAAGTTTTTGTAGTTTCTTTTCTGTAATTAATACTGTGGTATCTGCATAAGTTATTTTGTTCAAATTGTGGACGCCAATAATGAATCTTTGTTGAACATCTAATTCTTTCAGAATTTCTTCACTGTATAGGTTGAATAAGATACATACGTGTCTTACAACACTTTCTATTTAAAAAAATATACATTTCTATCTGTATGCTGGCGGTTTCCTGCCAGCATAAGTTCTGGATTATTCTAATATCCTTCCCGAGTTTTTCTATCAATTACAACTATTCTTTGCTACGTACTTTAACAAACGTTTTTGCATGATCAATAAAACATAGGTGTACATTTTTCTTATTTTGTATTGACCTTTCTCATATCATTAGATAATAACATAAATATCACATTCCTTGTTTCAGTGTCTTTAACGAAACCGTACTGATTTTGCTGGTCCGGTGCTTCTGCTATATATTTACACATTCTTGATAAAAACTCAAGAAGAATCACTAACATTAATTCTGACCTGGCGTCTCGGCTACTGTCACTTTTCCACCACCATAAAGTTGCTCCTCTGTGCCTTTTCTATAATTACTCTCATGGTAATTGTTTGGATTAGCTCTTCGCTATGGCGCCTAGGCATTATGAATTTAAGCCAAGTACTAGATAGGCGGCAAGTTTTCATCACTATACAGTTGAATTTGCTAGATGTATACGTAAGCTCTGTTAACAGTTCCGTTTATCACATTTCTCGTTTGCGGAAATCTCTTCAGGGCATTGCTGGATGTTTAAAAAATTAGAAAGCAGAAATATTACTAAGGATCGAGAATAATAAAAATGAAGACAGCAGATAACGATTGACATTGCATTCAAATTTTTGAAAATAAAAGTTAACTGGAAGACATGAAACGTCGTATACATGGCAATAAAGATGGGGACAACATCCAAAGATATATATATATATATATATATATATATATATATATATATATATATATATGTGTGTGTGTGTGTGTGTGTGTGTGTGTGTGTGTGTGCATCCAAAATATATCTTTAAAAGAATTGCAGTTGATGTAGCATTTAAATCTTTGAAGATTGTAGCTATCAAGGGAAGCAAGTAAATGGAAAGGAGTTCCACAGGCGGGAAATGCGAGAAAAGAAACTATTGGAGTAGAAGTGGTAGTTACATTTTTTAAGTGTTTCAATGGTAAAAAATGGGAACCTGGATGTCAATCTAGTAGCACGCTCAAATTCATGTGGTCGGGGCACCTGAGAAAAAAACTCGTCAGAACAGTAATCATGAAGAAAGAAGAAAGCCACGTCACGTTGATGAGGAAGTGACAGAAATCAAGATGCCAAGTGAGGATCGATTATATTGCAGATACTCCGTTGGATTTTGTCAAGAACCTCGAGATGAATAGCAAGAACACCCGACCAGATATGACAATATTATTCAATGCACAGACGAATGGTAGATTTATAAATGTGCAAGATCGGTTATGACAAGAAAAAATTATGGCACGACACAGTGACCTAACTTTAATAGCAGTAGATGCAGCTATTGATTGATGTAGTCGTTCTACTTCAAGTCGGTTGAAAAAGGGAGGCTAAGGAGGTGCAATGTGTTGCTCTACAGGAGACTAGAATCAGCCATACCGATGGCAGGAAGGAAAGTTTGTGCATGATGTTAAAAGAGAGTGTTTTGTTTTGGTAGTATTAAAATTTGCAGAACATTTCCTGTCCCAGTTAACCACTGATTGAACGTCCTTTTTAAGAACAGCAGCCATGTTTACTTTGTCAGCCTTGGCGGATTTCCTCTTGAGACGGAAGCAAATGGTGGGGTTATCTGCATAAATGCTTACTTGGGAACTGATGACATCAGTCATATCATTTATGAAGATCAGAAACAGCGTAGGACCAAGAATAGTGCCTTAGGGGAACACCAGCGTTTTTGTGAAATGATCCGGAAGCGTACGCGTTCAAAACGAATTTTATTTTATGATTCAATAGGAACGATTTGATTAAACCAAACAATCATTCAACAATACCGTAGCCCTGGAGCTTGTGTAGAAAGCCAGCATGCCAAACCCAACTCCTATGAAACACTTGAGATATCTGTCGAGATATCTAGAGTCACAGTTCGGGCTTCGCCATAATTAATTATTTAATTTTATGTAATTATTCGCCTGGTATTTAGTGATGGCCGTTAGTACATCAGCAGCAGATCTGGCGAAGCGGAAACCATATTGTTTATCAGAGAGTAGGTTGTGAGAGGTTAGATGATGAACCACTTCAGCATTGATTAAAGCCTCAAATACTTTGACGAAATTTGGTAAGAGGCTAATAGATAGTTAAAGGGTTCTGAGTGTTCACCAGAGTTCTTAAAAACGAGAACTACAGATAAGGACTCCCAACAAACTGGAAAGCATGAAGCAGAGAATCAATAGTTGTAGAGTTTAGATAGGACTGAGGTAAATCACGGGCACATTTCTTGAGAACACCGGCTTCGATTCCATCACTTCCGCTTGCCTTATAGGAGTCTAATATAGATATGATGTCTGAGACAAGCAGAACCTCTGTTCTAGATGGGAAATTAGGTGTAGGTACTCCAGAGAGTGCATTAATTACGAAAAAAGACAAATCGAAATGTTGAGTTCGAACGTCACTCCGGTACAACCGGAAGAATTGATTCCTGTTGGCAATAGTAGCTGTGTGTGCAGGTGAGAACCAAGAAGATGAACGAGATTTAACTTTTTATTTTCTTAAAAGCATTGATACTTGGTTTCCCCCCGGAGGAGACCTCAGAGGCGCATTTTTGAACAGGTAGACTAAAATCAAAGAATATCACGAAGGAAATCATGGAATGACTTCCAATCTGCATGTTGATAACAGAAAGCTATAGTGTTGGCAGGAGGTTCTTAGATGGTCGGGAAGGAACGATGTGTTTACAGACACCACCGAGTGATCAGAGTTGCCACGAGTGCAGAGCTGCACAACATGGCATACGTCAGGGATAGCGGTAAAGAATGAATTTAGAAAAGAAGTGTTTTGTTTGGGGATACTGAGAAAATGCGTGGGGAATCCAACACTCGCTTGAGAGATTGAGTTCAGGGTTTTGATGCGGGCAAGATCAGTGACAGTGTTTAAGCCACTTGGCAGAATGGGTATTTAAATCGCTGAACACAAATATATTTGCAAACGGGTGTAGGAAAATGACCTTGTCTATATTGTCAGAAATACTATCAAGCATGCAACAGTCATGAGAGAAAGAAAAGTGGTAGAGAAAGAAGAGATAGCTGAGAGAGACGGAGACACATGTAAGAATGGTTTGGAGATTCAAGAGAGACTTCCCTAACCAGCGGAGATGTTCGCGGGCATAAACTCCCAGGCTATGCATGTGTACAATTACAGTCCTTCCTAAAGAGATGAAGGTCATATGTCATATGAAACCCACTTTTTGTCATTGGTGAGCACACGATCAATATGTACAGGTTGCAGTGTCGAGAAATCAATAAAAAACGAGCTGTCACTCGTTGTTGCTTGTTGCCTTTCAGCGGTGTGTGATGTATCCACTTGTTCAATTTTTACGCCTTCCCTATATGGTGCGGGTAAAGTCTGATTGTTTCATCATGAACCTTGAAACGTTCGGCAAGCTCACTACAGGTTTAGCTGTTTTCCTTCTATGTGGCCGCCTTCTCAGCCTCATCTTCCAGAACCTGTAGCCGGCTACTGGTACGTTCATTACAAATATTTGAAACTTCTGGAACCAATATCTGGCGATGCGCTCACTCACAACATTATTTCCCAAACGCTTGACGTATTCGGCGACTTTATGCGGCTGCGGATGAGCCCATTTTGACATCATCAAGCAAACAACACCAAACAACACCAAACGAGCTGCATCGACAACGCCATGTTTCTCCGCCGCTGCTCGTGCTATGATTGATGCGTGTGCGCAACGTACCAGCATTGGTCAAGAGTAATGAACCCGAACCGATGCATATCCATGTAACAGTGATCACTTCTTCACACAAAACGTAAAAACGACAGAGATATTTTTGAATATATGACCTAAATGTTGTTTCCGATGTTATTTTATCCTTATGTTTTGACTGTAATGTAATTTTTTTTGTGTTTTTGAAAAAAGTGTTCTTTAAAAGCTATCACGCGACGCGCGCGAATATAAATCGCGTTATGACGTCCAGCCTGCAGCTGGTCTGCACTCGAGCTCTGCCTCCTCGGCTGATCGTGGAGTTGATCGATTCGTCCCATGTCCTGTCCCGCCTCACATTGTGTTAATTGATCGCAAAACTGGCTTAGCCCGAATGGTCGAATAGAATCGATGACTTGGTTTGGTTCGGTCGAAGTAAAGTCAGACAAAAAATACCTTGGATGAAATTCCTGGATACAAAGTTATCAGTACAGTTATTTATGGCCCATGCTGGCAATATCGAACCTTCCCCATTATCGTGACACAGCGTTTGTTGACTTGGTTTTTAACGAGATGTCAGGAACAAGGCTTTAAGATGAAGGTTTTTCTTCAAGGTGGCGAATCACACCAGATCAGATAAAGTGGTGATGATATCGTCTCTCTCTCTCTCTCTCTCTCTCTCTCTCTCTCTCTCTCTGGTCTGCATACCCTTTGTCTTCAACCTCTCTCTGGTCTCCGGTATGTGTCTCTTCACGTCTGCAGACGAATCCACCTGTGTATCATGTTTACGCCGAGTCTCTCCGATCTGGTCTCCACCGGGTCACTTCACGTCTGCATGTTAAATCTCTCTAGCAGAGGATGACCACTTCGGACCCAGGTGCGATAAACGCCAGCCGAGCCCGCCGTTGAATACCCCTCACATCGGTGCACGGTTTTCATTTATGGACCCCTGCTCAAGGGTTAGGGTGAGGCACAATGTGCTCTGGGAATGCCAGCGTTCCCCAAACAACCAAACAGGGCTCTTTCTGCAAGTGTCCGAGGATGGAGAAGTTCTGCTTCTTTTTGGTCACCCGATCAAACTAGATTTCTTCCCGCTTTGTGTTAGTGCCTCTCATCATTACTGCCCAAGGGGCGTAAAACGTTCCTCCACCTTTCCTGAAATTCCAGCTGGACCTTTTCTTCTAATCAAATCCGTCACCTTCCTGCTTTCTGTGAGTGTCTCTCATCATCACTGCTTGAGGGGTGTGGAGGCGTGGTCCTGCCCAAACAGCCAAATTTTGATTATCGCTTATCGTGCTTTTGTGTGTGGTCGTTTTCGCACCTGGGATTTATCATTTCAACTCGTTTGCCAAGAAGTGACAAAAAGGGGACAATCCCTTCATTTGAAACGTTTCGGCAGACAAAAACTTTAATTATTATTCTTTTCGTATTTTTTTCTAGAAGCCTGTCAGCTTTTAAAAGTTAGCTCTCATCAATCCACCAAATTTCGCACCCAGTCGTAAAATATTATCTATTCTTTCTAGGAAGTCCTTAGAATATGCTATCACTTAATCGAAGTCTTGGCCAAAACCAGATGGTTCCTTTACTTTGCCTCTCTGGCAGACGAAAAAACCTAATTACCATTTTCTTCTGTTTTCTTAGTCTGGTCATCAGTCTATCGAAAATTAGTGTTTTCTGACTTCTAGTTTTTTGTTTTTATTTTTTCAATATACTAGCGCCTTTTAAATAATGTCACAGCGTGAGCGTCTTTTATTTTCAAACAACTTTCAAAACTCCATTTCCGCGGTTAAATAATGTAAGGCTGATTGTAGGAGGGATTTGACATATAATACCTCACTTATAGTGAGATGCTTTTGATATTGTGATTATAAATAGCATTTTTGTATTTTCGGCCTAACTTTTTCTTAAGGGTTGTTGTAAATTATGGGTTAGTTAATGTTTTATTGCACTTTGGTTGAATAGGTGTCATGTAAGACGTCTAATCAAAGAAGTGGTAGTATGGCTAATATAGATAATTGATTTGACAAGTCTTGTACTAGGCATTGAAATTCATACACTATATTAGTCATCGATAGTTTAAATTTGATGGGATTATTAGAGTCTTCCATTTTCTATAATATAAATTTTACAAGTTTTGAGGAATTGCAGCAAAAATATGAGCTTTAATAATTTTTCGTATAGCGAATTTGTCTTGCTTATTATTATTATGCATTTGGTTGCAGTAAAATATGTTAATCTTTTGTGTGTGTGTGTGTGTGTGTGTGTGTGTGTGTGTGTGTGTGTGTGTGTGTGTGTGTGTGTGTGTGTGTCATTTTAATACTGATGTCGTGTATGTTTTATAAAAATGAATTTATTTATTTATATAGATGGTAAAATTGTTGTTGACTAATGTTTGTTTTATGTGTTTTAGTTTGCTCAAAAATATTCTTTGGGAGGAGAAATTTTCATGAGCTCTATTTAAGAAGTTTGTTATTACTGCTATTTATATTTTTCCGAACATAGGCTATTTCAGCTTAGAAGACAAGAGGTCTTACTGGAGTTTTTTTTTTTATACGGGTAAATGATAAATTTGCGGGGATTTGACTCTATATTGATATCAATGAACGGTGTTTTGTTATTGTCCTTTAGTTCAGAGGTAAATTCTAGCGGTGAGTTATTTTCAAAATTTGATTTCAGATTTACAATTTCAACCCTATTTTGTATCAAAACAAAAACGTCATAAACATACTTTGTATAAATCTCCGGTTTATCAATTGTTTTAAACACTTTGTTTTCGATATAGGACATTTGAGAAAGTACAACCTAATGTGTTTCCCATGCTGATACTGTTAGTTTAAATGTAGGTGCTACCATTATGGACATAAAATGGATCTTTTACGGTACATGTGATGAATAGTTTCCGAAGAATTACTGGTTGAATTTTTGGAGGAGGGATTGATTAGTGTTTATAGATACAGTCATTAATTATATTTAATGTTTCTTCAACTGGGATGTTAGTAAAAAGATTTTCTCCATCCAATAAAGCTAGAGTACTACCTTTGAGATTAGTTGCTTTTAATATATAGAGGAATGCATTCGTTATTGTGATGTTACATTTTTAGGTATATATGAAGAAATTATAGGATTTAAGGTTTTTCATAATTGTTATACGGGTGTAGGAATTTGTGATATAAGTCGGAGAGGAAAACCTTATTTACGGGTTTTTACATTATCATAAAGATATCCTGGTTGGTAATCACCGACAATTTTCTAATGTCAGCGTTGTTCGCTGTTATTAGTATATTTTCGTACTTTTTTAATGAATCTGTGTGATTTTTTGTTAATTTGGTAAATTTTGATCATCTAGGATAGTTTGTAATTAGTTGTTGTAACCTAGTCGTTTGAGAACTACATAGTTATTTGTTTTGTCAGCACGTCTGATCATGATATTCAACTGGACTCAAGGTGTCGCTATTTGGACAGTCCTGGAAGTGGCCTAGCAAGGTGTCTTGTGATCTGATGAGCCACAGTTACCGTTTGATAATTGACTTCGGGTATGGTGCAGATTCCATAGAACTAGGTTGTCAACAAGCCATCGTACAGACTAGCAATGGTTCCTATAATATTATAGAGCGTAATCACGTGGCATGGCTTGGGTCGACTTAGGTTCTTGTTAAACACGTCATTGAATGATGACCGCTAAATTACAATTCATTGTAACATTTGCATCAATTCATGGATACGCCCAAAACGAAAAAAAAATGAACCGTGTCATCGGGCAAAAGTGGACCAATATTGAACTGGTTATATTCTAGAAACCTGCGACAAGTGTTGTGGCTACCACGTTTTCTCTACATGAGCCAAATCGAGCATTTATGGTAAGTGGTAAAGAGATTTATTCGCACGCAAGATCCTGCATGTTTATCTATCTATGAATATTAGGGTTATGACATTTCATAAAATAATTTATTTTCTATATCATAATTTGATAACATTTTATTAAAAAATAATGATGAAGGGTTTAGTACAGTTTATTCATTTGTGAATGAAATTTCTCAAATCGTATATAAGCATAGTAGTACTATGATTTTCTTGAGCCTTCTATAACTTTCTGCAAACTTCTAGAACTTCTTGGAGCCTTCTAGAAATTTATAGGACCTTTTAGAACTTGTTTTTGTTTATTTGTAAGTTTGTATGATATTCTGTAGCTATAAATTGTTAAATGTGTTTAAAAATACATAAGTGCTATCCAATTACACTATTAGCAAATTGAAAAATAAAGCTGCTAAAATATTTACATTTTTTTTTTTTTTTTTTTTGCCCTTATTGCCTATATGGTAAAATCGAAGTTTCGGTTTATGGATGACCTTCTTAAGAACTAAAATAAATTAATGCCATTTTAATGCGTAATCGATTTTTGACACAGGAACATAAGGTTATAAAAAGTTAAGACCCTAATATATATATATATATATATATATATATATATATATATATATATATATATATAGACAGAAAATCTGAGCGAGAGCCAACAACCTACCACGGTTTCACCTAACGGCTCGTCGGGGAAATTGGTTGTACAAGACGATTTAAATTATAGCTTAATTAATACTAGTTTTGGCAGAGTTAGTTCGGTTACTATTGGTATTGTTGTTGCTATAGTTAATATTATATATATATATATATATATATATATATATATATATATATATATATATATATATTCAGTTGGATTGATGTGAGTTTGTGAACCTTGGGTTCACAAACTCACATTTTGCGATCATCAGACAAACTGATTAATTTTTGAAAAATTAATTTTTAAAAAATTCATCAATTTGTCTGACGATCGCAAAAGCGTGAAACCCAAGGTCACAAACTCACATCAATCCAACTGAATATGTTAGCTCTGTCACTGATATTGAGCGCTTTCCAATAAGTACCGCGCATGTATAATATATATGTAATATATATAATAAATTGCACATATATATATATATACATTTCACACATTTAAATTCGTTGAATGGCCATTTCAACGAGAAAATTCTCGCTTCATCAGCAACGATCGAGCCCTCCGCCTTGATCAATTTAATAAGATCGTGTTTTGGGGATTTTACCTTTTGCTCAACCTTTTTGGATTTTATATATATATATATATATATATATATATATATATATATATATATATATAATTTTTGTAATCCTGTATGTGTCTATGCTGGCCTGTGTTTGCATATAAGCCCACAGTAGTTGGACTTTAATGCGTACATCATAAACAACATAATTTAAACGCAGCTGATCAGTCCTCAGTCAAGAATAAAATAATGAACAAGTATAAATTTTTTATTGACTTTGGATGTCGTAGAGTTCTATATTTTGTTCTTTCTTTCTTTCTTTCTTTCTTTCTTTCTTTCTTATTGTCCAGTCTTAAGACAACGTCTCAGGCGTGAAATCTCTTCAGTGCTTCCCATTTTTCCCCTGATCCGTAAATATGATCGTAGATGACATCTGAAATAGTTAAGCCACATGTCGCTATACATAATGAATGACTATCGGCGAACGGACCATTGCGTTTACTCTCCCATACTTGTTTCTTTGTAATCTGCCCGCCCCAACTGTGTTTCACTTGCCTGAATTTACCCTTCGATGCTTCGAGGCTCTGTCATCACACCAGAAGCTACAATATTTCTGCTTTTACTTTTTTCTCGGTATATATTGTTTTTTTATCTGATTATGTTTTTTTATGGCTGTATTTTGTTATTTCTCCTTTACTTTTCTTTTGTTGTTCTTTTGTCTTCTTTTTTTTCTTTTTTTACGTTTTATGTGTAGGTGACGTAACAGTTATCGAAAGACGAAGTAGAATCGGTAAACCATGTTCAAATTCGAGTTTTGTTTGTAGTGTTTACGTTTGCAGCAATGCCTTTATAAAAAGCATGAATCCGACATTTTTGTTCTTTGTTTTGTTTTGTTTTGTTTAGATTTTTTTTTTTTTTTTTTTTTTTTTGTAGTTTAGCGTTAAATAGCCAAGTAGTCTGGATTCTTTAGACTTGGATGCTGCCAGTCTAAAAGTAAAAGAATTCAGAATGTCAAACTGTGGAGAAAGCAACCGAACATGCCTCCATTATGTTACAGAAGACGATAAAGAAAAGGAATCTGTAAAAAGACAACATTGACTACGTTTTGAAGGGACATGAAATCTTAAAAGTAAAAATAAATAAATAAATTTTCTTCTCTCTTTTCGTCTACTGTTTCTATTTTTCCGCTTAGTAAGATTTTATTGATGTGCGTTGTGGTGTAGTGGATATCGACTCGGAACGAAAAATCGGGGAGCCGAGTCCGAATTCCAGCTTAATTCTTTGCATTCACTTACGCACAAATACCCTTGGGAAAGGTATTAATCCGCCTCTTCTCTCCAGTTAAATAATAGGACAGACTGGGTTCTATAGCTTTGGCTGGCAACCAGTCTATCACGGAAAGTAATGGCAACCTACTGTGGGATAATTTTCTGCCCAGTTAGTCATGTCTCTTTCGAGACGTGATCGCCCAAAGCGTGTATCATGTATGGCACTTAACTGACTGAAGCTTTTTATATATTTTATTTATACTGGCTTTTTACTTCAGTTTCTTCTCATTTCTTTCTCTCTATCTTCTTTTTATTATTTATTTTCTATTTTACTTTTTTATTTTCCACCTCTTTTTTATTTACACGCCTTCTTTTTTTCTTTTCTTTTTCTGTCTCTTTACCCACCTTTTATTTCCTCAGTTTTCCTTTATTTTTCATATTTTCATAATTCTTCTGGTCTTTGATCCTTTATTCTTTTAATTGCTATTTATTTTATTTTTTTATTCTTTTCTTCTCCATTCTTTCTTTTTGAACATATTCTTTCATTATTATACCAGCTTACCTTTAAATACGCAAATCTCTTTCATTTCAATCAAAACTATCCTTTCTTTCTTTTTCCCCACACTTTCCTGTTTATTTTCTTTCGTTCATTTCAATTTATTTTATGTCTTTTTATATTTCTCTTTAAATTTTTGTTGAATTTTGATTTGTTAAATTTCCGCCCCTATTGGTAATTATAAATCTTTTTTTTCTTGCCATGTTTCATTTTCCTCCTTTTTTTATTTTTCTACATTTCCTTCACCCCTTCTTCCTTTCTTTCTTTCTTTCGCCTTTTTCTCTTCTCAAAAATTTATTTCTAGATGTTTCTAATTTTTTTTCCTTTTTACGAACATTTGATTTTCTTTTCCCTTATTTTTTCTTTGGCTTTCACTCTCTTTTTCATTCTAATATCTTTTGCATTTTTCCTTTGTTACTGTCAACATGTTCCTGTATTTTTTTTTTTGTTTTTGTTTTTTCATTTGTTTTTACCTATGCTTTTTCAGTATGTGTGCTTGGTGATAATTTAGGTAATTTATACTTAGCAAGCTTTGGTCTTGTGCAGCAAGAATAAAATCTTCGATTTCAGCTTTCAACTCTGCACTAATAGATACCGGGTTTGTTTATATTAGCTTGTTTTGCTACCGGAAAATGTTGAAGAGGTTTATCTTACCATCGTTTCTGTATCTGGTCGATTTCATTTGATTTTGCATTTTTTAAAAGGCTTTTGCGGCTGCGGTAGGTGTATGATGTTTTACTGGCATTTCTTCACCCACTTGAAGATTAATTTTGAACTTGTTTGCTTCCTTTATTATTGAGTAAAGTTTCTTACTTCTTTCATGTCCTTTGACACATATCATCAGTCTTCTGCTGTTTCTGGGTATCTTTGAAGGACTATTGTTGTAGTTTTGTAAGAAGGTTCTAGTTGAAATAATACCCTGCCTCTTTCGGATCTGGGTACATACAGACGATCAATATCAGCATTGGAATGATGAATGCGGAGGCAAGTGAGAAGCTTTCTCATTTTGGCGTCCACTCGCTTGATGTCAGCTATGGTCCAGTTAAGGGTGTTGAAACTATATTACACCACAGGGACAACCAAGGAGTTTATGGCTGATATTCTGCTTCTTGAATTCAACAAGGTATTCAGTACCAAACGCACATGTCTGTAGTATTCTTTTCTGAATTTCTCCTTCATTTGGGTATGCTGTATTTGATCTCTTTCACTAATTCCTAGGTACTTTTAGGCTCCTTGTTCCAGTACACTAATCTTTGCGATAAAATGTAGATCTATTGAGTGTGTTTCTGTAATTATCCTTTTCTAATTTCGATTACTTTCACACATTTATCTATACTTATGTATTCATTAAAATATTGAGGTGTATATTTACAGAATTGAGGAGACCCTTCAACTCATTGTCGTCTTTGGCAAAGAGTTTGATATCATCCAGGCTGGAGGGTTACAAGGTTCAACTTGCTGAGGCTAATAAGAGTAATAATAATCAAACTTTATAAGATAGTTTACCCCCACACTACAAGCTAGCAGAAGGATTATGTTATTATCATGTTGTCATTTTTCATCATATTTCGATTTTTGCTATGGTCGCACTACCTACCATGTCTGCAGGAAGACCTAAGGCAGGTCGTGATGTGTCGTTATGGCTCCAGTTCATGTTTTTTCTATCTCCTCTATCATCCCTAGCGTTACATAGACAAAGTTCTCCTTAGTGTGTGGGCTGTATTTAACAAGACAATTTTTTGTATATCTCTTAAGTTGGGGTTTCCAGGGATTCTTTCAATGTGTTGTTTTGTTCCTTTTTATCATTCTAAGTGCACCTACTATCACTGGCACGATTCTTGTTTTCATATTTCCACATTTTTTCTATTTCAATTTCCAGGTCCTTATATTTTGACAGTTTGTCGAATTCCTTGGTTGCTATGTTACAATCCGCTGGACAAGCCATATCAATTAATAGGCAAGGTAGTGGTTTGTTGTTATGGCTACATTTCGTGATTTGTTTTTATAACTCCCATAATATCACTAACGTTACATGAAAAAAGTCTTATCAAGATATTTTTTGTATTTCTCTTCAGCTGGGATTTCCGAGGATTTTTTTCAGTGTGTTCTTCTCCCTTTTTTTATCATTTCAAGCGCACATACTACGATTGATACTATCCTTGTTTTCCAATTTCATTTTTTCTATTTTGATTTCCAGGCCTTTATACTTTAATAGTTTTCAAATTCCTTGGTTGCTTGGTTCGCTCAGCAATCCATATCAGTTAGGAAATAGTTTTTTTTCCGGTTTTTTGACAATTATATCCTGCGTATTTTCTTCAATCTTCTGATCTGTGAAGATCATGCAATCTCAAAGAATTGTGATGTATTCTGTTACTGTAACCAGTGCTGGGTGATGCCCATACCAGTGTTTGTTTATCATCTTTTCCAAAGTGTTTGAAGTGTCCAGTATAAATATTGCTCCAATCTATCGTGACGATTTTTATATTCATTTGGCGCAAGTACAGAACATTTAGAGATTACATGGTCTATGGTTTCTTGATATTTGTCATAGAACCTGAATTTTGGATCCACATTATTATGCTTGCTATCTGCCTGAAAATTCCTAGTGAAAATATTTGTTTTTGCGCTGCAATAATAAAAACTTCCGTTTCAGCCTTTAATCTAGATGCTTGCAAATCTTGAGTTCTTTTTTGTTTTTGATTTTCTAAAGAATCTACTCAGTGTAAATTTCGTTTGTATTTACATCCTTTTTTCATGATTGAATTTGTTTTTCTTTCTGTGTTTGTATTGTTTGACTAATTGTATCATCCAGTCTTGTTAGTAAGCCAATAGTTGCTGCCATGTATGACAATTCTAGGTGAATAAGACTTCCTGCACTTTCTTTATGCGGTATGCATAGACGGTCTGAATTAGCTTTTGGATGATGCATTTTATTCTTAAAAAGAAGCTTTCTTTTGGAATCCATTCATCTGTCATTTAGAGTCTAGTTTAAGATGTTGAAATTATATTGATCCACTGAGATGGTAAAGCTATTAATGGTCATAATTCTGTTCTAAGAATTCAATTCAGTTTTTAATATCAGTCGTACCGTTATATAATACTCTTTTCTCATTATTTGTTTCATTTTGTATGGTTAATTCCCTCACCCTCGTTTACACCGAGGTACTTATACGTTTCTTCTTGCTCTAAATTCTTGATTGTTACCACAGGGTATAAACTAATAGTGGATGTTTTTTGTCGTGATCCTTGTACAATTGTGGTGTTATCATATTTATCCAAACTGAATTTCATTCCACTGTCATCACTGAAACATTTTACTGTTTTCAGACCTTCGAGCTCACTGTCATTCTTAGCATACAACTTCAAGCCATCTATGTACAATAGATGGCTTATTTTCTTTTGAGTTATCTTACAGCCACATTCTATCTTGTTAAGTTGGCTGGTTAATGCTATTAGATATATACAAAATAATATGGGAGACAAAAAGTGACCTTGAAATATTAATTATTATTATTTATAATTATTATCATTGAAGTAGTAGTAGTAGTAGTTATATCAGACAAAAAATATTGTCTCTATGCAACATCCTAGTCATCAGTCTATTTCTAATAGTTTTCTTTCCTTTTTACCAGACATATTCTATAATAAAACTAAACAAATTACGTTCATCTGAATTTTATCTTAAGTAAGTACCTCTACTCCTTTTCAATAACTAAATTTAAATTGAATTTTTCAAAATGAAATGTTTTCTTTAAGCTTTAATTTTAATTTTAATTGAAAGCCAAGAGATTAAATTTACTAATTGCGGTAAGCAAAATACTCTGGTGTATTTAAAACCGATATTATATTGACTGGAATCTAAAATTTTTCTTATTTAAAAAAAAATTAAATTTTTCGGCCATTTTTCATCGATCAACACATTTTGTAAACAGAAGCCGATTCTCGGTTTTAAAAAAATCTTGCAAAAATAAAAAATCTTGCTGGCACATTATCTTATTTTAATTAGCAAATTTAAACTTTCCTTTGATTTGAAACAAGTATTACTTGCTTACTTCCGGAAATGTACAATAAAAGCGTTTCTTAATTACGGTAGCCTTGTTATCAGGTGTTATCATTGTGTTATCAGAGGCGATGATTGACATGACACACGGAAGCTGTCAAAAAAATTCTAAGTATGGAGAACGAATTTGACATAATTTTATGTTAGTTTAATCGTACACTTCATTTTTTGGTTTTGAACTATGTAGCAAAATTTAGAATTTAACACAATATTTTCAGCAATTAACCAATATTTTAAACATTTTTAGTTAGTTTAGCTTACGTTTGAAGATATTTTATAAAAAATTAAAATTAAAATATTGTAACAGTTTCTTTTAAAATAATTTTACAATTTAATAACAGAATGGATTTATATCACGACAAAGGTAACTCAGTAATTTATGAAATGTTATAACATTTATCAATTTTATTTTTTATATCTATTTTTCATATACTTTATTAGGTACCCCCACAAAATGTGAATTTCACAATTACTTTTTACTTTTTTTTTTCAACAAAATTAGGAAATTAAGAATTAAAATATAAAACTTGCTTTAAATTTTAAATAGATGATTTGCAAAGCCAGCCGAACTTTGAAACACGGAAGAGAAATGAAAGAAACGTACTCTGCCGAAAATGTTTATATAGTTTGTTTGTTTTTTTTATAAGAAGAGCAACCTTTGAAATACGTAACCTTTTACTGATATGTATCACGTACGGACACCCATAAAAAGAAAATACGGGTCATAATAGGCACACAATTAAAATGCTTTAATTATTTTAAAAATCAAATGGCTCGACTATTTGTATTAAATTAAATATAGTCTTCACGTATTAACTTAACAACCTAGCGTAAACGATGAAGAAGGAAATTTTAAAAGATATTTAAAATTTTATAAATTATTATAATAAAAAATATTAAAAATAATTCTGGTAAAAATTCATTATTCATTGAATATTTTCTTTTCAGACTATGATATTCTTAATATATATTGTCGATAAAACCAATTAAAAATGAATCTCAATAAAAATGGCACATTTTTTTTGTTTTTGTTTTTTTTTTTTTTTGCATTTTTGTTTTCTCAATTTGGAACATTTTTGAAAAAAGGCTAATTTAACAAAAAAATAGACAGTCGATTAGCATTCCCCAATGACTCTTGAATTTAAT
The DNA here is from genome assembly GCA_037127315.1 of Ascarosepion bandense. Lineage (NCBI taxonomy): Eukaryota > Metazoa > Mollusca > Cephalopoda > Sepiida > Sepiidae > Ascarosepion > Ascarosepion bandense. The sequence goes on from JBBBDQ010000184.1 coordinate 1,028,982, forward strand.
TATTAGGAGGTATATGGACATGGAGGAACTCTCGCGAATTTCTAGATATTTCAGGAATTTAATTAATAAAATTTTCGAAAATTTTCTGAAAATAATTATTTCAGAGACTATTTCAGTCATATATGAATAAATCTCAAAATTTTCATTAAAATCTGATCATTATTTGATTTTTGCAAGAATTTCCAAATTTATATGTTTTGTTACCAGCAAAAAAGTGACTTGCGTAATAGTACGTTTGCCATAATAAACCCTTGTAAAAATTACGTCACTCACAGGCGAAAGAAAAACAAGATTTTACACCAAAATTTCGAACGTGTTAGAAAGAATTTAAAAAATTTTTTAAATAAATTGAAAAATGCTTTGATGCTCTTAACAATAACATGAACATTTTACCGATAAAACATTGCTTTTATTTAGTTTGGGGCCTTTTTTTCTTTATACTATGCTGTTTATTTTTGTTTTGTTTTAGCGAATTCGTGGGGGTAACTTAAAGACTTTAAAACAGTACAGGCAGTTAATACAAGCAGTTTTCATATTAATGGAAATTGAAATGCCATAGTGAAAAAGAATTCATTTGGTTTCAACAAAAGACTTTAAAAAGCATATAGCTAACTTTTATTTAACTTGACTATTTAAAGTGACATGGAGTTGAGACCAAAAGAGATACAAAAGTTAAAAAAGCACTTAGTTTGAAAAAAATCGCATTATTAAGCGGAATCTATTTATAAATTCATTATGTTTATACTAGACAGAAGTAGATATTTTGTTTATATATTTTTCTGGCTTTCTCAATGCTAATATTATTTCTTTTTGTAGGTACTTCCACCCATTTTCGATATCTAAATTTTAAATTAGATTTTTAAAAATAAAAATTTTCTTCAAACTTTTATTTTAGTTTTAATTGAAAGCTAAATATATTAAACGTTTTAATTTTCAATTAATAAATATAATATAAATTAGTTTTTAAACTAACCTTAACAAATCTCTGAAGTATTTTGAAAATATTTTTGAAACTTTATAAATTATTATAATTAAAAAACATGAAAACAGTTCTTTTAAAATTTCATTAGTAATCGATTTTTTTTCTTCAGACTATAATGTCCTTAATTTTTATTTATTCAAGCAATTAAAAAGCTTTTTAAATTAAATAATGTCTTAGTTATATTGCATTTTTTATTTTATTATTGGGAGTAGATTTTCGGAAATATAGGCAAAATTTTTCAAAAAAAAATAATAGATGATTTACATTCTCCAATGAGTCCTACGTTTAACTGATAAAACTATGTATCGCAACAAAATTCAATTTCTTAAAATTTATGAATTTACGTGAAGTGGGTAACAGATATAAAAAAATATTTTCACTAAAATTTTTTAGAATAATTTCAGAAATAATTTCATTTATTTGTGAATAAGTTCTGAAAACTTCATTAAAATCCGACAAATATTTGATTTTTGCAAGAATTTCCAAATTAATGTGTTTGTCGTCGGAAAAAAAACTGAATTGCGTAATATTACGTTTCCATTGTAAACTCTCGTAACGATTTGGTTACCCGCTCAAATCAAAACAAGATTTTTTATCAAAATTTCGAACGTGTTAGAAGGAATTAAAAATGTTTTTAAATGATTAAAAATACTTTGATCTTTCCTCTTAATAATAATATAAACATTTTGATGGAAAAAGTTCGTTTTTAAGTTTTAGGGCCTTTTTTATTCATACTATGCGATTCTTTTAGCGATTTAGTGGAGGTACCTACTTTTCTACAACATCATATTTTCTTTGTCGATTGACTGAAACGTTTTGCACTGAATGACATTTTGTTTTATAATCCATTCTTTATAGCTATACAGTTTACAAGTTTAAAAATAAATAATAAAACGCTTAAGAAACAAAAAAGTAAAAAGAAAAAATCTTAACTCGGTAACAAAAATCATTGGAGTTCCTTTACACTATATTCCTCAACCACTACGTAAAGAAAAGGACATTTTCTAATCCGTTTTAGTATCAAGCAAATGAAAAAGTAAGGGAAGGAACCAATTCCTCACACTAATGATTAAACATCTGTGTGGCACCGTTTAGATAACTCACATGAAACACCCAAAAAATATAAACAGCCCACACCACCACGAAGGAAAGCAATAAATGATGGAAAGTTCGTATTACGAATTATTCGTTTTTTCTTTCTTTTTTCTTCATTTTTATTGTTTCAATTGAATACTGACAAGTAAAGGAATCCCATCATTCATTTGAAAGTTACTTCCTCGCGGTTATAGAACTACGCATGCCTCACAATTTGTAAGGATTGAATGAATGTAACTATACAGAGGTTTTTATACCTTCCTCCTCACGGACATCTTACTTTCCGTCCTTCACTCGTCTTTTTATTATATTTATTTTAATGTATTCATTTATTTTAGGTTAGGTTTATATAAAACCTAAGAATAAAGGTAAACATTTTTTAATGAGTCCGTTACGGCTTACCGCAAAAGAGTATTTATAATTTTTGCTATTATTTTATGCTTTGTTTTGACAAGGTTTAATGAGATGCACAAAACAAAATTTCCGCGAATGAAAGTTCAAAGTTGGTGATGGGAAGCTTTTTTACTTTTGGATCAAATATCTACATTTTATTGAAAATATAAACACGGAAGAAAAGAGACTGGATAAAAGTAATAAAAGTAGAAACAAGATAATTAAAGTTTAGAAGTAAGAAAAAAAAGATATAACGTAAACAAATGGAAGAGGTAGATAAATAAACCGCGTAAGTATTACAGATTTTACAAGTGCATAAATTTACTGTTTGATTCTTCTTTCATATGCCATGTCATTTCAGGATATAAAAAAATTATTGCATTCCCCAAAACCGTGTCCTTTTACGGCTCCTCTTTTTTTTTTTCATTGTGGTTATTGTTCTATCGTCCATTTACACGTAAACTAGCTTATTCACTGTTTCCTTTGCTTCTCTTGACTCCATTATGGACTATGTGTGTTAAACTCTTCAAGCATTCTTTCCTTCTTAGGGCTTCCAAAAATGTTAGTTTTCTCATTCTGAGTTAGCAGCAGCTTCATTTTAGCTCCTATTTCTTTTAATACTTCTACGTTTTTCACATCTTCTGTCCATTATATTCTCAAAACCTGTCGGTAAAACTACATCTCTGTCGCTACTATTTATTCATGAGAAAACTTTCTACTATTCACCGCCATATAGGAAATTAGATATTACAAAGCAATTTAACGTTCTTTTCTTTGATTCGAAGGAAATTTTCAATTCCTTAATACTTTTCTCGTTTTCTGAACGGCATCATTGGATATTACTATAAGATAAATCCTCACTCTTTGCCAAGGCAGTATAAAAATGGTGCAACAACTTCTCAGGTCTGTCTTGATAATCAGTGTTATAAATCTTAACCTTTGCCGCAACTCTAAGACAGGCTAATAGTAAAGTTTAGAAAGATCGTCTCGCAGGCTAATGCAACAGAGTTCGAATCTCCCTTTCGAGTGCCTGATTATGTTGACTTTGTGCCAGACTAAACCATATTTAAGTACTACTCCATAGTGTGGTGCTTAGTTGGTTACTGCACCAAGTAAAAAGCAGACAAAGAACTGAGTAGAGAGAGAATATGATTAAACTTAGCTAGATAGCTAGATAGCTAGATAGATATGAACAAATCATGATAGACAGCTCTTACGCAATGTGAATCTCATCATATCACACTAACCCACTGTCTCTTTTAACACATCTAACGCGGAATTTTGGTGAGCGAGGTGGAGAAAAAATCTCATTCATATGCAAGAGTTCTGGGCTGATTCCTCAAACCTATATATATATATATATATATATATATATATATATATATATATATATATATTAATTACTTTCTTGAATGCGAAATGTTTCAAGTGTGAAAATACTATACACTTATCGCTGCGACAAATCAATAGGCCTTTCGAGTTAAATTTACGGGGAAACAATGCTGCCATATTGTTGCAAGATGGAAGATGCTATATTTAAATAATTAAGCATTTGAATTATAAAAACTATCAACAAAATAATCACTAATCGATAAACATCACAAAATATCAGTTTGGAAATTAATTACAATGTACAGTTTTTATTCTTATTTTTTTAAGTTGAATTTGCAAATAAGCTAATTCCATTAAGTAAAAAAAAACGCAAATTTTTACAACATCTAAAACGCGTTCTTGTAAAATTGATCATTTGCGTGTTTACAATTAAAATAAACTCGATTCCTAGGCAGCCATTCCAGCAGGTATTATCTTTCTTTCTCTTATTTAGTAAACTACTAAATAAAAACAGCAATGTTTGAACTAATTACCATTATGATTTAGCACTATATATATATATATATATATATATATATATATATATATGTATTAGAACCTTGAGTAAGTTCTCGTTGATTTTTCATGAAAAATAATGTTATATTTACAAAAATTAGAAAGAAACATGTCACTGAAAGTACTGATCATCGCTAGTCACTACTTTTACCATCTTTCTGGCAGCATTTGAACTCCAGATCTGAAAAAATGGCATGTCTTTTGAGGTTAACCACGATTCAACCCATCTTTTGGCATCTTCATAAGAAAGTGCTGCTCAGCCAGGCCAGGTATAATTAGAGCACATGATTTAATTTCTCATGCAACTACAATTGATGGCATATACAGTGATTTCCAGAATCTAAAGAAATACTGTACAAACTGCAAAAAAAATAAATGTGTCATGTAATAATAAATGTGGCTTGTAAATTTTGATAACTGCAAAACAAAACTGATTTAATTTACTGATCCCAAAGAACATTTTCTCTCTGCCATCAGCATGGCTGATGCTAGCCTTTAGTAAAACAACACTTTCCACATTCTTGGGATCACGTTTTCTACTGACATAAAGTAGAACGACTATAATGAATCTAATGCTACGTCTACTGCTAGGAAATTTGGTTCACTGTGTCGTGCCAGACAATTTTTGATGTCAGAATCCCTCTTGCACATTTATAAATACACCATTCAACCGTGTGTTGAAAACTGCTGCCAGATCTGGTCTGGTGCTCCTGCTATATATCGTAATTGTTGACAAAATTTAAAGAAAGGTCTGTAATGTAATTGTACGTGATCTGACATCTCTACTTTAGTTACTTTCTCACTGACGTAAAGTGGCTTCCGTCTGTTTTCTATAAATATTTTTATGGCAACTGTTCTGGTAAGTTTTTTTTTTTTTAGTGCCTCGACTGCGTTAATTTAAGCGTGCTACTAGACTGGCAACAAAGTCTCACTGTTATATTATTGAATTACCTAAATGCAACTTTCGCTTCTACTCCGACAGTTTCTTTTCTCGCACTTCTCACTTGTGGAACTTTCTTACGATTCATGTTTCACTGACACTACAATCTCCAAAAATTTAAGTGCATTGTCATTGACTCTTGTTGCTTTTTACCAATGTTCACCTAATACAATGCCTAAGAGCCACTCAAGATAGTGTGTTACTGTTTGTAGTTGTATTTGCGTAAGAAAGTGTAAGAAGTGAAATTCTTGGGGCGAAGCAGAAAAGATAACAACTAATCCTAGACTTGATGAGATTAAGATTTAATTAGAGAATAAAATTTCAGAGTTCAGGCGGAGACGTTAGAAGTATAAAGTTGAAGTAGACTTTAGAAGAAAAAAATAAAACATCCTAAACAGGAAACAAGGGGATAAACCTCTACTTCTGCTCAAACAATAATTATAATCCGTTCATCACTTCACCTCACTAAAGTTTTCACGTTCTCTTTCACGCCCCGAAAGTAATGGCAACCTACGGCGGGATAATCTTCTGCCCAGTCAGTCATGTCTCTTTCGAGACATGATCGCCCAAACGTGTATCACGTATGGCACTTAACTGACTGACTATAGAATAGTCAAAAAGAATTTACTGCAAAACATTTTAAGGTAGATACATCGTTTCTACGAAATATTTGTGGATTCATAACTGTACTAGTCTGGAATAGATTACAGCCATAGATATAAGTTGGGATCAAATACAGATTAAATTAGAATGATACGATAACGAACAAATAGGAAACGTTTATAAATCTAACATTTCACTTTCGTTAGAGCTTAATCAGTGAATGACATAAATAGAAAGAACTGCTGGTAGTTTTATTTTATGTTTTTAGATGAATATACATACTTTATTTATTTGTGTTCAACTGGAAAATATAAGGACTGTGATGAGAATTCTATCACATTAAAGCAATTCGGATAACTATTAAGTGTTTAGTTAGAAATTGAAGTTTATATTGGGTACAAAAGTATGTTTTATTAAACATCAGAAATACCCCCATGCCATCATACCCGCATCTATAACGATCTATTTGACAAAGTAGCGTCAATTGCAGATGATAAAATCGAAACCTAACTGAAATGAGTTTCTTTTAAGTCAATTATTTTTCTTCAAAACAAACTACCAACAACTTAAAATAGTAAATCAGCCCCAAGGAGGAGACACTTCCCATATTTAAGATTTATGTTTGTGTGTTGATAATTACGATATTGTGTAGTTTTTTAAGATCAATATGGGGCTGGTGTCTCAAAGGTAGTGCGACGTTGAAACCAACTTATTTCTGGCAACTTCTGCAATGGTATCACGGTTAAGCAATATCGGTACCTAGATCTCACTTGGACAATATTAATAGCCTAGAAACGTGAGACGTGCTGCATAAACAACTGTCGATTTAGTATAAAAACATATCTATCTCAGGCCTGCGTCCAGGAGACGGCACTCCAGAGTCACATCACCTCACCTCGCCTGCACTAGTTTGGTTAAAGAAATGTTGCACTACCATCAAATAATTAAAACAATAGTTTCCAGGTGCAAATCTATGGTCTCATGGTCTCTCTGAAAAAATGAACAAACTGAAACACACCGGCTGCACGCGGCCTGCTTGGGACGCCTAATATAATGAGAAAATTTGGTCGTTTCGTATCAATCTTACTCGACTACTCATACATTTTCTCAGACATAACCGCATATATAAACAAGTAAGCATAATGTTTCTTGAATTTTACAACCTTTAGTTGACAATTACTTTTTCATCATTTTAAACCACTGATAATTTTCACCAAGGAAGATCACGTGTAAATGTCTTTTGCTTTAGAAATCGGAAATGTTCATAATATTTTTCTCTGGGGAAGAAATATGTTATTGTATATAAAATACTGTTTGTATCGTCACATGAATATATTAGAAACAAATAAGATGCGTCCCAATCAAGGTATCATCACTGATGATATTGGAACAAAACTCCCATTTTTTAATCATCGAAAAAATCTTTTGTCAAAAAAAAAAAAATAATAATCAAATCCTCCTCATTTCTAAAGCAGATGCTTATGCGTATGACCTTCTGTAGTGAAAATTCCGAGGTACCTGCTACAAAAATAACCTTGAATTTGTTAGCTCGAAAACAACTGAAACCACATTATAAGCCACACTGCTAACTATAATGGGACATAATTATAATGAGACTTTTCAAAAAATAAGGAAATAAATAACAATGTTTAATATAAAATATTTATTAACTTAAAACAAAATTAAGTAAAACAAAAGTCATATTTTTATATTTAGAATATTATTATCAATAGCAATAAAAAAATTATTTGTTTTGTTTATCAAAACCGAAATAAAACTTTATGGCAACGAAAAAAATTATTTCAGAAAAAATACTAAATCTTTTATTGAATGAAATCTAATTTTCTCAACTGTTTTAAATGTAAAAACATTTGCCGAAAATATTTCTTTTAATATCTGTGTTTTTGAATTCTTATTTCAACGATTGATACAATCCAAGAAATAAATTCCAAAAAATTGTTTAACAGTCTTTATGAAGTTCAGCTGTATACAAGTCAAGTGACACATCACTGAGTATTTTCAATGCTACTCAGATTCGAATTGATTTTTTCAACTCTTGAACTGCATGATATTCTTCACCACAACAAAGAAAACTTGGATATCTGTCATACTTCTGCTTCGGTATCAAACATATTCTTCCAGAAATCCTTAAGGCAACTAACCTTACTGATGAGAGACAAAATAATGTGGAATGTAAAAGAGAAATATATGGACAGCGTTAAAAGGCTGATATTAAGAATTAAACGAGAATTAAAATTTGAAGTGGGGGGGGGGATTAAAAGAAATTTTAATTACATCAGCAAACGAGACCTCGCTTTCTCGCTTGTAGAACTCTCTTCTAGTTCCATGTGTTCCGACCAACTTTGATCTTCAAAACTTTAAATGCAATGTCGATCGTTATCTATTGTCTCTATGTTTACTCTTTTATTGTTCCTTCTCCTTCATAATGTTTTCTAATTCCTTCACACCCTGTAACCCCTTGTGCCTTAGAGGCTTACTGCCTTGCTTGAGGTGAATTTCATTTTAAAATTCCAAATTCTAGACAAGTAAAAAAGAATAGATATCATATTAAATTCTTGTCATGATGAAAATGAGACAAAAGACAATGCCAAGGTATGGCACAGAATAGAGGATATTGTAGCAAGAAATTCAGAATAAATGAGGAATAATTCAAGAAAAAGTGCGCAAATATAGAAAGATTAAAGAATAAGTAGTAATTATAAAGCAGATATGAATAAAGGAATAAGAGAACTGAGAGTACAAAAGACATGCTAATAAACAGGGAGCATAAAACCCAAGAGTGACATTGATATTAGAGACAGAAATAATTACTTTCGAGATTCAACGAATACATTTGAGAACTTTTCCGAGACGAAAATGACAACTCGCAATACACAGAAATCTCGAAGAAATCAACACTGGCCAAATTGAACCGAATAAAACAGCAAACCTAGATGAAATTTTAATAGAGATACTGTCAGCCTCATTTTCATAAATGAAATATACAACAGTGATGATATATTGGAAGACCAAAGAAGATACATTTTTATAGTGCTTCTTAAGAAATCTGGTGCAAACTGATGGCTAGAGCATGCAGGCCGGAGATAAAATAGGAGAGTGCGAATTCGTTAAAGACACTTGAACAAAGAAGGGGAAATTTATGCTCAGAATACTATTATAACAAGCAATACAAAGGCAAAAGAATGTATATCTATGTTTTATAAAGTATACCACAAAGAACTGTTGTAACTGTTATGTAAGTTTGCTACATTTGGGAACGTATTGAATAACTGTGGCGAATGACAAGGCTGAAGAAAATACCTTTGGGCGATTCAGGTTTTATTCAACTCAAAAGGACACCAGTATTTGTCTATATTTCTGAGATAAGGTAGTTTTTACACTATTTACATTATTCGGATTATTGTCCTCATCGAAATTCATAATACTTGAAGGCAGGAGCGTACAACGACCGAAACGCCGTACAAATGGCAACGAAGATTAGGACAATAGTCCGAATAATGCAAATAGTGTCAAAAGGACACAATATGGCGATTTTTTAAAATTTTTCTATGAGGAAAAAATAATCCTTTAATAAGAGCAGACGTCTAGCATAATAATATTATTTTACATCAAAAACCTCCGAATCGGAAGAGAATATGGGTATAAGTGCTTTGTGGTGAAAATACAAATAAATAAAATTGTATCCTTAAATGTTTAATAAATTGGGATGTTTTGCAACTCGACTAGAGCGAGGCAGCCTTGGTAGGCTATTTATATGTTCTTTCGTATAATCGTTCGTAGTTTTTAATGGACAGTTCACGATCAGTCTAATTAACTGGCAACATTGATATTGTTAATTCCATGGGTGTTCCTTTTGTGGTTAGATGTTTAAGGGAGACAGCAGACTCGCTACCATTTAATTTCCTGATATGGGTATGCTGTGGATTTATTTCTAGGAGTTTCATCTATGGACCAGTAGTTGATGCTTGCTATTCCAGGAATAACATTTCATCAATACTTTACCGGGGTGACTTAACTATGTGTGTAATGTGGCCTCATTGGTTGATTGTCTGTTGAACTTAAATAGACATTCATGTCATGTGCAGTTAGTTACCGTGCACAACAATAAACGATTATCATGCAAATCTTCAGACTAGACTTCTTCCCAAAGTGACTGGAAGATTCTTGCTTTTTATTAACAGAAGGATGACTGCCAGGTGACGCCATTGTACCTTTCTAATTGGCCATTACTATCTGGATTATTAGAGATTTATTCTAATAGTGGCAATTCTATAATTGTGTAGGAATATTTTTGTTTCTTGTGAAAGAAATGAAGCTCTTCTTTCATTATGCATGTAAGCAGGCATACCAAATATGAAGAACAGATTAGACATATAGCTATTTACAGTTTTAGCTTCCATGTTTGGGCATAAGTGGGCAAAAATGAACCTGGAAAATTCATTTATGATGGTTATCAGATAGTTGTTGCGAGATGAGGACTCTTAAAGTCGATGCTCAGACAGTCAAAAGTTTAGGAAGTTTTGATTAGTTTTAGATTAGATGGTGGGTGGAAATTTGGTTATGTTGCATGTTCGGTACTTGGCTGTCATCGTGTGGATTTCTTCAACAGAGTATGATAAGATTTTACTTTGAAGAAAATGCATAATTATAATTACACCTGATGACACAGGGATTCATGCAATTTTAACAGTTTGTTGTCCGGGAGTGCCGTCCGTTGCCGCATTCTCTTTTCCTTCATGGTATTGAATGTCAGATTATCACTGATTGGAGTCGGGCTGGCATATATCAGGTTAGTTTTCAGTGTCTGGAAGGCTAACAAAACCTTCCCTAATAATGGAAAGGTTTGGGCTGATTTTAACTTTTTGATTTTACCAGGAAATATTTTGATCCACCTTGCATAATATACAAATATTCCAATGATTCGTTTTCAGGACTTCGGGTTCTAGGGGACAGGATAGATTTACAATTTGCAGATAAATGAACATATAGTGTCGGAGGGACGACATTAATGGATATAAGGGTGCAGAAGGTTAATGTTGGCTTGCCGCTACCATATTTGATGATAATACTTTTGTGCAGCTCTCGGAAATCAGTTCCAAGGATTATATCAGTACAAATCATTGATTACATTTAAATGAACATTTGTGTATTCACGTTCGTGACGGTTGTGGTCCACAATACAATATTCTTCAATTTCTGTGCTCTCTGTTCCTGCTACCACGCGAATTAATCATGAACTCGGGTATTGATTTAATTTAAGTCTTTGGGTGTCTTTGTGGCTTATGAAGCTTTTGTTAATGCTTTCACTGTCTGTTAATGCTTTCAGTTTGTCACTTCATGAATAAATTTTTAGATACTTTAAATCCCGATTCAGTCGCAGAAGAATATGTACTTGAAAGTGCGGGTCTGCTGTTGATCGACATTAAGTGGACTGCACCGACAATTGCAGCTGAATGAAACCTGAACTTGTTTGAATGAAACAGTTTTGAAAAATGGCAGGTCACTTACTTTTACTTCGTGACTGACTTAGATTTCCACAAAACCAGCCTTGTGGTCTCCGTATAATTTCTCTTGTTTGACAGCTGCACTCATGGTCAGTGTGGACGAATTCAGTTAGATAAATATAACAGCATATTTTCTGCAAGCTCGAGGGACAGAGGCTGACTATAAGCGTTCTGCAAGACCAACATTCTGTTCTCCAAGAGCGTCCTTCAAATTAAATTAGAGTCCAGACTGTTGATGAATGCATCGCCAATATCTTCTTCTGCGGTTACTGGTTTGTAGTTGCAGTCCTTGGACAACTCGTGCAGTGCCTGTAGGAATTGGTTGATTGACTAATTATGTTTCTGGCGAGGACTTGTGAGAAGATGACGCGCAAAAATCTCGTTCGTTAGCTCAACATGTTTTCTAGTAATTGTATAGCTTCCTCATATTTGTTACAGTTTTACTATGTAATCATACACTGTCTACTGTCCAGTCTATGTGACTCAACAAGACACTAAATTTATCCAGCGTTACACAAGTCGTCTGAATAGGGTCCAAGCAATTGCCGAACATCAGGTACCAAAATTCTCGCTCTTTCGTGGCGATTGGGGAATTGGGGTACTAATTGAATTTTTTTTTAAGACTTTGTCCATTTCGAATAATTTTGAATTGAATAAATTGTGGTGAATGACAAGAAGGAAAATACCTTTCAGATTTTATTTAACTCAAAAAGATACACTAAGTATAAACAAAGATTGTGATTTTTAAAACTTTCTGTGAAGGATAAAAAATCCCTTAGAGATGTGCGTTGTGGTGCAGTGAATATAGGCTCGGAACGAGAAATCAAGGAGCCGAGTTCGAATTCCAGTTGAATTGCTTGCATTCACTTACGCGCAAACACTCTTGGGAAAGGTATTACTCCGTCTCTTCCCTCCAGTTATGAGTTAAATAACAGGACATATTGGTTTCTATAGCCTTGTCTGGAAATCAGTCTACTACAGAGAATAAGGGCAACCTCTTGCGGGATAATCTTCTGCTCAGTCAGTCATCTCTAAAGAGACATGATCGCCCAAGCGTGTATCACGTATGGCACTCAGCTGACTGACTGAAATAATCCCTTACGGGTAGACAATTATAATAATAATATTATTTTAACGCATTAATCCAGAAGTTATGATTAGTTATATAGCACTTACGTATTATAAGATTATTTATAAAGCACTTTGGAATTTTAAGATTAATTATATAGTACACATTCACCTTAAGATTAGTTATAAAGGACTTTGGCATCTTAAGACAAATTATATTGTCCATAACCACTTTATGATATAGAACACATTTCTAAGATTAGTAATATAGCACACTCACCTTAACGTGAACAAGAGTGATTGCAACTGTAATTTTATCTACTGGAAAACTTATCCCACTACAACTGTCCACATTAGACGCACTTACAAAGGTCAATTCAAACAAAAGCAGCGAGGTAATTGAATTTCTAACGATCTTTTCTGTTGAAGTGAAGTAATTTTGTCACAAGGTATTATTTCTCGAGTACACGACGTAAACAAAGTCCAATCTCAATAGTCTGTGAGATAAGCACGCTAATTACAGTACTATCAAAGTACTCAAAGAATGAAATATATGTTGCTTCACAAGCTGCTGAAGATAGACACTTTGAATGATACATAAGATTAATGTTCATTACTTCCCTTGACTTGATTAACAATTTAATGTAATTGATTTCTTTCTACTTCCGAAGTCTCGTAAATTGCAGTCTCAACTCCAATCAGTCATCGAATTTGTTCAGATAACAGTAACCATACGGCAAACAAACTATAACACGACATAAAAAGGGTTTGACTCAAACTAACACAACAAATATACAAACCCTTTAGACAGTTTAGGTTGTATAAGAACTCTTGTTTATGTCTTTAAAACTGGGAGCAAATTAATGTTTACATTATGTCATGCTCAAGCATATTAGTATAATTCATCTGCAAGAAAGTTCACTGGAAATAAATATGTCCTTTTTTCTATCTCAATAGAAACAAAGAGTGTTAAAGTGTTATGTAATATCGGTTCTACTATATGACAGTAAATGCAAAACCGATAACGAAGAGAGAGAAAGAGATGTGACTTTATAAAAAAATACTCAGAATATCAAGGGTGGTTTATGTAGGCAACAATGAAGATTTAACGAAAATGGAAATAAAAAAGGACACTTATACTTATAATCAGAAAAAGACAGTTGAAATTTCTAAAGCACAGATTTGACACTGACAGAATTTGACACTTTGCAGGACACATAATAAGGAAAGAAAAGTTAGAAAAATTGACACTCATGTGACATACTGAAGTAAAAAAGGACAAAGTGAAAACCTATTTAACGAGCTAGTTTGAAAGGATGTCAGAATAATGATCAGTAGAGATACTACAAAGACAAACATTGTTAAGAACGATAAGAGATGGGATTTTGTGAAGGAAACTACAAGAAAAAGAATCTTTGTGTCCATAACTGCTAGGTTATGGGCTGAGATGATGAGAACTTGATCAGAGATTCTGCCTCAAATCATTCCAAGGAGAAAGAAAACTCACAAACTTTACAAAAATATTTCCTCTGGGCTACTTAAACCAAACGATTCCCTTTTATTATACATAAATGTTTAGCGGGATGTTGCACATGCTTCCGTAAGCGGAAAATGATGAACAGTTGATAAACACACTTCAGGGGAAACCTACTTTTGCATTTTAAATCATCATGAGTTTTTGATATGCCATATTTCCTAAGGGGTTCTTCCCAATCTCGATTCAGAAAGTTAAACCCGTATCAATGAAGAATCGCAACGTTCAAAAAAATATTGAAAATTTTAGAAATGTTTTTCTATGTACCGTGTCCTCTCAAGACGTTGGCGATCATAGCTCTCCAAAATTTCCAGTTCTTTTTAGTTTTTTTATCTATTGGTTATCTCTCCTAAACACTGTTTGCCATCCATTTACTAAAGCTCGCGAAATTTATGTTACGTACTATTTTCCTTTTTTAATTTAACCTTCAATCAGTCCTGTGAGTATCAAATTTTCCAAGGAATCTTTCCTTATTATGTGCCCCAGAAACTTCAACTATCTCTTTCTGAGAGTATAAGTGTCCTTTTCGTTTCCATTTTCTCTAAAACTTAGTCGTTGCTCACATATTCAGTTCATGGTATTCTCAGCATCCTCCTGTATAACATTTCTGCTGCTTCGTCTTTTCTTCAGTTGTGAGAAGATTGTTCCACTTTCACTGTCAGAAGGACTGATATTACATAACAGTTAACTACTTTTTTCTTGGCTTCGAACGCTTTTTAAACGACTTTTATAATTTCCGAAATCCTGCATCACGTACTTGATTAATGTACAACTTCATTAATCAAAAAGGAAAACACCTTTACCGTTGTAAATATATATATATATATATATGTGTGTGTGTGTGTGTGTGTGTGTGTGTGTGTGTGTGTGTATTATTTCTTGTGATTCTTATAATACATGTAAATCTTCACATTATCAAACTAACGTGAATAATTATAGAGTATGTGGCCATGGTTAGATGTAAATGGCAGAACTGTCCGACAAACAAAATTGACATAGTTTGTAAAAAACAATCAAGAAAAAGAAAAGAAACAGGGCAAAAGTAATATAAAACAAGTAAACAATGCAATGCAAGGTAATAATAAAGAAAATCAACAGTAATGTAGCAAAAGGTTCACAAACTAAGAATTAGTGTTGACACACAATAGTAAAATCGGATAAACGAGTGTAACGTACAAGACAGACAGGGATTTAGTCATATGAGACCGAGTAGTTGTCTATCTTATTGGCTGGGAAGAAATCCCAGCATACATTTGTGTTTCTGCCTATAAATTGGGAAGAAGCAAGTGTTTTGCGATCATTCCACATTGGATTGTAAGACCCCAAATTTGTCGAGATTCTTCAGAGAGTATCAAACAGCCTTGAGGGTCATTCCTTGGCTCAGTGATCTTTCACGGCCTAGGAGACTCTTGTATCGGGGATTAATGGAAATGTCGCGAAGGATCCAAGTCGGCGACTGGGTTGCGCTCTTTCTGGTCTTAGACACCAGTGGCGGATCACCTCAGCTACTCTGAGTTTTCACTTACCTGGCGATTGATTCGAAACTTGCTGACTCTCACTGACGTAGCCATAAGCGGGAGCTAAGCGGATTTGCTAGACTGTGGTCGATGTAACCTACGTTTAGATGAAAGTGCTTTACATGCCTTCTCTCATTGTCTTTAGGTGCGCCCGTTGTGGGACAATGTAGACGAGTTGATGGTTTGTATCGATCCCGAATCGATCTCGCATACACGTTCAATAATGTGTCTTCACCGTATTCTGGGGTGAAACAGATGGTGTTTCTCACTTTGCTAGCCATAACAAGAATGGTGATTTGGACATCGCGAATGGGTGAAATCTTGCGATACAAACGCTATTCTCATAAGGATCTGGTCGGATGTTTTGGATATCAAAACAAAATGAAGAACTGACAGAAAGCGTTTGTTTTCGACAGATTTCAGCAAAAGGTGGGAGAAAGTAACGAGCTTGGTCCATGTGAACATGGCTAGCCTTGATTTTATTTTTTAAGCCTCCTTATCCTGTTGTACCCTCTCCTGGTTAAGATAGACTCACTTTGCGTACCTAGTTAATGTGTCGTTCCCAATGATTCGTGTCAGGACTTCCAACCTCCCCAATTTGTTTTTTGGTTTCTTTTACATCTCGACTGGGTCAGTCTATGATTTTCCTACTCCATTATTTATGTTTATCTTTCTCTTTCTATTAGTTAATGAGCTTCTTGACTTTATCTACTCTTATAGTAGATTTTCAGTCACTTTTATTTTTGTGGGTTGGACGCGTCCTACTATCATCTGTTATTTTTAGTTTGAATGCTTAGTTACATTTTAGTTTTTGTCTTTTCGTGTTCATCTTCTTCCACCTCATTCCATATCATTATATTTTTAGATATATTTTTGTAAAAAAAAAATAAATAAAAGAGGACATTTGTATATATAGAAATTTTATGTCATGGGTTTTTTAGGTTCCCTGTAAATAGTTGATAAATGTAGGATTGAATGGTGAAGGATGAGATCTTGAATAAGTAAATTCTAATGAATGAAGGAGTCGTGAATCTGATCACCTAGGTCTAGGATAAAAAGTGTTGAACAGCCATACCCCACTTCCTCTTTGGCCTTATGTCAAAATCGTTCTTTCTCAATACAATAAATAATCATATCCCATTAGATTGTCTTTCTGAAAATTTTTTGTGCGTCTAGTTTTGATGGTTCGATCCTAGTTACCGTTAGTTGTCATTTTCATTTTTTTTCACAGCGTGAGAATAGCTTTAAGGCTAAAAGAATCTTTTTTTCAGTAGGACTTGAGATTTTGCAGAAGACATTTGTGAGTTTTTCTTACATCCTCCCCCAACTTTGTCCAAAATTTGCGAGGAAGCTATTGGAGGAGCCCGACACCAGAAAAAGAGAAGTAAAAAAAGGGACCTGGAAATTTCTATGAAACAACCAAAGGAAATGTACCGGAAACCGTCATCACCAAGAGGAAAACATTCAATCTTAAGAAAAGCTTCTACGTGGATTTCACCTTCCACATGTATTATGGATGTGGAAGCACTTGTAATACAAGCAAAGGAATATGCTCACCTCGTAACACAAACTGGATTAATGATAAATATCCCGGATTTAAAAGCAATCGAAAACAAAATAAATTCTTGTTTTCTTAGTCAATAAAAAACTTTTAAAAATCAGCACAACCTCAAAAAAATACATAATGAAATTGCTAGTAAACACGGGAATTAACATCCAACAGATTGTAAGAGAAAAGGACTTCCTTATGTGGGATATTTTGTTGGCTACTCAATAAGAATGTGTAAGAAAGACCTTCAAAATAAGCAGTGTGTGTTCAGAGTGAAATACCATGGCCAGTGAAGGATAAAAGAACAATTCATTAATTTACCCAGTTTTGTTACAGACAAACAAGTTGGTGCATTCATAAATCAATAATGAGGAAATTGTAGACATTAAGCCCAACAGAAAGACAGATGAATGGACGTTTTACTTCATAGTCGACAGAAATCCCTTCAATACCATCCACAGTTGAATCGAAATACATGGAAGGAAATTATCAGTCATTATTATGTTCAACAGGAAACTGGCCTGTTGGCACTATTTGCTCCGGGAAGAATCCAAATGCCCAACAAAAAGCTATTTCATTACCTTCCCATGAAACAACTAAAATGTCCATGGATAAAGGTCTACCATCTCCAATTTCTAAAAGTCAAACTATAAGATGGCTGAAGACTGGGAAGTGATTGGGAAAAGAAGGGCAAAAGTAAGCAATGCTATCTACATCACGATTAGAACTCAGTATTGAAAAAAACACCTACAAATATGTTCAGACCCTAAAACCACTCACTCAAAAAATGTACAAAACCAGTGAAAGAAACAAGAAACAGATTAATAGCATTAAAAAACCATTGGATGCCAAGAATACACAAATCAAGCTATTGGAGAGAGAGACTTCTTCCAACGAATCGCCTTCCCTGATAGGTCAATATAATGAAAACTCTTTTGCTATTCGTACAACTTCAACATCAAAAGGAACCAGCAAAACCCAAACAAAATCTCTATCTCTAATCCAATCTTCTCTCTTTTCAACTCCAAACCTACACCGGAAAAAATAAATCCCCTACACCAACACCTAGCTTAAAAGCCACTTCACTTACCTCATCACCTAGACCATCACTACCGCAACCACCTCTTCCCTACATCCACCACCTCCACATCCCTTACCAGCACAATCTCAGTCAACAACTACAAACAAAAGACCGCTAAGTTTTTCTCAAGATAGTTCAGAAGAGGAACTCCCATATTTAAAAAAACAGCCCATAAAAACTAGTTTCACGTAATAGGGGTATACTTTTTCTGCATGGAACCGGACATAATCGGTAAAAAAAAAAGAATCTACGACAACCAAAAGACTTAAGAGTCTTCCAAAATTTCAAAATGTTTAAAGTAAAAAATGTAGAGAACCCTAGAAACTTCCTTCAGGTAAAGAGAATACTGACAGTCGTGAGGGTTGATCCGGGTACAACAAATCTGGTCAATGTTGGGGGAAACAAACTCTTCTTTTGACATTTATCTTCCACTGGCCTATTCTTTATTTTATATTTTTTTAATTTTAGTTTTATGTTGTTTTTTTTTTATAATTTCACTTCAAGCAAGACACTGGTGCGCAGGGGTTACATTGAGAGAAAAAAACAAGGAACAGGGAATATCAAAACAAAAGATAAGAATGGATAGGAATCAAGTAGATAGGATATGTCAGTTGACGGTCCATTTAAATGTTTATCAGGAAAGCAAGCAAATGAAAGGGAGTTCTACAAACGGGAAGAGTGAAAAAATAATGGAGTAGAGTAGAAGAAGCGGTTACATTTAACTATTTCGACGATAAAAAGGTAGGATCTTGATGCCAATCTAGAAGCGCGAGTAAATATATGTTGTCGGGGAACCTTGCTCGTCAGAGAAGTTGCCATGAAAATGTTTGTAGAAAAGACAGAGGGATGCCACATCAAGTCGGTGATAAAGTAACTGAAGGCGAGTTGATAAGTCAGGGTCGATTATATTGCAGATTCTCTTTTAGATTTTGTCGAGAACCTCAAGATGAATAGCAGGAGCATCTGACCAAATATGGCAACAGTATTCAATGCACAAACGAATGGTAGAGTTATAAATGCGTAAGATGGATTTTGACGAAAAAAAAAACTTGCTGGCTCGACACAGTGACCAAACCTTTCTAGCAGTAGATGCAGCTATGGAATCGACGTAGTCATTCCATTTGAGATCATTTGAGGGAGTGAGGCCAAGGAAGCGAAGTGTGTCTCACTCTAGTAGACTAGCATCATCCATTCTGATGGTAGGCAGCAAAGTTTTTCCATGATTGTTAAAGGATAGCAGATTCGTTATGGTGGCATTAAAATTTACCAGCCATTTCCTACCTTATTCAATCGCAGATTGTAGATTATTTTGAAGGGCAACAGCCAAGTTTACTTTGTCAGCCTTAGCAGATTTCTTATCGCGACAGTAGTAAATGGTGGTGTCATCTGCATAGATGCCTACTTGAGAATTGATTACTTCAGGAAGAACATTTAGAAAATGAGAACCTTTCTGCTTTACACCAAAACTGTCCTGGGATGGCCCCTGTTTTTATACACCTCCCTTTTTATAAAGAATTTAAACTAACATTCCCTAGAGACATCGGTGGACTATCCCTGGATCGCACCGTCAAAAGTAAAATGTGTTAAGGATCCATGAGACAGGTCGTCGGTATCCTGACACCATGTTCGTCCCAGTTGTGCTACACTAGTAAGCCTCGTTCATCTCTCTTTGGTTAACAAGTTTGAATGGCCGAGGGTTGAGGTCTGAGTCTAAAAGGTCTCATCTCTCTCGTGATCTCCAACCCCTTGGCGTGAATGTTTGTTGTATACAGTAGGCTCACTTTATTTCAAGCGATTATGGGGGGCATGCAGTCGAGGATATTACACCTCTCCTCAGCATATTTTTATAAACGTTCGAAAAGTGTTTCCTGGCTAGTATGTGGTTCTTTAGGCGCCACTTGTCCACTTGTCTTCGTAGATCCGGTGGGTTGATTGTGTGTACTGGACGTTACTATTAGGGTTTATACGTCCAATGACCGTTGGGAATGAGGCCTTCAGTGAATCGATCAGTTTGTGATATCGTCAAAACGGTGATTTTAGCAGGTGATTAAAACGCCGTCCTTAATCCGAATTAGATATCGGAGGTACTAGTGTAAGTATTAACTTTCCCGTGTTTGTAACCAGATTTGATCTGGCCGATAAATTCTGAAATGAACATCCAGAGCTGATAGAGTGGAGTTAGACCGATAGAGTCAGCTCAGGCACGGTGCAACGTACTGGCTACATCGACCGAGTTTTAGTTAGAAGAGTCGACTTAGATCTCCTAGGTTGTCCAAATTTCCATAATGTAGTTTATTTGGACGATAGGTTCATCCGGGTCTGCATAAACTTAAATAAGGCATAGTTCAGAAATTCAACACTTATTTGAACATGAAGGATTTCCTGGGCCAGCTGTTACTAACAATGCAGCGGGAACTGATGAATATTTGTTCTGGAATAAGTAGTGAGAACACATAAGGATACCGTTAGGTCTTTTTCTGCCGATTATAGTAAGTGAGCGCTGCGAAATCATGAGATAGTGATAAAGTAGCCATAGCTAAGGTCAAATTGGCCTCCTTGCTTAAGAAGAAGAACCAATCTTGTGTAATTATAGCTAGGTTAAAAAGAATGTGTGCCGAGGCGATGAACATGACCACAGAATTGAGTGCAGAATATATTCGTAGTGCCTATGATCGACACATTACACTTGTCAAATCGCCGAATGAGAGAACCCTGAAGACGAACGATAGCATGTGCGGGGCGTTTTGTAACTAATTTCAATTTTTTTTCACTAGAGGACCTGGTTCAGTTCAATAACTGTTTGGCTGACTTTCCTCGTCGAGGCGACTGAAGCGGCTGATTGACTGAGAAAGCTAAGACTCCGGGCATTGATAGATTGCCCTAAGAAGAGTACTTGAGGCTGCCACCCATGTTTTTCCTTTTACTGGAAATTCTCTTCAGCTACTGGACGGAACAGCAGACGTTTCACAAGGGGTGGGTTGAAGCTTCTGTGCAAGAACATGCATGGAGGAGACGTGATTTAATTTTAGGCCCTTAACGATGCTTTAGATTATGGCCAAGGCATTCGCGAACCGTTCGCAGGTTGTACTCGATCGTTTTGTATCCCCTAATTGGTGAAAAAGTCCATGGAGAAGCCGCGCTGATCAATTTGGATCAGTCCAAGGTCTTCAATAGGGAGGCTCTTTTGTCCGCAGCCGAATTAAAGCCGAACTTTCGCTCTTTGATTTTCCTTTTGTATGCAAGATCCGTTGCTGTAGTGGAAGTTAATGAAGTAAGCTAGAAGCCCTGCTACTGGTCCAGATTCATTCGTTAATGAATGCGCTTGCACTGGAGCCTTTCTTGGGCAGGCTAAGAACGAACTCCGTCCTTAGTGCGATCACGTTACCTGGTGCCACTACCTACACCAACGACGTTGCCACGGAGTCGGAAGGGAAATTCAGACGTATGAGACTGAGGTTAACTTCGATAAATCTCACAGTTTAGAGTTGGGTTCGTGGAATGGTTCGCCTCTTCCGGGTCCCTGTAGTTTTCATAAACGGACCTTTACTCAGTGTTTGGTTCAGTCCCGACGTTAATCAGTGGCTGCAAAAAATCTTTCCTTGAAGTTACATCTAGTCCCGTGCACCACTCTAGATGATCTAGAGAAGCCTTGTTTTTTCTTCTCTAAGGCGGCAAAGCACTAATGGTGCGTCGTGGGGTGTGCTGCCTCCATCATTCCGAGAGCGGTCTGGGAATACCAGACATAGAGATACGTCGGGATACTTTACGACTGCATTTCCTGGATCGGATCTGTACACAGGACAATGGTAACAGCACCTTCTGGCAAGAGGATGCTCAAAAAACGTTTCCGTTCTTGAGGGGCGTGCATTCGGCTGAGGGAGGAGGTTCACTTTTTGCCATGAAACGAGTGCTCCTATCGCGAGTGCTATCATGTTCTGAAGGTTCTTTCTCGGATACAGGCTGGCCACTCTGAGATCCGGCCGTTGTCCAAAGTGGCATTATATAGGATGCTAGTAAACGGAGTCGTTTACAACGATCTGATCGAGGTACTCGATCTGACGAGGGGTAGTTTCGCTCCATATGGTCTTAGATTCCCGGGTAGAAATGCCTTACTGACGCTGATGATTCGGAATGCGCTCCGAGTCGAAAAAATCTTTAATACCTGGGCTTGTCACTTTGTTAGAATGCGTCCGATGTTGTGGAATGGAGGCTATTGAGTACGCGTTCTTTCACTGCCCCGTTGTACGTTTGCTGTGCAAGCTTATTGAAGGCTACATAATTCGCATGCTGGACGGACAAGTCTTTGTTCTCAATAAGTTTTGTTTTTAGCAATATGAGCTCACTGCTGGACAGAAGATAGTACTCTGTGCTTGCTAGCCATGACGAGAATGGTGATTTGGATGATGAGGATGAAAGTTCACAGGGCGTTTTCATTCTTTTCCCATCATCTGGCTGCGTTCATCAATCATCAGCTGAAGGTCAAGATCAGAATAGATAGATAGATAGAGAGACAGAGAGATATTTTCTTCTGAAGACTGTAGAACGACTGGTGCTAACCTCGAGTAGCATAAGGAGTGAATGATTATTGACTTCTTTTTATTTTATTAGTCCTTAACATTTCCCATCTCCATCCGCAGGTGACAGAAAGCATAGTTCTTTGAAGCGATGGGATCATTTCATATTTTTATTTTATTATATTTTCCCACTGTACGTTTTTCGACCAGCTAACTATTTTTCTGGCGCATTTAACCGTGGGGAGTGTTCCATATTAACATTTTCACTGTAGAATTTTTCATCACTCAACGGGATTATTTTTTTATTATTATTTTGTAAATAAAATCATTCATACTTTTTTTTCTCCCTTGTAAATATAGAGAATTAGTTTAGGATCTCATGGAGAACACGTGTAGTTTTTAATGATTGTGGTAGGGATGGGTTTTTTGCATAAATGTGATATTGTGATGGAACAATTTATAATAGTGTATACTTAGCTCAGTAAATGGAACTAGTAAAATCAAGATTAGACAAGTGATGATCAGCCTACACCATTCGCATTTTTGACCTTGTGCCACTTTTGTATTTATATACAATAAATAATAATTTCCAATTGGTTTTTAGTTTAAGCAATATATATGTCTAACGAAGCTGTGATCATAAGCGCAGAATTGCGAAAGGAAAAGATTCATCGAGATTCCAATCGTTACATTCGGAAGATCAATACCCCGGAGAGACGTACTCTGCGGTCGACCAAAGACATATGCGACGAGTTTCGACAGCATTTCGAGAATAGGCTTACTAAGGAGTATAGTCTCTGTGGTGAAGAGTTTCGCGGCTATTTGGTTGATTTTCCGAGGCTCTCGTCGACTGAAGCGGCTAGTTGTGAGGGTGAGATCACGGAGAGCGAAATTCACTTGACATTAAAAAGGGTCGGCTGTGGCAAGCTTGCGGAACCTGGTGGCCTGTCCTACAAAATGAACTTAAGGTTGTCGCAAATCTTTATGCTGATTTTGACAGTCGTGTTCAACAACAGGTTCTGTCTCTAGGGTTGTGGTTATTTAAAAAGGACAAAGACGGTTGCCAAGATTTTGCAGTGTTTGCAATCAGTTGTCGAGTTCTTGTTCTGTGAAAGGACGAACAATTCAGAGTAAACTGAAATGCCGAAATGATTAGAGACAACAACTTATATCGTTTACATTTTCCTTCACCTGAATAACGTGACTTGATACATAGTCTACGGGGTCCTGAAATTGTTGCATGCGTATTTCTGGGAAATTTCTAGGAGTATAAATAGTTGAGCTGTCCTTGTTGATTATGCAGGAAATTTAATGAGGCCAGTATGTTCCATACATGATCAATGGGGTTCAAATCTGGTAAGCCAACTGACTACCTATAAATCAGCCGAATGTTTCGTAAACAAAGTTCGTGTCATCCACGATGAAATGAGCATTTTATTACTGGAACAAACCATCACTCTAACATAAAGGTGAGCCAGAAGTGTATTGCTAGATCTTCAGCAGCAAGGAAAGTGATCCCTCCTGAAATTCAGTCAAGCGTGCCAAACAGTAGTATTCTCCACAGGTCAGATTAGGTTTAAGGCTGAAGTTTTACACTCAGGATTATCCTATAGGTCAATAGTAAAGTAGATTAAAGCGTTGTTTCGTGAATTTGGTGTCATAGTAATTGTGAGTCCAATCCTGGGCAGTGCGAGCAATGATCGATCAGTACTAAAAATAAGAACTAGACGAGATATCCCTAGACATGGTCAACGTATATTTGAAAGATTCGTTTAGACAAGTACAACGGCTGAAACATTCATAATGACAACAAAGATGAGCATAAGAGTCTGATTTTGTTTCGATCTTCATTTGAATCTAACAAGAAGACTTCTATTACTAGCGAGTAAATGTCAGTGACTATGATTTTGGCTAAATTGTCAAATGTCATAAATGCTGCCGATGACTAGCAAAATTACATTAAACTAATCACGGCCTAATCGACAGTAGCAGAAATGAAATAACACTGTTGCTCTAGAAAAGTCTAGGACAACTGACACATTGAAGACAGAATGTTCCAACTTTCTACTCACAACAAACAAATGTTACTTCCTGTCTGCGTTCCATAGATGTTACAGCTACACCCTATCTATTACGTCACACATACGTCACTCTAATAATGCCAGTGCATAACATTAATCAGTAAAATTTTGGGACAAAATGCAATAGCAATATAGTTATTGCCCTTTCTAGCAGCGTTCTACTATTCTAAGAGGCAAAAAGTAATAAATATATTGCTGCAGTTTTCAACATCTTATATGTGTGAATAAGTCTTTTCTTTTATTTAATAATTATTACAAGCAAAGGCAGAAATATTCTCTTTTCAGCTGAAGATAAAAGAATTTTGTATTTATCTAAAGATCGGTTCCAAATTATTTATGGACCAAAATACAAGCACAGGTTTATCATCAGTTAAGCAAATTTCACTATCTAAATTAGTTTAAAAACAACATTAATTTGATCCATATAATACATTGATAAGATTTATCTTTTTAAAAACATTGTCAATAAAGCAGTAAGGTGTTGCAGCAGTTACTATATTCAACGTTGTTTATTTATGTTTTTTTTTTGTAAATAGGGTTTTTCTTGCGCGAATGAATACCTCCTTATGTAGTCTCTTGAATAAATAGTGTGAAGTGTTGTTATTTTTGCAGTAAACACATGAAAAACTGATTTTCTTTTAAAACTGCTTAGAAAAATATGTTTGCATTATAAAATGTAATTTATGAAACAGAGAAAATAAGATATGTAATCATTTATATGCACAGGCTCCCTGTGACATAACATTTATTTCAGTGGTTCACACGAAAGTAAAACACTGAAATAACGATATTCTCTTCGTCCCGAATAATAATAGATGGCAAAAATTTTTCTTTATTTTCGCATCATTTGTGACACCCGCCCTCAGCTGACTCTCTGCCCCTGATCCGGTACCTTTTGTGATGATGACGACCTGATGACCCGAACCTGAGTGGGTTGATGCTATCGAAACGGCACCAATTATGACGACGCTCTCGGGTCGCTAATCGTGATGATGGCCTCGTCACAGCAGCTGATCCTCAAGACGTCTATTACAACGGTGAACTTTTCTGCCCACGCTGTGTTCTTTGATCTCAGAAAAGTCACGTTGAAAACACGGTAGCCATTTCTCTACCACCTCAAACCAGAACGGACACTCGTGTACACTTGTGTTAAAAAAAATAATTATGACACAAAAAAAAAAGTTCCAAGACGTCTGGATGAGTTACGAAAGAAAGTCTTTTTATATATTACAAGAAATAATTAATAATAAAAGCAGAATGTACAATCGCCGAATTTCAAAGTTTACAACGGAGAGAAGGATTCGTTTAAGAAATCAGAGCTTTCGATTTTCTAAATAAAAAAAAAGTATTTTCATAACAGTGCTAAGTTTCGTGAAGAATAATCAGAGCTTTCAATTTTCCAAATAAAAAACAAATCTTTCCAGGGCTTTTTACGGAAGCCTTACGGAAACAGCCGAAGTGGGGTGTTTGGGCGGCAGTAAAAAATCACTTTGCAGCTAGTTTAACTCTTTCTCAGTTCATTCTGTTTCTATACATCTTTAACTAAGACTCTATCGAGTTAAAGTATTCGACTTTAACTGTTTTAAGCTGATCGGTGGCAAGCTTTTCTACGTTTCTTTATATCTTCAGCCATGAGTTCTATGGAAGGCGACCAGTCTGTCTCTACGGCGGCACCCCAATCGGCATGGCTCCCGGTTGGGAACTCTTTCCCTCAGTCGTTACATCTCGACTGTAACTTCAACTACTGCTCAAACGAAACTGATTTGTCTCACTGGGATCTCGATTTTTATAGTTGTCCCCAATTTTCTTGAAGGATGCCGTGAGACTCGTGATATGCAAATCAGATTCTTGACCAATGAGATTATTTTCTACCTACACAATTTAAGGAGGAGTTATATCATGCCTTTGGTTCAACCAATGAGGCAACACAACTCATATGACGTAATTTCTTTTTGTCCTCTTCTTCCCAATTACATCATCTTAGGTTTTCAAAATTTTTTAAATCATTTCCCAGCAGATGTGGGAGCAAGGATTTGATCTTAATTTAACCCCATCAAAAGTCTTGACAACTTCTCACTTCCACTGGCCCTTGTAAATCGCTTCGAATACAATGAAAAAATTTTTTTTCACAATTTTCAGCTAATTTGTCTATTTTTTGGATTTTAGAAGTATATAAGTACTATATATATATATTAACAGAACTCATATCTCGAATTACATTAAAGCACAAGTAACAACACCACTAATAACAATTTCCTTCACTTCGTTGTATTAAACCAATAAGTATATTTACATGGAAATAGGGTTACACACTAATGGCAGGCATATTTCAAAATATTCCGTCTTCACTTCGCAATTTTTCTATGATATTCTTAAAGCAGAGTTATTTTGGTTATTCATAATAATAAAATGACCTTTAAATCAGAACATTATGGAGTGGTTGCCATCTAAGGCTAAGAAGATAAATCTACCTTGCTATTTCACAATTAACAGAGGCAGAAGATACAAATTTCTCAAGGACAATGAGTGCGAAAGTGAACACATAGTGAAGGCATGGATAACGACTCGAGTTGAAGAATCGGAGAGCCGAGCTCGAATTCCAGTCGGATTCATTACATTCATTTACGTTCTAATACCCTTTGGAAAGGTATGAATCTATCTTTTCTCCCCTAAGCTATTGGTAAAATAGCAGGACAGACTGGGTTATATAACCATGAGTGGCTAGGAGAAGGAAAACTCTGAATTTAAATTCAATGAAACACCGCTTCTACTGCGGTTGCAGTAGAAATGTGGCACCCCTACGACTCTAATGAGTCACGGGATATCTGTCTGTTTCTTTCTGTCTGAACACATTAAACTAGACATGAATTCGATCTTTGATCAATAATTCTACTTTTCGCCCGACATCTGTTATACTACCCATACACAAAATACGTGCGATAATCTATATGTCATTGCTATAATCTTACTTTGAATATATGTTATTAAATAAATCAGACCTCCGAAAATATTTAATCAGTTGCATATTCAGATTCACTCTATCTCAAATATTTGTGCGGTTGTTAATTTAGAAAAATACTAATTTTACATGTTTAATGTCGTTCAGACCAGAATTTCAACTTTGTAAATAGTTAGGAGGGATATAAGTTGTGGTGCAGTGGATATCGACTCGGAACGACAAATCGGGGCGCCGAGTTTGAATTCCATTTGAATTCCTTGAAATCACTTATGCGCAAATACCTTTGGGAAAGGTATTAATCTGTCTCTTCCCTCCAGTTATGGGTTAAATAATAGGACAAATTGTGTTCTATAACCTTGGCTGGCAACCAGTGTACCGCAGAAATCAATGGCAAGCTACTGCGGGTTAATCTTCTGCCCAGCGTGTATCACGTATGGCACTTAACTGACTGGAATAGTTACCCGAAAACCCCAAAGAGTCTACACAAATGCGGTTAAAAATAGAACACATCGTTTCAGTATATAATTTCTTGTTTTATTAGATTTAGCAAAACCTAGGTTTTAAGTTTCCAACTTCACAACGAAAATCTGCATTTTTGTTGCATCTTTTTAATAGAAAGGTGTGTCTAAATTTGTTTAGAAACGATTTACGTCATTTAACATTGACCCGCGGTCACTCGTAAATCACGAATGACTGTGTTTAATCCAAAGGTTGAATCTAATTCCCAGTTCTCGTAGCTGACGAGAATTATCGTTATTTTACTTCAACCCGAGAAAATTCTGTCTTTGGGCGTGTTCGGTGTCAATTGGCGCAGAGTATGGTTAATTTCCCGCACGTCATGTTAGCGTGCCGTGTCAGTGAATTGATGCAAAGCCAGCTGTTTGAGAGCACCTCACTAGCATCCAACCGCCTTTCACTGACAATTCTTATCAATTATTCACAAACCTGTTTAAACTACGTGTCTTACTACACAGCTTTTTTTTCATCTTCCTCATTACACCATACATGCCACCTCTACTACGACCTCTATGAACACGGAGTTCGCCAATGTCTAGTCCTTGCGCTGTTATTTTTTCTAGTAAAGATGCTGATTCTTTAACTGATTCGGTATTTAATGGATAAAACCGATAAAAGGTGCGAAACATTAACAGACAGGTTTTCACTTTCAACATCCAACTCATCAAATTAGTGGTGTACACAAGCGCTTTAGATACCTACCTGCTCGATGACTAATGTATTGCCGAGCAAGAAAATACTGAACTGAAAGCCGCAAGAATGATCACTACTAGAAAGGATTATTAAGCAATATAAATATGTTTATATATAGCCCCATGCTTAAAGTTATAAAGAAAATGTAGATTTATACTCCAGTCATAAAAGAATATGTGGATTTATAGTCCAGTCATAAAAGAATATGTGGGCCTGTATACCAGGGCTTATATTTATAAAGGGATATGCGGATTTATAGTGGTAGTTAATCTTATAAAGTGATATGTGGATTTATAGTCCAATGCCTAACATATTTATTTTTATAACAAACAAAAGTTTGAAGCTTTGTCCGTACTCCCTGAATTGTTATTACTCATTGAAAGTTCAGTTTTAGAAAAGACTTAAAAACGAGACAGTGATTTATTCTCAAAAAAAATAAACTGATTATAGTAAAAACATTAAGCTAAAATTGATAGGATTACTTATTCTTTATTTTATGTATTCATTTTGATTTAGTTTTGCGATCAGAGTCTCATCTCATGTTTAGATTTGTATTTTTCTTATTACAGAAACACATAATCCAATAGAAAATAAATTAAATTTGACACTAACACGTAAAGATTATTTGTTCCACTTTTTCTAATAATATTTTTTAAATCTTGAACAATTAAAAAGATTTAACGTTTCTCCGTGTGACATAATACTCTCATTTGGAGGGCATACTTGCATCATGAATGCTCGAGATATGCTTAGGAATATCATAGAAAAACCAGAAAACATTACAAATGAAGGCCGGATATCTTGAAAGAAATTTGTCACTAATGATAAGAAAATAAAGAAAATATTTTGACATCCATCATAATCCTGACCGAAAAACTATACTTTACATCACGATAAGTTCTAATATTTGAATTTTAATTAGACTGTCGTTGATCATTTCAGGTAGTTTTGTTAAAGTAACAAGATAGGTGAACAACGATTGTGTACGATATCAAACGTATAATTCTTAGATTGAATATTTTGTTCATTTTATTTTTCTTTGTACCGGTGTAAAATCGTTTTATTTATCGCTGTCAATTCGATCACAGGTGTGATTAGGAAGATAAACACTGATTTAATAGTTTGCGGCAGAATATCTAACATATTCTGTCCCCTACTGTTAACTGTTCGTAGCGTTAATTGTAAGTCAGAATATTTGAGGAAAACAAAAATCAGATAGATAAACTCAGCTTAACTTGCCTAGAACAAGCCAAATGTCGCTTAAAGTACTCTGAGTAAGCAATTAGTACATCAAAATATTGTAATCGACTTGTGAACTAGTGACAAATTTAGCAAACATAATAGATTACTATTAGCACCTCCACAAATATCAACACCATCCAGAAATTATAAGGATTATAATGACTGTTCTTTTATTACATTTTGCTTTATGCTCATAACTGAACTACAGAAATTTAATCGATAGTTAAAGAACAACAACAAAACACTAAAATATTTTCTGAAAATGCATAAATATTCTTTGTTTGCATCAGAAAAATCTTACTTGTTTATTTTCTACTGATTTATAATTATAATTAGTCTTTTCATGTTTCTAATAAAAAGAAGGAAATAATGTTAATATGAGCAACGCTCCCATAAATGGTAAATAAAAATAAAAATTTATACCCATGCAGAAGACACTTAAAAATAACTTCGAAACATTTTATAAAATCCCTCGACAAACTTTAAACGAATTCCATTTGACATTTTTAATAAAACTGTGTTTTTGCAATTTAGGAACGGAGTAAACCAGCCACATAAAAAACACCTAAACCCCTCAACATTTTCTATACTAACGTACTAACGTATGCATACCAACTTTTGCAGTGTGGAATCTTTCCTCTACGAAAGATCCCCAGTCTCTCTGCGAAACTAACCTGAACCCCACAATCCCCTCTTCTGGTTTCTCGATTCTAGGTTATCTTCCCCCTCCCCACACACACCTTTAGGAAGGACTCCAGCACCCACACGTGAAGGCCTGGGAGTTTATGTCAGCAAACATCTTCCCCTGGTTAAGGTCGTTTTTTAATCTCCTGACCATTCATACATGTGTCTCTGTCTCACTCTACTAAACTCAGTAAGCTATCATTTC
This sequence comes from Ascarosepion bandense, assembly GCA_037127315.1. Classification (NCBI taxonomy): domain Eukaryota; kingdom Metazoa; phylum Mollusca; class Cephalopoda; order Sepiida; family Sepiidae; genus Ascarosepion; species Ascarosepion bandense. The sequence goes on from JBBBDQ010000184.1 coordinate 1,060,050, forward strand.
TTTCTCTACTGTTACCTTTCCTCTCCTGATTGTTCCTTGCTAAACAGCATCTCTGATAATATAGAAAAGATTTCCTCTCATCCCGTTCGCTAATATATTTGTGTTCAGTGACTTTAATGCTCACCATGATGAAAAACCATGTCACTGATCTTGCTGGTGCCCATGCCCAGAATTTTGCAATGCCTCAGTCTCTCACGCAAGTGGTGAATTTCTCCACGCGCTTCCTAGTATCCCTGAAGGATAAGCTTTTCAACTAGATTCCTGATTCACTTCTATCCCTAACTCCTGCCATATCATGCAGCTTTGTCTTCTTGGCAACTCTTATCATGCAGTAACTTTCGCTAATATTTCTCTCCGCTCTCCCTCCCTCAGCAAACTTCTACCAGCAGAATTTCTTACTCTTACCAAATATCAGACTGGGAGTCGTTCCGCGATTCTATGTGTGACGTTCCTTGAGAAAAAACTGTTTAGTTTCCCCGTTGAAGACTGCGCCTGTGAGGTTTCCTCCGGACTGAAAACTGGCATCGTTTCTTTCATCCCAGCCAGAAAGTTCTAACTCAAAACTCATTCGTTCCCCTGGTTCTCTCCTGCTTGCTCGGCCGCTATTTTTCACAGGGATCACGCGTCTGATCATAATAGGCGCCTTTTTGCCTCTGCTCGTAATGAGTGCAAGAGGATCCTAAATGATTCTAAGCTGTTGTTTGCTGATAGAATGAAGCAGAGTATAGTAACCCGCTAGTTTGGCTCTAAAGACTAATGGCGGCTCTGCAAAAGTCTGTTGAACAACAGAAAACAGTCCATTCCTCTTTTCATCAATAAATTTGAGGTCCTCTCAGCACAGCGGACAAGGCTGAGTGCTTTGCTCGCAGATTCTCCTCCAACTCCATATTTGATTCATCTGGAGTATACCCGACTTCCTACTTAGAACTGAGGCTTAACTAAATGATGTATTCATAACCCCCTCGCTGGTCTGTAACATAATTTTAAAGCTTGATCCCCATACGACCAGTAGAGATGACAGAATTCCAGTGAGTGTCATGAAGAAATGTGCCTCTGAACTCTCCTTTGTCTCCCAAGAGGATATTTACCCAATCACCACAATCATAACCTTCTCAAGTCTAGGTTTAACTCTTACATTTCCCACAAAAATTGTGTCCTTTACGTATAGGAAACTTTACTATATATAGGATACGGCAAAAATACCTTTCGCAGATATACCTCTCATATAATAGTAAGACATCAGTAGCAATGGTGTCTTCATCTAGCTAATGTCTTACTATTATATGAAAGGTATTTCTGGGAGCTATATCTGGAAGGTATTTCTGTCTCACCCTTTATGTACACTGAGAGTGAAAGAAAAATGGGTGTGTGTATGCCCACCCGGGTGTTTTCTCCATAATCATCCTTGTTGTGACTATTCCCTTTATATTGTACCATGACACTAAGAAAATAAACCGTTAAAGAAATAGTATCTCCATTAATCTGAGATATCTGGATCATATATTACTGATTTATATATTTTGTTGGCCATGAGTTTCTTATAGGATATTTTCACCATTAAAGCAAATGAAAGTAAATTTATTCAAGATATAGAACATTTAGTTATCGTAATATAAACTTTCACCATTTTAAGCAGTTAAATTTATTAATTTAATTTACTTGATACAATCATATCTAACTTGAAAAATTTCAAAGAGAAATATTTTATAGGGTAAACTAATGTTACTATTTTTCATAATTTCATATATATATATATATATATAAGAAATAGCTTATTGACGATATACTACCTATATTTTTTGTTGTTAGCTATTTATTCCTGCCGAAAACATCTGCTGAAAACGCTCACTCAAAGTCTAGATAGTCATTAATATGTAATTAATTCAAATATATGCCATTCGCGTCAGAAGGATTGCATGTTATTAAGTTTCATCATACAAGCATCATAAATAGACTCAGATTTCGAGGTCTATAGTCTAAGCTTACTAAATGTTCTGATAATGTTATAGAAGCAATCATGTTTAAGCTACAATGGACACACTTGTTTGAGTTCGAAATCAATTACAGTTCTTCGAATCTGGGTCTGACTAAAGAAATCTCACTTGAACAATAAGTCCTTTATTCTGAAAAGGACCCTTAACTACTCATGGATACAAATAAATAAATAAAACTTGTATCAAAATACAAAATATTACAATTCTCATACCTGCTGCAAGAGAATGAATCAGTTAATTACTTATTTCGTAAATGCAAACTGAATTTAAATGTGATATTCTCTGAAAATAGTTTTGCTTGATTTTGAAATTAATTTTCCAGCTTCAAAGTAATGAACCTCATAAACGTAGTCCACAGAAAGACTAATCTTTGTTTATTCACGGCTTTGATTTGAGTAAATGTAATTTCTTTAAGCCGTTCGAATACAATACATTCAATTTGGTTTGATTTAAAATCAGAATTTTCTTTCTTATAGAAATCTAAAATGACATTTCAATCTTTCCGCCCTTCAAATCTCTACTCGACTATTCAGTAATGACTGCGACAGCATTGAAAAATCGGTGCACAGTTCATTTCTTTCCAAGTGTAAATTGAGTTTGACATTTTCACAACTTTAAATTTCCTCAAATAATTTTTTTTCGATACCAAGAAGTGGTTGATTTTTTTAAATAAAAACCTGTTAATAAAATAAAATGAATAAAAATATTATTAAAATGAAATAAGATTGATAAATAGAATGGGAATATGAATTGGCAGGAGTAAAAATGGAAGACGGAAAAGCACTTTGAACAATAGAACCTGGGGAAAAACTGTGCGAGAGTTTGGCGCCTCTTTCAAATCGATCATTCAATTAAGATGCACCAAATTTTCAGTTTCGGAGAAGAAAAAAAGTTGTCTTGTTAATGAAGAAGCAAATAAAAATAATATTGCGGCAGGTGTCCGTTTTTATCAGTGGCGACCAAATTCTCAAAGACAGAGATTGTTTCTCTTCGTCCACCCAATAACGATCTGCGGGAATGGAAAATATTTTTATGCGTAATATTAATAGTATTAATAATAATCAGAGGTTCATTTTATTTCTTTATATGATTTGAAAATAACAGCGATACGTGACCTGCTAGTAATGATTTCAGCTACAATCAAAATATGCTATATATTAGGTTTCTCTAAATTTCATCTCGAAAATTAGATATCCGAGTAAAAAAGCTATAAAATATGTATTAGAATTATTTTTCTGCAAATCTAAAACAGAAAGAATGATAAACCTCTTGTAAAAATATTATTTTCCATTTTATGCACAATCCGATAGATTTGCGTTTAAACATATGGTTTGCTTTGCTTTACCATAAAATATCATTGTCTTTTCGGGGTCGGAAAAAACACGTCAATTTTTGAAATTTTCCAAATTTTATCTAATTACTAAACTTTAATAAGACCTTTTGAATTTATGCAAAAGTTAATGTATTTTTAAAAGCAATATCTTTCCAAAATTTTAGATTGTTTTTCATGCGATTTCACCTCCTTCTTTTTATTTAATAATAATTTCAATAAAGTATTGAGGTGTATCACATTGACGTTTACATCCATGAAGGATAAGTCATTGAAAAATAAATATTGAAGAAATAAAAATTCAGAAGCCAGATGAAAAGTTGATACTTATGACCTACTCTTGAATTTTTAGAAAATAAATATGGTTCTTTTTTATTTTTTTTTTACTTTATACTCTTGAACTATTGTCTGTAAATAGAAAAAAACCGAAAATCTTTGATATTTATTAGAGGTTTTGTTGATCACTTCAACAGAAACAAACTCTTAAACGACAAACAGTATATATTTCACTTCTTTATGTTCACTGTTGATGTCTTAACTATCGTTACGAGCAGAATCAGTGAAGCGCTTGATAGAAAAATCATCACGAGAGCAATCGCCTTAGATTGATTTAGACTTAGAAAGCTTTTGACAAAGTGTGCCACAGAGGATTGATAAACAAACTTCTCAGCTATGGTATCTCTGAAAGTCCTTTCTATGAATGTCGTCATTAATAGTCAGTCTTCTGAAGTCAATGACATAAATACAGGCGTCCCCCCTCCACCCAAATATCACTTCGGTCCTACTCTTTTGAGTCTTATATTAACGATCTGCCTAAGAACATTTTCAAGTCATTGGTAAATGCATATAAAAATGATACCACGGTTTATGGGTGCATAATCTTGCAAAAAATCTAGATAACCAGAGCCAGGCACCTGATCTCTTCTCTGACCTAACTCTAACAGCTCAATGGGGAAAGACTATTCTTGTAACTTTCAATATGTCTGAAAACAAGAATTCATATATACGAAACTTGTCTAAAGATGATGAAAAGCTGGTTAATATTTTTCTACGCCTCTAAAAATTAACTTATTCCTGTCGTTACAAGAGTTAGAACAGACCGAAAATGGAGCAGTGATGACATATTTGAGTTGCAGCTGGCCTTTTCTCAATTTTCAAATTTCAAAGGTGTTTACACGGACTTGTGGGTATTGAACTATTTTTCACCCTACAACACCTCTCGCTACTTTATCACTATATTCATTGCACGTGTTCAGAAGAGCTACATTCTTTAGTTCCATCAGTTCCGACCTTCACGGGTGGGACTGGCCAAGCTACGTACACAATGGATAATCACCCACATTCATCTCATTTCATGAGTAAGGAGGAAGTTAAATTCAAACAACTTTCGCTACTTTGTGGCTAAGACTATCAAGAGGACGCTTCTCCAATTACTGTGATTTTAATCTCTTCAAGCCAAGTGTTATCTATCCTACATATCCTCATAATGCGCACTTCTTATTTTCTCCCTTTACGCACTAAAAAAACTTCACTCAGTAAAATTTTACCTTGGGTGCACTTTGGAACTTGTATTGGATGAAATATACAATAAAAAGTGATTTAATAATTTGATATTTTTTAATGAGTTTAATCTTTTAAAAGGTGTGCCACTGAGAGTGTGTTCTTAAAAACATCATTTAATCATTTAATCAATTAATACACAAAGTTTTTTTTTATTTCTGGGATTTTCTTAATCCTGAACTAAAAGATGAAATGAGAATTGAGGGGAAAAAATGCAAAGGAAACTAGAGCCCAATCACACTCAGACCCAAAAGGCATTCTCTCTGCTTACAGAGAAAAGACCTTCGGGATCTTATATATATGTACTCCAGCACCTTTAAATGAACTCGTCAAGTAGGCGATTCACTGCATCCCATTATCCCTTCGCTGTGTCCTGTAATTGTCAAATTCTACAAGTCATCTTTTCTCGTTTTTTCTCCAAGAAATTTCTGGTGTCTCAATCTGATTCTCGATTATATTTTTTTCCTTTTTGTTTCCAATTTTCTCTAAGACTTCTTCGTTGCTCACATGTTCATTCTATGGCATATTTTTACTGTAAAGTTCGTCCTTTACAAGGCCCGGGGCACTCGAGGTAGGGGGTTACTTTAAGGGGTTATTTTTTGTGGATAGGATAGGAAGATAACGGTTAAACCTATCCTGGAACAGTTTAAGATTGTATCAATCGGGGAAACATACTCTTGGGAGTAGTAGTGCGTGAGCTGTTTGAAGCTTAATTCTCACTGATGGAATACAGAAAGAATGTGGGAGGCTTGTTAGTCTGTAAGTGACATGGCGTGTCGTTGCCGGGAAGGTTTGAAATTGCTGCACCTGGGAATGTAGTAGTTCGGGGTCCGATAGGCGATGATGGAATGTAACTAGTTTAGTTTCGATGCATTGAATGCAACCAGTCAGTTTTACCCCACTGAGTAGTTTGTGCAAAATCGGAAGAGAAATCAGTTTCTAAACTCTGACCATCAAGAAGTTAAGAGGTGAATCAATTTATAGTTGTATTGTCGGCATAAATGTTTGCAAATGATTTGAAGATAATTCTTAGGAAGATCATTTACGTAAATCAAAAGGAGGAATGGTCCGGGAAGTGACGGACGGAGGATGTCTGCATTGACCGCTAAGATTCCAGAGACCAGGCCGTTACTAACTACATCCAAGGACCTACCTGTTAGGAAGGATTTTAGGCTCGAGAAGACTCTTCCAGTGATTTATCAGAGCAGGAGGTTAGCACGGAATCAAAGAGGTTCGCCTGATGTCTTGTAGCATCTTGGTCACGAGTAAGTTGTTCAAGGATCTGGATTAGTTAAAAGGTAGTGGAGAAGTTTCTGCAATATCTGCCTTCATCATCGGTTTTGTTGGAGTGGACTAACTACTGTTTGGTATGGATATTGAAGTCACCGCAGATATGAACGCTAGCTATCTTGAGGGCAAAAAAGAGTAACGGTGGATGTGCTACTATGGATAAGTAACACGAGGAAGCACATATACTGAAAACCAGGGTCCTCGTTTTTTGTGTTCTTGCCACAAGGAAACTCGTCCTTAACGGTTAAACCTATCCTTGAACTATGAATCCGTGACATTTTAGGTAGTCGGTTCATTTTTTGTTATGTTTTGTTTTGTTTTTGTTTTTTCTATGACAGTTGTTCAGGACTGTGAGCTATTCTAGTGTGCTTGAGGCATTGATATGATAAGAACAGGAAGTCAAATTTTGACTGAAGAAGATGGAGTTCCCCTTCTGAAAAGTTGGAACGTAGTGTAGATGTTATACCAGGGTTCTTTTTTGTGATTTGGTTTGCTTGTTTTGTTCATTATGATTTAATTTTTTCTTGTGTGCATTGGTTGGTAGAAGACTAGTAGGCATTGAGACAGACACACCCACAGGAGTTGAATGTATGCATATCCTAGAGAGAATCGTCTAGAATGCAGTATCCTTCATCATGGCATCGAGAGGCCCCACCAAATACTACTGCACGGTCCATAAACCATTTACAAAATGACGGTACAATAGTCCAGATATTACACACCTGCCAATAGGACTGACTCCTTCGAACTTATTCGAAGGGTCGGATCCCTGACTACCAGACGGATAACACCAAAATCCTGAAAACGTCTACCTTCAGCACCCTTAATGAAGAGACAATCAACCAGGAAAGAAAATACATGCGTGATGCTCCGAGTGTACATTTTGCTTTTACCCAGAAGTGAAGGCAATCTTAGTATTTTTTTTTTTTGTAGAACCACATTTCTCTTGCTTCAAGTCTTCTATTAATCTTGGAGTTAACTGCCCTACATTCACTACCATACAGAAAGATTTCGATGTATAGAATGTGTTAAACCGAGAACCAACTAGCGAGTTTTTTTTTTTTTTGCTTTTTATATAAATAGACCTGCTAACATTTCCATATCAGACATTTGTCTATAAATTAAATGCATTTTGCTATATGCGAGTTATATATCTATTCAACCTTCACATTTCTGTTAAATCAATTCAGTTTTACGTAGCCGGTGTCGCTTCTGTATTTTCGTACAAGTTTTCTATTCAGAAATCACGAATTGTAAGCGATTTTGGTTTTAGAATTTTGGGGGCAAACAATTTAGAAATAAATTTATTGAAGCTGATCTACGTTGTGTTCCTTGAGTTTAGTGTTTTTTAGTGATTTTACAAAAATTATCCACTTCATCAATATGCCATAAAATGATTCACCTTTTTTAAGGAACTATTTCAAGTTATTTTTGTCCACGGCTGACAACCACATGGAACAACGTTTCTATGTAAATTTGAATTTCCTCTCTTTCGTGTGTCAAACTAAATTAAGAAACGAGAAGGCTGGATTATTTTCTCCCTCTCAAAACGTAAAGATAAAATCGTAAATGGATTAAATGTCTCTCAAAATTATGAAACCTATCATATAACGATTATTTGCTTAAAGTTCCTGTTAATAAATATTTGTAGTTGAAAAATACATATTGTAGTTCCAAATATACAAATATATGTATAAAAAGGTTAAGGCATCAATAAAATGTCTATGCATAGTGACATGGGTGTTGTGTTTAAGTAAACGCAAGTAAATTGGTCTCGTCTCTTTAGAAGTCACTCGTTTTTCTTATGTATGTATCTACATCTCTTTACGTCTACGTGAAAATTCCTAGTTACCTCTTTGCTGCTTGACAATAAAATGAAAACGAGTTCCTAACTTTAAATGTACAAAAGTCTTCACTGACGAAGCTTCTCTGTTTTATTACCCATCGCTGCTTCTTAGGCCGTCCCATTCGTGTTTGATCAATATTCAACTTTACATAGAGCCATCCTTTAACCTTTTATTTTATCAACATCTTTTTACGTTGTGTGTGTGTGTGTGTGTGTGTGTGTGTGTGTGTGTGTGTGTGTGTGTGTGTGTGTGTGTGTGTGTTAATTTTACCTGATCAACTCCTGGTTTTATTTGTGCATAATTAATAGCGGACGTGGCACATATTGATTGGATGATAACAGTTTATTGTCCAGCGCATTGAGGGTCTTCCGATAATGACAGCGTCTCTTAAATGCACGTCTCTTATTTAAAAATGCAAACTGAGCGCGGATGAATTATACATGGCGGCCAGCCGAGCCCGCAGCTGAAAAGTAGACGACATGTCACCGGAAGACATTCATTTGCTGAAACACTAACATCGCTGCTGAATCATCAACTGGGTCGGTTGTCTTTTCTTTTTATCGTCCTTTTTTTTTCTTCTCTTTTTTTTTTTTTTTTGCAAAGCCAGACACCTTTTACCAGACACATTCAAATCAAAATTAGAAAAACAATTTATAACAGAAACAACTATTCTTTAAGTCTACATGGAAAAAAGAGAGAAATTAAATTATAGAAAAGTGAGCCAGTAAAGATAAAGATAAAAAGTAAAGATAAAAAAAGAAACAATTCTACGCACATTCCATATAAACAATCATGTAAACATTTCTTCCTATTACCTCCATTTCAGTGAAACAAATAACCTATGTAAGTCCTTAAAAAAAACACAAACGCATTACGAAATCAGCGTTTCTTGCTGAGATCAATTTCCGAATGACTGATCTTCATCATTCCAAATGACAGTTTTTCATTCGAGATGTGTTTTCAGTAAGCCCAGCTTTTCTCACTTATATTAACTTTTATCAAGCAATGCAAATATTGGCATTTCCCAGTTGCTGCTCATGTAATTTATTTATCGATTTTAAAAGTCTCGTACCAAGATCAAAATGACTACATTTGGATTCGGAATTACTAGTAAAAGTAAATGTAGTCGCCACAACAGACGCACACTCACACTCACACACACATAGACACGTGCACATACAAATGACCAGATGACAGAGAGTGAATTAATTGTATAATTATGATTTAGTCTAGCGTGACTTTGCTGAAGCCGAGTTAATTAATTTCAAATCATCAGTGTTCGAACACAGGAAAAGCAAAGATTCCGAATACTGATCCTTGCAATAATTACATAATATAATCTTACTGATCTACATAATGACAGGTATTTATTGTGTACAGATTATCAATGCATGCAATCAAATTGTAGCTACAATTTCGGCAGTTTCGTTAATGATAATTATGACTCCAACGAACATTTTGACGACTATTTTAGTCAGGAAAATTAATTCAGTATATAATAATAGTAAAAAAAAATAGTCAACTTTACAGTTAAACGCGATTATACAAATTTCATAAGTAGTTACGATGATACTTCTTTCTTTTTTTTTTTTTTTTATTCGGTAGTCAGTGAGCCTATCCAACTCGACTACGACTCTTCTCCATTATTTACTATCTAAGAAAAAGTATTCACAGTTCCACAACTGTTTTCTGTGGAATTTTGTCTATATGTTTTAAGTAGAGCATTCTTCAGCGTCTCCTGTTGCTTTTGACATGCTCTGGTTGTTAAAAAGTGAATTTTGTTACAGGCAGGGTTGATTGCTCCTAACCAGTACTCGTAGTTGTCGCGCATAAAGGTTGTTAATCAATGGTTGTATATTTACCCATGTCCTCGCATCCAATGCAGTCGGTTCTTTTAGAACCCAGCATAGATCTGTAACAGGTGGTTCCAGACTAGTTCGGCATCTTGACAGATTCTTTCATTACTGTTCAAGATTCTACGCCGTTAAACAGTATACAGTGTCCCCCTCCAAATAAAATTTTTAAAAAATGAACCCATAGATATTGTAATAAATCCTACAAAGGACCATTTATTTTCGAAAATATGATGAATTTACAGTTCAGTCTGTGTACGATAAATCACCAAAGTTTTAGTTAAATTAGTTGCTTTGCATAAAAGTCACGATCTTTCCAAAATACGATTCAACTGGGCTCCGCAGCGTTAGAGGCAAACTTACGAACGTCGCGCAAAATTGTCAATTACTTGGACACATTCCTCTTTTCCTGATTTTTATTGTGATTGCTACTTTTAGTTCACCAACCGTTTGATGGTTGTTCTGGTATACATTAACTTTGAGATACGCCCACAAATAAAAAAATGAGGGATTTAAATCCGGTGAAATCCCACTCAACATCACACTTCCTGCTGTTCAACCCCTCCTGAAATCGCTCTCTCAGTCAGGCTAAGGAGTCATTTGATGTGTGGAGAGTGTCCCCGTCTTGGTGGAACCACTGTTCATCTTGAGCTATCCCTCAACGTTATTCCAGTGATTAACAGTTTTATGAAAAATTTGTAGGTCCTTTTCTTTTTCATTTTTGGTCACCTTGTAGATAGAACGAGAAATCAAATAGTTGGAGTTTTAACTTCAGTTTATTAGTTGCCAATTTCAGTATGTTCTTAAGTTGCTAGCACTTGCAAATGCTATTAGTCGTCGCTGTTTAAAATTGAACTGATTTAGGAACCAAGATATTTAAAATCCTCTTGTGAGACCATTCTTTAAAGGTGAACAGACTAGAGGTAAAAGAAATGAGGTTCTACAAGAGGATGTCGAGAATACAAAATTGACACTCACAAGACATATTGAATGCATGATGGACGGAGGAAAGCAGTGTATAACCGACCTTACAAGCTTGTGAGAATTTAACACTCAATGGACATATTCAAACAAAACGGAGGGAAATCTTACAAGTTAATGTAAATGAATGACAGAAAAAAGGAGTTGACATGATGGTTAAAAGTCAAGCCTTACTACAAAAGATAGAAAGTTGTAGAGAGGAATTTATTTATTTATTTAGAAAAAGAAGACTTTATTTTGGATATATGCATATAAGTGCGCATATGCCAAAATGTAATGTTGATAAAACAAAAGTTTTATATATGTTGGTCTACTGTGAGCCAACTTTTAACATATATAAAACTTTTGTTGAATATTAATAAAACACCACCTTTTGTTGAATATTGATAAAACACCACCTAGTGAAATATGAGACGATGTAAGAAGCAATTCCTTGAGTAGAGTATTCATTGAACCCCATGTATCAGATCATTACAAAATTTCATGTCCAATTTTCACAACTTGACGCTGGTTTCTGTTTAGGGGCCAAACTTCTGGTGTGTTCTAAATTGAAACTTTGCATCTCTCAGACTTGTTGACTGTTGATGTTTTGTCCATAAATGAATATCTTAAAGAAGGAGAATGAAAAGTTGCGCGTTCGCCATATTATGCTCTATGAATCTCGGAAAGGAGTAGTTACGTGTTGGAACTGTGACAAAAACATTGAGATGATTTATTTGAATCGTATTCAAGCTCTTTGAACAGTTAGAAAGTGGTTTGAAAGATTTCGTCAGGGTGATTTAAAACTAAAGGTAGCCTGGGGTGTATTTAAATGCGCCCCAGGCAACCTTTCAATGTTCATAAAACTCTCTGCTTAAAGAATAAACCGAATATTTTTACGGAAGAGATTGCTAAGAGTTTGAAAATCAATCTCTCAACTATTTTTTGCCATTTGAAAAGACTGGGATAAAAAAAATGGTTGAGTTTGGCAAATCAAAAAGGTGTCATTTTCTTAGACGATGGCGCAAGACCGCATGTTTAAAACACACTTTGCTGAACTGTAAAGAACTGAAAGGAGGAACCCTCCAGCACCCACCATACTCTCCTGACTTGGCTCATTTGGATTTTCATTTGTTCCAGTCTCTACAGAATAATTTAAATCGAAAAAATTGACTGCGCACTAAGTCGAAAACTACTTCACAATTTTCTCCCAACAAGAAACACAATGTTTCTACAACATCAACAAGTAGAACGATAACAGACATTTGGAGACTATTTTTCATTTATTTGTTTACACGCTATTTTTAATGGGTAATCATATTTGATTAGATGCTCTGTTTTTATTATTAAATAGTATATTTATTTATTTACATTTGCCGGCCAGAATATTCGAGAAATTTTGTTAGAAAATGTGAGAAAACGTCATTAGATCTGACATGCCTTAGATCGCTCGGCCACGTAGGACCACCTGACAAAACCAAGCCAAAATAGTGTTTTTGAACACACTTTTCTCCCGATTCTCGAAATATACATATCTGCTCTGTTTCTTACCCTAACATAAACAATGACAATATCCATTTAAAACAATCTTTAAACAAATAAATTAAAATATGCCGGATTTAATCTATTTCCTAAAAAATTGCTTTTGTTTACGTTGGGATACAAAGCAAAACAGATATGTATATGCTTTTAATCAGTTGGTATAAATTGACTCATTATTTCTGCAATTTCCTCTAAAATGTACCTAATTTAGAGCGAATAAAGTGATTTTTGTGCATTTACTTAGAAGGGTTTAGTTTTATTCATTCTTTGTACATTTTATGGAAATAATTCAATAATTGTTAATAGTTATAAAGCGCTTCCTAATATTAGGTATATTTTTTATTAACTAATTACTCAATGTTACTAATAAGTTCCTTGCTAAAAAAACGTTATCTGTAATTATTATTTAGTAGTAATTTAGGTTTCTTCATGTCCACCCCCAGTCATAAACCCCGGGTTGTCAAACTTGTTATAGATATCGCCTTGACAGATAACAATGCGTGTAATTGTGTATGTTTCTATGTATGAATCTGTGTGTTAGATTTTTATTTACTAGTCCAGTTGTCTTTCGGTTTTTGCTTGTTTAATCATGAGAAATTCAACAGGGTATGTGAACACACGTTTCGACTACGTTCCCCAACACACAAATGCATACACACTCTCTCAAAAAATAAAAACAGCATCTTCTCCCTCTTCCTGTGTTGGTGCGATTCCTACGTCGTCCATTTGTCTAGATGAAACGTCGGTGGAATTAATTTACATGGACATTATTTCTCTAAATGACAATTTATTTCTGGTTGTCAACTGATTTATTCATTTTTATGCGACTGTAAGCGCGCATTCGTCAATGATTAAGGGCGCATGCGTGTTGTTTGTTCGCACAAATACAGACTTGTGCTCTCACGGTACTGGGAGAGTGTGCATGTGTAGGTGTATTAGGGTGACAATACGGATAACAAATAATAGTCATAAATGAATGCAGGGTAATGTGCGTAAAATATTGATGCAGATTTTTTAAAAAAATCATTTGTTGTATGATTAGATGGGAGCAATTTTTCACTAATGGTTTCTACGCGCTTTTTACACGATTATCTCCAATTACGGAAGGAGAAAAAATCATAGACCAAAAAATATATATATATAATATTGCTATATTTTTAAAACCATTGATTCACTTTGTTCTCTTTGCACTAATAACTTGGTAACATCTTGGTATAAACTGTCTTACTGGTTGGTCGACGTAGTTGTGTACTTCCGCTGACGCGAATCATCAGTGTTTCAGCTCAGGATTTTTATAGCAGACAATTCTCCTTCATTTGAAGAACAGAGTTTTCTCACTTTTATATGGAATTGATTCACACGAAGCTAAATTTGTTCAATATCATAAATTATAATTTGGTATTTAATAACTTTTATTTTTGTAGTGATATGTGTATAAACATGGTTCGTTCTAGTATAAATCTGTTGCTGGTTCTCTTTTAAAAACTATTCGGTATGTACAAAATTTCCCAGTAACCTCTTTTATGAAGACTAAATAATAGATATGCAGCAAAAACCCCTTTTGTTTGTTTGTTGCTGTTGTTTCTGTTTTTGTTTTTTTGTTGCTTTTTTTCTTAATTACTGATTCTAAATATAAACTTCATTTTTTTAAACAAAAAACACAATTATATTTAAAGTCAGTAAAAAAAAACAGTTGAAATTTATAGAATGCATAGCGAGAAAAAAGGGCTTGGTAAATTTAGCACACACCGGACATATTGGATGCACAGAGGGAAACAACCAGTAACCTACCTGACTGACTTGTGTAAAAGAATGGTAGAATAAGGAAGTGAAGAATTGTTGAAAACTAAAGTCTTATTAAGAGCTACAAAAGATATGAAGTTGCGAAGAATAGTTGTAGTCTACGACCTGAATGGAAATGAAAGAAGAAAGATAATTCTGGAGGCTCATTGCATTAAAAATATTCGCAACATGCATATTATGCTTATCATTTAATTAATAACCAAACTCTTGTCGGTAAACAAAACTTATAATGTGTATAGAAAAACAGGAATAATATAGACAGACAAATTACAAAATTTAGTCTTAACTGACTATAAATTTAGGTTGTTCTAAAAATGATGTCTGATTTCAGAATAAACATTTAATTGTGGTATAATGCACTATTATAATTGTACAAAATATATTGTTCATTCCTAATGATTAAAGTTGTTAATTTAATGTCAGTCTCTTTTAGAATTTAACTTTAAACATCATATACTCCTCATCTTGAACATGAAAAAAGAAGAAATGTGTTAACTTTTTTGCCCATTAATTCCAAATTGTTTCTCAAACTGCTGCCAACATTAACAGAGCATGGGATGAAAAACCCACTTGTAATCGGAAAGCATGGCGCTGGTTTCTAAATTTCCGCGGTGGAGATATGAGTCTTGAAGATCAAGTTGTTAGAAGACAACTGACAATCAATATTTGAAAAAACTAGTCAAACAAAATGCACGTCAAATTGTCACATAAATGTCTCAGATAATGATTTTCAGCATTCCAAAAATATCGGACATTCTCGAGAAAAATGGTAAGATAAAAAACTCGATAAATGAATTCGATAAATAAACTCAGTAAAAGTCGAAGAGTTTGTACATTCTGAGGTGTGTTCTCTGCTGCATCTACGAAATTCGAATGATCCATTTCTTGATCAAATAGCGACTCGTGATGAGAAATGGATACTTCATGATTATCTTAAACGATCAACTCAATAGCCTTCAAACAATTTTCCAAACCAAAATTGCACCAACAGAAAATTATGGTGACTGTCTGGTGGTCCGCTATTGACGTCATCCATTACAGCTTTCCTAAAATCTTACCAAAGCATCACTCGGGCAAGAAATCGGACAGCCGAGTTCGAATTCTAGTTGAATTCCTTGCATTCACTTACGCGCAAATATCCTTGGGAAAGGTATTAATCCGACACTTCTCCCTCCAGCTATGGGTTAAATGGAAGGACAGATTGGGATTACCTTGATTGGTAACTCATCTACCACAGAAAGTAACGGCAAACTACTGCGGGAAAATCTTCTGCCCAGCCAGTCACGTCTCTTCGAGACATGATCGCCCAAGCGTGTATCACGTATGGCACTTAACTGACTGACATAAATTAATCTTGGATTTCAGAAGCTTTTCATGTATGTATGTAATCAATTCTTTCATTGGTCTCTCAAGGATGTCATCCAGCTTCAGAATACCAAGCTGTACGAGTGACTCCTTTCCCTCGCTTCATGGTCTGTACAACGCACTTCGATATCCCAACCCCCATACTAACGTTATTGCTTCAGATATTCACCAATGAGTTAATATTCGTCACACTCTTGTTAAAGACTTAGAGATCATCCATAAAAAGGAAATGGTTTATGGCATTCTCCAGCTTGTCCGTATCCAAAATGTACCTGATTTTTATTTTCTCTAAAACTACTGTTAATGGAATCAGAACAAGCACGATAGGTACAGGAGAGAAAGCATCACACTGAAATATTCCCTTTCGTATAATGACAGCTGAAAGAAGTTGATCGCAAGCGTTTAGTCTTTCTGGAATGTATGCTGGTTTGTATAAGGCTAGTGGCATTTTTGACTACACGGAACATTTGTAAACACTTCAGTACCTAGAAATGGGAAAGCATATCATAAATCTTCATAAAATCAATGCAAACCATAAACATGTTAGTTCCCCGTTGCTTGCAGTTTCGGAGAACAACTTTATTAAAGTCAATTTGTTTTTTAGTGCCCAGAGATATTTTCTGACATTCTTTCTGATAGTTTAGAAATAGACTGTTCTCAAGAAACTATCATGTCTTTTCTTATATTATACCAATTAATACTTCCTATAGGAGACCAAGCATGAAATTTGGCGGTAATTTCTAACATGGTCTTATCCTTAATGTGTTTTGCCCTTCCCTCCGCTATCCATTCAGGTATACACCAATTTGTAATACCTTCCTCTAGCGTTTGTCTAATTCTGTCATGCAGGTTAGAAAACTACTTCAGTCAAAATTCACTCAAAATTCACCGAGGGCTTTCCAGTTTGGCGTAGTTCTTATACAATATTCAAAATCCTTTGTCGTGATATTAATATTTGCTTCTTGTGGCATGTGCTTTAGACCTGGCTTAACCTCTTACACAAGTCACTGTGTTGTTGTGAGCATTGTGAGCAATATTGTAACGTCTTCCAGGTTTGGTCGGTCAGAGTCTCTGTCGACTCTGGTGTTCCTGTATCACTTGATACTATTTAATTTGTTGTTATTCTTTGCCTAATCTCATCCATTGTCATTTTGAAGCCTTTGATATTAATCTTATAGTTCTTTGAATCCGAACCTTTTCACCATGATTGTTCTTTTAGCACTCGTCTCTGTGTTATGTATCTATCTTGCTGAAACCTTTCCTTAGTTTTCGTATATCACCTTACAACATACTCATCTTTTTACCTTCTTTGTGCTTCACTTAGCTCCTACCCTTTCTCCTAAAAAATACCAAACGGTGAAAAGAAGCTTGATGATGTCACTTATATTATAATTTATTGAGATATTTATTTTTGTTGTCTCTCTACTCAACTTATAGCTGTCAGTGTATCGAAGGTTGAACTTTAAAATCATCATACAACTTTCGTAACCATGCCACAATGACAGTAGTTTCATCACCTACAATGCAATTCAAAAAGACATGAGTACTATCAACAATTTATCCATCATCTACTGCAGCATTACTCAATGTATTACCATCTTAAATACAGTCGGAACCATATCCGCTACCACAATATCCCCTCCTAGCCAGCTTCGCAAACCTCTTCTCATCACCTTTACTTCATTCTTTTTTTTTTTTTTTTTTGCAAGCAACTTCTAAATTATCCTCGACTAGCAGAGTTGTTTCTTCTTTATGTCAGTCACTTCTCCGTACTCTGTCAGTTACTCTTCCATATATGTCCCATTAAGATTAATCCTTTCCAGTGAGCAAAGGCACGAGCTTCGATATCATGTTTTTGTCCGGCAAAGCGACACATATATGAGACATCAGCTATCAGTGATCACCATTTAATTCGAACTATGCTAAAACCCTTAATTACGGTGACTAATGACTTTATGCTTGCGTAAGCATCAATGGCTATAAAGCAAATTAAATTTTCAGTGATATTTGCAAATACAGTCAGTCAGTTAAATGCTATACGTGATACACGCTTGGGTGATCATGTCTCGAAAGAGACATGACTGACTGGGCAGAAGATTATCCCGCAGTAGGTTGCCATTGCTTCCTGCGGTAGACTGGTTGCCAGCCAAGGCTATAGAACCCAATCTGTCCTGTTATTTAACCCATAACTGGAGGGAAGAGATGTATTAATACCTTTCTCAAGGGTATTTGCGCATAATTGATAGCATGAAGTTATATGCCATAGTGACCGATCGTACTGGCCTTCTTTAAAAAGTTGACCCCGCCAGATGATGTACTCTCTCCCAGAAGCTGTAACTAAAATCCACCCAGGATAGTTGCAGTATAAGCCACAAAAAAGCTCTGTGCGTGTTTGATTGTACCTGAGCAGGCATCTACAACGGGGATTAGCTAGCCACCTGAGCAGACAGGCATCTATTGTCATGTATATTCATGCTAGAAAATATACAAGATCCATATAATTTTGCTCGTACTTGGATATACGCTATGCATCTGCTATGTTTTCAAGTAGAAACTAAAAAGTAGCGATTCTGCTTACGCCCTCAGATCGAAATGAAACCTAGCCCTGAAACAATGTGCAGTTGCAATTGATAATACTGTTTGGTAAACAGATAACATCTGCCATCCATCTGCAGTGTTCATGCGTTTGTTTGCACATGCGTATATCTCATAGGGTGCCTCAAAAATGTATGCACACTTAATTAGGTATTTTGAATACCTAATTAATTAATTGAATACCTGGTATTGTTTTGATAGCAAATCTTTTTACTAATCTTTACTCTTAGTTTCAAAACTATTCAGTTGAAGAAAATACATTTTAGCAGTTATTAACAAACAAATGTCATAGAAATATTTGAACATCATATAGAACAACAGACAGATTCACACATTGGGTTTCATCAAAGTTTATTAGCTTTAAAACTAAGTATAAATGTTCAATAAAGTTCCTATATGTGAATATAACAGGCCATCAGATGGATGTATCATTTCAGTCATCAATCTCGATAATATCTTGTGGAGTAAAGAAGAACAATACCAAAGCTAGTTGCCCCAAAGATATTTCACACGCAGGTATTCACTAAATTGAAAATCACATCCGTATATATAATGTATGGTAGATTAATAATTTTTAAAAAAAAACTGATAATTTTGCTTGAAAACAAAAATGAAAATGTATTAATTATTTTTAGATAAGTAATTAAATCCATAATAAGTTTTAATCAAAACATGTTGAATTTGTTTAGAGCATTTTATATAAGTGTGTAAGTATCTTATAAATCTCTGTTGTTATCCATTTATGGAAATATTAATAGAAGTAAATAGAAACCATAGGCCAGAATGTGTGCACCTATTTTTATTGTGAGCTTTTGCTTGCGGATGATGGGGGGGGGGGGGGGGTGGGGGGTAGACAGATCGATAACAGGAGGAACGTTGCCAAAATACAGGAAGGAAACAGACACCGGCTTTTATTTACACTGACAAAAAATAATATAAACGCAGATAGTATCGATATATTAATCAGATAGATAGAGCAGTGTGCATATGAAAGAAAATGTGAAGACAAGGATAAAAAACTATTTAGATAGATAGATTGGTAGATATGATTGATTTCAGACGTTTTCAACTCTTATGGGCTGCACTTCCAATTAATGACATTTGCTCGAATCCACTACAGACAACAAAACCGCTACAGCTCTCGTCTTCAGTCCACTCTGTCGTCCAAAAACCTTCTTCTTCTTCTTCTTCTTCTTCTTCTTCTTCTTCTTCTTCTTCTTCTTCTTCTTCTTCTTCAATGAAAAAATGTGACTTTCATATTAAAAACACAAGTTTCGTTCATTGTAAGGTTCATCTAAGATGGCCACTGCTTGACTGGGTGACAATATTATCAGTAGGAAACTACTTTCTCCTCATGTCCGATCTCTATTTTTTCTTTTCTTTTTCTCACGTTTTCTTTTTAAATTATCCTTAATTACTTTTCCAGGCTCTCAGGATCCTCGCTGAAATGGCTACTTTTGTGAGCGCGGAGCAGACGACACCTGGTCCATCTCGGATCGCTTAGCACAAACATAATTGCTTCGGTTCCTACGCCTTTAATAAGAGCGCGAGTCTTGCAGGTGTTAACGGGAGACAATACTGGAAACAGGAACCGACCACTTTAGGGGAAGAGTGTCAAAACAGATTCCATTTTGCTTTCGTTCCTTCATATTCTTTTCCTTAACATTCGGTTACATTCTTTCTTCTTTTTCTATTATTTTTCATATCATTTTTTTCTGGGTTTCTTTGTTATACCTTGGGCATGAAAGATACGGAAACATATTCATGACATCTGGAAAAAAAAATCTCGCTCATGCGAGATCATAGATCGTGATTTCTGTAAATGAATGGTTGAATATTGTCAGAGTTAGGGATCTTCCGGTAAAAGCAGCAAGGTAAAGCCTCTGTTGATAAAAGAGATAAAAAAAACAAGAGAAATTGTGAGATTATCTAAAATTGTAATCAAATCTATATTTCACCAAATGCTGTCTATTTTTCATCACATAACTGAAAAACAGCTACAACTATGACTACATTTCTGTTTACTAATGGTTCTTCGGGGCATTTATTTTCTACAAATGACAAAAATCAGCACACTTAAATTAAATTTAATCCAAAAGTTCAGGAAGAGTTCACAATAAACTATGATTTAGTTAATATCTATTTGGAATTCAAGATCACTTACTGTGGTTAAAGGTCTCATTTACACCTTTCGCAGTGACTAGCTTAAAATCCTCAAAGCGAGCTTTCAGCTCGTTAATAATACTAATTGGAGGTTTTGCTTGTGTGATTAAAGAAAATTCCAGTGCTACTCTCATGGTAATTTTATCAAGTTGGTGGTATTTTTAGAAAATAAAAATTTTAAATATTAGTTTGAATATTAGATGGCACCAAAAGACAGTCGTGAATTTTTAACTAACAATTTTTTTCTTAATCATTTTTCTATCCATGTTCTTCTTCATCATTATCTTTCATTTTCATCTTCTGATTCTTCTTTCTCTTCTTCATTATGATCATGATCATCATCTATTTCGTATCCTCTTCCTCTTCGTCATCATCTTTTTTATTTGTTGTTTTTTTTTTCTTTGCCGTTTTCATAATTTTTTTTTTCATCTAGTTGTTTTGTTTTATTTTATCCTCTTTGTCATCTTTTTCTCTATTAATTTCTCTTCCTCGTCATCATCTGCTTTCTATTCCTTTTCTTCTTCATTGTCTTCTTAATTTGTTTTTTCTTCATCTTCCGCTTCCACTTTGTATTCTTTACTTTTTTTACATTTTTTTTTTTTCATGATTTTTGTCATTTTCTTTCTTTCGGTTTCCTTTTTATGTTCCTTAATACAAAGCTTGAAGTAAAAGCAAATACAAGACAAAATCATTTTGACACTTCGCCTATGCTAATCTACAAATATATTCTTGAGATCAAATTAGATCATTTAGAAACAACATCGTTTGAAACAATCCATTTTGGCTGTTATTTTTTTGCTTAGTTCATATGTAGAACATCACAAAAATGGTTCGAACAAATTTACACCGAATTATTTATAAATTGTCCGCTACGAGATATTCAGATTAGTGTTAGTTTTGATTTGCGTCAAATCAAACATTCATTTCGTTTTTCAAACATGCCAACAGAATGAACAGCTACTGATACTGTTTAGGAAACTATGTTTGAACATTAAAGCTAACAACGGGAAGAGGAGGAAGAAATAGGAAGCGGAGGAGGGTGTGGTTTCTTACGTCTTTTAAACGTTCAAGATGCTTTTACAACAAAACAACAAATCGAGCAAAACGTTTTAAACACGTGTTACTTCTATTGGCAAAGAATAGAAAGAGCACAATTATATATTTTTATTTCTTGCATACATATCTCTGCACCACAATTAAGTCGATTTGACCAGTAGATGGGATTATTATAGTAAAATCAATAAGAGCCTTAAATACGTTAATGGTGAGCTGATCCAGATTTTAGGGTCTGAGCTCTTCTCTGACTTATTATCTGAAGTATTATTTAAATATATTTGGCTGTGAAATAACTCCATACACCCTTAAGCTCTTTGTGTGCACTCTCTTTCTCGCGCGTTTGAGCCTTTTTTTTTATTTTGTGTTTTTAATCATTTCATCCCAAGCAAGGTGGAATAGTATCGAAGAAAGGATAAAAGATGGATGGGATTCAAGCATATAGAAGATGGAAGTTGACGTTGCATTTAAATTTTTAAAGATTGCAGCTATCAGTGAATCAAATTATTGGTAGTTCCACTGGCGGAAAGTGCGAGAAAAGAAACTATTTGAGTAGAAGATACGGTTACATTTAACGGTAAAAGGTTTGGACCTGTATGCCAATCTAGTAACACGCTTAAATTCTTGTGGTAGGGGCACCAGGGAAGAAAACCCGTCAGAACAATTTCCACATCATGTTGGTGAGAAAGAGACTGAAGTCGAGATGCGAAGTCAGAATCGATTACATTAGACATCCTTCTTTGGATTTTGTCGAGAACCTAGAGATGAATAGCAGGAGCATCCGACTAGATATGGCAACAGATATGGTAACAGCTCTGAAAACTCACTCTGATCATTCTCCCTAATTTGTTGATGGGGGTCTCAGATTCATCACAGAGGCCTACATCAAGTGCCTTGAGGTAGTCCTGTCCTGGGTCAAAAGGATAGCTGCTATAATTTGTATTATTTTATAAAGAGGTTTCTTGTTCATAATATAGTGTCAAATTGATCCCTGATTTTTTTTAAGAGTTATGATTACCGTGTTTTATTTACAATTGTCAAATTTGAAACTGTGTTTACGTCATTGGTAAATGCGTACTTTTTCCAATTCTCTTAAAATAAATGTTTGCCTAAAATATTAATTAATTTATTTGGGATTTTCGGTAGCACCTGTCTAAGCATAAGCATTAAATAGAAAATTACTAATAGGGATTTTTCTTCGCATCCTTTAACTCTTAAATATCAGTCAGTTAAGTGCTATACGTGATACACGCTGTGGGCGATCATGTCTCGAAAGAGACATGACTGACTGGGCAGATGATTATCCCGCAGTAGGTTGTCATTGCTTTCGGCGGTAGACTAGTTGCCTACCAAGGCTATAGAACCCAATCTGTCCTATTATTTAACCCATAAGTGGAGGGAATGGACGTATTAATACTTTTCCAAAGTGCGAAAGTGAATGTATGGAATTCAAATGGAATCCGAACTCGGCACCCCGATTTGTCGTTTCGAGTAGATATCCACTACACCACAATGCACATCCGGGACCTAATATATTCTGCCGAAAGTTTTTTTTTAATTTTTTTTTATTTTGAAAGAGTAAATTTAAATATACACATTTCGATAAAATCGTGTGGCGTATCCAATATATGCCTTCAATAACATTGCACCATATTATCTAACTGTACCCTACATTTAAATTTGCCTTTCAGACACATAAAGTTGAAACACCGGTTCCTATACGATACCCGAAGTTAAGCAATGTTAAGCCTGGTTAGTACCTAGATGGGTGACCGCTTGGGGATAACAAACGCTGTAAGCTTGAGTGTGCGGAATTGTTAATCGTGTTCAAATTCCTGTCGGGTTCGTTATATTCAATTACGCCCAAACAAATACCCTTAGGAAATATATGAATCCATCTCTTCTCTCCCAGCTATGAGTTAATTAGTAGAATTTGTATCAGTAAATTAAACTGCTGACACATCTGGTTGGGTG
Organism: Ascarosepion bandense; assembly: GCA_037127315.1. Lineage (NCBI taxonomy): Eukaryota > Metazoa > Mollusca > Cephalopoda > Sepiida > Sepiidae > Ascarosepion > Ascarosepion bandense. The sequence goes on from JBBBDQ010000184.1 coordinate 1,083,379, forward strand.
CCCCTGCTATTCACCTCGAGGTTCTTGACAAAATCCAACGGAGAATCTGTAATGTGATCGATCTCGACTTGGGAGCTCAGATGCAGTCACTTTCTCACCGGTGTAATGTGGCTTCCGTATACTTGCTTTCCCGACAGCTACAATCTCTAAGAATTTAAATGTAAGGTCAATAATCATCTCCAATCTCTCTGACTCGCATCCTTTCTCTCATGCTCTTTCCTCCGTCCACTCCACTCTCATCACACCAGTATTCTCATCCTTCTCTTACCCACTTCCTGACCCCCCCCTATAACCTGTCCCGTTTCTCATCACTTTCTTCTTATGTAACCCCCTACACACCAGTGGCGGTAAAGCTGCCTTGCTTGGGGTGAAATTATTAAAAAAATTATTACAATCTAAGAATATGTCATGGCTTTAAATAATGTCATAATTGATAAGCCGTAAAAAGAAAAAGAAAAACAGACAAAACAGTTTTCATAAATATGTTTTTGTGCAGCTTAGGAGTTACGCGGGTGTTTTTTCCGTAAACTTACAAGTTTATAAATGCCATAAAGTCTTTTTTAAAAAGAAAAACCGTGCCTGATTAGTAGTACCTAGATGGATGACCGATTGGGAAAACCAAATGCTGTAAGCTTGGATGTGCAGCTGGTGCAATGAATAATGGCTCGGAATTGTTAATCGGAGAGTCGAGTTCCAATTCCAGTTGGGTTCATTATATTCACTTATGTGCAAATACCATTGGGAGAGGTTATGTATCCACCTCTCCCCCCCCCTATCTATGACTGAATTGGGAATATATGTATCACTAAATCATTATTATCTCCTCAAAACATTCTCTTATTCTAAAAATATTTTCTGACTTTAAATAACCTGCAAAGTGTTGATAAGCGTAGAAAACGAATCAATCAACACTCTAATTTTTATAACTTTAAAGGATTTTTGTAACATAAAAATTGCTATTTTAAAAAATTTCTTAAAATAATTTTATTTTTGTTACACAAAAAAGTGTTTGTTTTAAAAAATGTCTTAAGAATCTGCAAATATTTAAGAAAATGTAAAATTGCATGCTTGTGAAGCATTTCTCTGTGTCACCTGTAGGTCCGATAAAATACAACTGGCGGCTGATCTCAAAAATGACCTCCAATCAGTTGTTATCTAGGGCAAGAAATAGCTTGTAAATTTTAATACCCTCAAAATTAAATTTATATCATTTAGTCATCCTAGAGAATCATCAGCATGACTGATGCTAACTTTCAAGAGATCAACTCATTATCTTCTTTATCTCGCGTTTTCCGTTGACATGACGGGAAATTAGCATTTTGAATCAATTGCTAAGTTTGCTGCCAGACATTTTTTCTCGACAGAACCCATCTTGCACTTTTATAAATCTACCATTCGTTTGTTCATTGAATATTGCTGCCATATGTGCTATTAGCACATTTCTATGCAACTTCATCTTCAAAAGCGAATAGAATCATTTTTGTGTATCTATTAATCTAACTCAATTTAGAGTCTTTATATTATCTTTTTCATTATTTACCCGATGATTTTTCATATTATTCGCTTTCTTTTTTTTTTTTTTTGTTCTTTTTTTTTTTTTTTTGTATGTTGTTGTTTTTTAATTTCTGTTGTTTTCTTTTGGGGACGGAGATGGGGTCGTCCATTATTTTCTTTGTCATCTGGAATTCAGTCTTAAAACTTGCCATTGGGATTTTTTATATAAAATAATAAATTTTGTTTTGATTAACAGTTCAACAATAAAAATTTTAAGTTATTTATTTTGTTTAGTCCGCCAACACCCCATCCTGGTTTATCTAATCGAGGTTACCCGCAGTTCCTTGTCCCTTGAGTAACACTATCAATAAAAAGATTCACACAGAAGTTAACCTTTTGGTCGGAGATTAATGGGTTTAGTCAAAGACAGCAGGTTCTGTGGTCGACATGGGTTACACAGAGAGCAATCACTTACCGCCTACGGATAACGGATATACGAGAATTTCATCTGACGCCGAAGCGGAAATGATATAGCAGAAAAGATGCTGCCCAACGTCACACGCAGTTGGCCTTGCGGCTGGATGCTCAGACACAACTTCCGTTTGGTCACATTATCTCCTGTGGTCCTCATTGTTTACTATTCGCTCCTCTTCAATTTACCTTCTTTTAAATGATACTGAAAAAGTTTCAGAACTTCTTACTAAAAGTTATTTTATTTCTACTTTTCTTCTTTTTTTTTCAAGAAAAGGTGTATTTTTATATAATTTTTATTTATTTCAATACGCATGTTATGCCATTGATGTTGAACAAATGCTTTAGACTGGAATCTAACCAATGTAAAACAAATGTGACATCCTGATGTTTCCAATCAACAATAATTTGCTTCACGAAATGGAAGGTTCGTTTGCTGTGGTAATTTAAATAAGTGTATAAAACACAAGCGATAAAACATAAATAGGAAGTGATAGCAATAAATAAACAGGAATCATAAAATTAAAAACTCAGTTTTTTAAGGTGTTTGAATTTCTTAAATGAAGCAATTACATTATTGACTTGTCGGTAATTTACCTTTATCCTTATTTTTAGTGCTTCTGTTATTCAGATCATTTTATATTCTTCGACTGGATTTGAAATAAAGAATAAACTTCTAGCGAGATTTTCAAACCGCATCCCGTATATTTTTGTACGCATCTGATATGAAAGGAGCCTGACTGAACTGGTTGTGGAAACCAAGTTTCTTTTTTATATCCGATTTTTTCCATTTTTGCTTACAAACATGATCACCTTATTGTTACAACAATTATTGTGGCAGCCTTTTATATTTTATGACTGTTAAGCAGTATGAAAATTTTTAAAAAATCATGTTTAACCTTTGTGCTTACAAAAAGAACGGTTATTCCCTTGACTCCACTATTATTGTATACACTTTTGACTCCATCGTCAATGCTTATTTACAAGATTATGAAAATATATGAACTACATACAATGCGATATTTACAATATACTTTTTATAAAGATTTATTATTTACCAATTTATAAAGAAATAAATTTAAAAATAAATATCCTTATTCAAAATATTTATTTAAAAATTTCAAAAATCAATATATGTAGGACGGAAAGATACTCTTAACTAAGTACCGCCATTAAATCGCTAAAAAAGACAGCATAGTATGACTAAAAAGGTCCAAAACTTAATAAAAACGAACTTTTTTCATCAAAATGTTTATAATATTATTAAGAGGAAAGATCAAATTAATATTTATTTATTTATTTAAAAATTTTAATCCCTTCTGACATGTTCTAAATTTTGGCAGAAAATTTTGTTTTGATTTGAGTTAGCATTACAAAAACGTTACGACTGTTTACGAAGGAAAACGTAATGATTACATCACCCACTTTTTTTCCGGTGACAAACACATTAATTTGGAAATTCTCGCAAAAATCAAATAATTGTCGGATTTTAATGAAACTTTCAGTACTCATTCACAAATGAATGAAATTGTTTTTGAAATTATTATTTTTTAAAAATCTTCGTAAATTTTTTTTTACATGTTACCCCTCCCTCTCCACAAAAATTCCATGAAATTATAATAAATTTCAATTGGCTGAAAACTATAATTTTATTAGTTAAACGCAAGACTCATTGGGGAATATAAATCATCTATTTTTTTTTATTATTTTAAATTTTAGAACAGTATCCGAAAATCTGCTCCGAAGAGTAAAATAAAAAATGCAATAAAACTATGATATTATTTAATTTGATAAGCTTTTAATTGCTTGAATAAATAATAAAAATTAAGGACATTATAGTCTGAAGAAAATAAAATTCTATAACTAATGAATTTTTTTCTTTTTTTTATTATAAAAATTTATAAAGTTTTAAAGATATTTTTAAAATCTTTAAAGGACATTTTTTAGTTAAGAATTGATTATTATATTGCCCATCAAAAATTGAAAAGTTTAATAAAAGTCGTTCTGTAGCCATATTTTTAAAATAATTTTTTAAACATTTTGTGTGTAAATATGTTCATTTTTATTAAGTACGATGTTCCATAGGGTTCATAACAAGCTTCCATAGGGGTCATATTGATTTTAGAAGTTAACAAGCGTTTTAGATTATTTCCCTTACGTGGAAAACCACATTCATTCTAACTCAAGCGCGTTTGGTCTCCATACATTTTTTGACAGCTTCCGGCTGTCATTAAATCATTCGTCACCTCCGATAACGCTGATATAAGAGGATTACCGTAGTTAAGAAAAGCTTTTATCGTACATTTCAAGCAGTAAGCAAGTACTAAATGTTTGAAATCAGATTAAGGTAAGCTTCAATTTAGAAAATTGACTTAAATAACGTGTAAGCGAGGTATATTTTGTTTTTTGCGCGATTTTTAAAACCAAAATTTGGCTATTGTTTACGAAATGTGTCGATCAATGAAAAATGGCTGAAAAATTGAATTTTTTTTTCTTTTTAATCAGAATTCTCGAAAATCAAGAAAATGTATCAATCCACTTTCATGTGTTTGGGTTTCGTTAAGATAAGATTATAATCATCGCCTTTTAAAGCAACTAACATGGCCGAGGGTGTCAAAAGTGTATACAGTAATAACGGTGTCAAAGAAATAATCGTCATTTTTCTTCTTTTTGCGGGGGGGGGATGTTGGGCACGAAGGTTTATATCTTTGATGTATATGGTTGGCGCTCCGATCCTAGTTGATCTCAGATGTCAAATCTATCAGGTTCTGGCCATGTTAGACGGTCTTCTTACGTATTTTTCTATCCATGCTACTTAACGATAGTAGAATATAAAACTAGAATGTCTAATAAACATAGCACTAATAACGATAAACTATATGATTAATGGTAGCACCGGACAACAAAAGAGAAAATGATAAAATAACGCACTTTACAAATTATTCAAGCAACTAGATTTTGAGATAATAGTAGAAACAAATAGAAAAGTAGTCCAATATTTAGATGTGGAATTAAAGTTACAAACTGGCAATGTCTCTCCATACATGAAAGCAAACACAAAATTAAAGTACATAAACACAAGATCTAACCATCCTGATTGATAAACACTTTCCAAAAAGCTGAGAACAAAATTTTCAATAGGAATACAATCAAACTAAGTTATAGCTGTACTAGTAATTTTGAAAATTTCATAAAGAAACAAAACACCAAAAATTTAAATAGCAAAACAAGATCATTCATTAATAAAGAATGTAACTGCAGGGATAAAAAATAAATGCACACTTCAAGGACTTTGTAATATAAAAGAAGCCATTTACAAAGCAAAAGTAAATGACTTAAATGGTCAAAACAAAACATATTTGGGATCAACTAAACACACCTTTAAGACCAGATTGTTTAATCACAGGTCTACATTTAAAATAGAAAACTTTAAAAAATATACAACATTGGCTAGCCACATGTGGAAACTGAAATTAAAATATGGAAAAGACCCAAACATAATGTGAAGTACAGTGAAAACAGCCAAGCCTAACAGCGGTGGCAAAATATGCAGACTGTGTCAGGAAGAAAAATTAGCGATTTTGTTATTTCCAAACGAAAATGAATTACTGAATGAAAGAACAGAAATTATAACTAAGTGTAACCATACCAAAAAATACCTATTAGGTTCATACAACCATAGATGAAAGCGTTATAATTTCTTCTAATTTTAAAAACTGCGCGTTCAAAAATTCCCCGTTACTTGGGCGTTCTTAAAAAAAAGAAAAAATCAGTTATTCCAAATCACCTGAAGACACCACATGGTAGAAACCTAGGTCACATAATAACTCGTTTACAAATGAAGAATATATATATATATATATATATATATATATATATATATATATATATATTCCTCCTGTCACACTTGCCTTTTCGTGTAAATCACAACCAACATCATACATTGCCTGATGAAGAGAATCTGTCTCGAAGCAGAGAAATTTCTGTGTCACAATGTACAATTAATTCATAATTATATGATTATATTAAGCTCTTTAATATTTATTAAATTTAGCACTGTTTATAATATAATTAAGCCGGGGCACTCAAATTAGTAAAGCCTTGAGTCCTCTTCACCTGGATATATATATATATAATTATTGACCATTAGAAAAGTCTGAGCGAGACAGAGGGAGAGAGAGATACCAAGAAAGAGTAAAATAGAAAGAAAAAGAAGAATAGAATGATAGAAACAAAGAGAGTGAGACAGAGAAAAAAGTATGGTCAATTAAAACTGTCGAAAATTGATAGGGAAAATGCTTAATTTAAAACAAGATTATGCGTCTACTACCGATAGTTGTTGCAGTCTAGAATTAGTAGAATTAAGTCTTGTTTGTAGATTGACTACTACGTGAAGTATTATATCAATGTCCGGTTTTTAATGTTTTTCGTTTTCCTTTTTTGTTTTTAGTTTGTTTGTTTTTTTTATATATATAAACCTTTAGTTTTCTTCTTTATTATTTTTTAGATATTTTTTTCAAATTTATTTTTCTAATGTGTGTTGAAAAATGTTCTTTCTCTCCCTTCTACCCCCATGTTTTTAGTGACTATACTTTTTCTCTGTCTGGAACCAACTTTCAAGAGAATCTTCCTGAGAATCACTGCTCTGTGGTTCGCAGGAAGAAGCTGTTTGAGTAGAACTTACTTCTCAGCAATGGAATACGAAGGGAATATGGGTGGTTTGCTACTATGTATGTGTCATGGCGTATCCTTGCCGTCAAGATTACACGTGGGGGGACAAGGAAATGTACTTTGTCCGAGCACTTTCCGTGAAAGTAGCATTAGAACAGCAGAAGGCCCGCCACAAATCGCCTGTGAGAGAAAGAGGTACAAAATAATAATTAATTTACATTAAACAACATTTATTGTCTTTATATATATAATATTTCACAACAAAAGCAAGGTTTCATACAACAGTATTACACAACAGAAAATATCAACCTACTGACAAAATTTTATTTGGCAGCAAGACAGATGTTTGAATATTTTCTAATGAAGTTCTTTTGATAGAAAAATACAAGTGTTGTGAGCGTCACGGTCAAATCATGGTGTTTTTCCTAGGTAACAAGCTGTTGATTACTACATAATTTACTTCAATGAATATATATATATATATATATATATATATTTAAATAATGGTGACAAGAAATTTTATTACAGTCACCCATGCCAAATATTTAAAACAAAAAGTGCCAGTAAACTCTCATTAGACCTGTAATGGGGGGGGGGATATTATGACAAACTATATATATCATGGGTGACATGAATGAAGGAAGGGGAAATTCTTTTGCTCAAAGTTATTTCACCTGAAGATGCTACTGACTCAACAAAGCAATCCCAAGCAAACACTCTTTTTCTTTACAAAGAGAGGGTCGCTTTGACCTGATAAATAACGTCTCCAACACCTTCAGATGAAACAACGAGTGTGACCTGACCAAAACAGAGAACCAGTCAACACTGGTATTTACCACTTTCTCACCTAGGTGTATGCGACACAAGGTCAATTAATGTGAGGATTCTGAGCCCTTAAACTCAGCCAAAAATATCCTGTATACCATGCTTAAGGCAAGGTCGTGCTCTTGTCTGTTCACTCCACTCGAGACTTCTCTTTCAGCGGAGTCACGTTTGAATTCCTTTCCGTCTGGAACAAGAGAGTTGATCAAAAGAAACTGGCAGTTCACTCGAAAATAAACCAGACCACACTGGTATTTACTACCTCCCCACTAGGGCGAATACCCCAGGCGGATGCAGCACAAGGCCAATTAAAGTGGGAAATCCAAACCCGTAAGCTCGGCCCCAAATATCATGTTCTTGTCTGTTCACCCCAGTCGAGACTTTATCCTTCGGCGGAGTCACGTTTGAGTTCCTCTTCTCCCGAAGGCAGAAAGTTGATCAGGAGAGAGTGACGGTTCACTCAAAAATGAACCGGTCCACACTGGTATTTACCACCTCACCACCAAGGAGGATGCGACACAAGGTCAATTAAAGTGGAGATTCTGAGCCCTTAAGTTTAGCCAAAAATATTCCGTAGATTCTGCTTAAGGCAGGATCAGTCTCTTGTTTGTTCACCCCAAACGAAACTCTACCTTTTGACGGAGCCTCGTTTGGATCCCTCTCTGCTCGGAAGTAGGGAGTTGATCAAGAATGAGAGTGGCGGTTTACTCGAAAATGAACCAGTCCACACTAAAATCACGAGCGAAGCTCGGATTATTAATCGATCTACAATGGATGAGCCGTATGTATTTCGAATGGCATCACCAGATGAAAACTTGTTGCTCATTATTTTTGTAGGCGCGTGTTGCTTAATCCCAACATCCAAGCGTTGCGTCGTTCTATGTAGTCGTCTCCACAACTAGATTTGAAAAAAATAAACAACAGAGTTAATATGATGGAGAGGTAAAACGTTTTAAGCATAGAAGGAAGGATAGATTTAGTCTTGAACACAATGCGAACATTTGCTGAAAAATAGCACTCACGTGAACTTGATTAAATACGTTTGGCAAAAACCTCACTAAACCCTACCCAACCATAGTATTCGAAGATAGACTGGACATTTCCGAACCATTAACAGTTTAATTTTATTTAACTCAGAAATCTTATCTCGAATAACCGATTGAACAATGTCTAAAAAATAGCCACTGTTCGAAAATGTACTCATAATAAAATCGATTTCATTTTTCAGGGTGTCATCGAAACAAATCATCAAAGCCGTATGGGCCAATGCTTTGATCAAACTGATATTTTGTTGTTTTGGACAAAAGAATTCCCAACGAATATAACCATAAAGGTAAGTTTCCTATAAACCTGAGGTAACAAAAGAAGAAGATTTTTCTATGAACAAGAACATCTAAGAAGGGAAAAAAGTAACTGACCTCCTTATCTACCGTAAATTTAAGGGCCAGATGAACACCATTGAGTAGAGAGAAGAATTGGTCCGCCTCCGATTCATAGTTGAACACACAAACGTAACGGAAGTAAACCGTAGGCCTAGAAGAACGGAAGAGTAGGCTCTCTTGATGAAAACAGAGATCAACAGACATAGTGGTAAATTTCATAAGTTCAACAAAAACATCTTCAGGAATAGTCGGGGGAGTCAAATAACTGCGATATAGCAAATCGCTACAAATATCAATAGTCTCCGACAAAGAAATACAAGTGAAGAGGCAGCAGATGTCAAATGAGCACATAAATCCATCAGTGGCATCGCAATTACGGATAAATTGTAAAAAAAAAAAATGAATCCTTTATGCAAAGAGAACTATAATGTTGCAACACTGGTCGCATCATTACAGCAAGCCACTTCGCAACTTTATGTTGAGAAGACCCAATCAAAGAAAATATGGGTCTCAACGGGACCTCATCCTTATGAATCTTAGGAATCCATAAAAAGAGAACGAATAAAGCCGGAAGGTCTTACCTTCTCAGACATATCAGAGGCCCTTATTTACCCGTTATATAATTCAGTGCCATACGTGAAACACGCTTGGGCGATCATATCTCGAAAGAGACATGACTGACTGGGCAGAAGATTATCCCGCAGTAGGTTGCCATTGCTTTCTGCGGTAGACTGGTTGCCTGCCAAAGCTATAGAACTCAATCTGTCCTGTTATTTAACCCATAACTGGAAGGAAGAGACGGATTAATACCTTTCCCAAGGGTACTTGCGCGTAAGTGAATACAATGAATTCAACTGGAATTCGAACTCGGCCCTCGATTTCTCGTTCCGAGCCGATATCCACTGGACCACCACGCACATTTAAACTTTGAACACTGCTAGAAACTGAATAAAAATCATTATTGTTGTAACCTAACCTTTCATATGGATACTCTGCATGACGCCAAATCCATTCAGACATTTCTAAACTGTCAGCTGTATACAACCACTTTCAAAGTGGTTAAAAATCTTTTGAGTGAGTCAATCCTGACGGTTAGAGCGAAAATCATCCTTCTTTGAAACTTCTATGTGGGGACTACAGAATTGCAAACAAAGAATTATACCAAATAAGAGAAACTGCATCACTTCAGGTCTATCAACTTTAGCAACAACTAAAATGGAGAGCACATGGAACTCGAAGAGAAAATAATTACATAACCATAATGTTGACGTTCCACACTACTTCAGACAAAAAGTTAAGAAGGATATTTCCTTCTTAACTTTTTACAATACTGGAAAGGGCGTTAATAGTTACTGAACTTGACAAAACTATTTTGCTGAAAAATTATTTTGAGAAAGATTTTATAAATTTCAACGGACATCAGTACCGGTTTTTTTTTTTTTTTTTGGTGAATGAATGCTGAATGACTAGAAATTTACTTCTTAAAGAGCAGAGTCAATTTATGCTACTACTAGCTCAAAAATGTAAGCTTGATCGAATGATTAGACTCGGGGATAGTCGCGAACTGAATAATTCACAGACAGGTAATTCATTCACTAGGCTAATTGCGAATGCCCGTTTGCACGACATTACTACTAAGAGTATGTACCTCCACCCATTTTCTATAACTAACTTTTAAATTGATTTTTTTTTAAATAAAAAAGTTTTCTTGAAACTTTTATTTTAGTTTTAATTGAAAGCTAAATGATTAAATTTACTATTTCCAGTAAGAAAAATACACTGGTGTATTTCAAACAGAAATTATATTGATTGAAATCTACAATTTTGGGATTTTTAAAATTAAAAAGAAAATTCGGCCATTTTTGAGCAATCAACAGATTTGTAAAAAAAATTTAATTCTCGGTTTTAAAAATTTTGTAAAAATAAAATATACATCTGTGACATGCTATGTTTGTAAAATTAGCAAAATAAAATATACATCTGTGACATGCTATGTTTGTAAAATTCATAAGAGAAAAAACCGTGAAACACATGACTTGTACACACAGAAATTACCATACAAAAAAAAATTCAAGTACACAAAAAAATTTAAAATTATTTACAAAATACGATGACTCAATGATTTACATTAAACTTTTTTATTAGTAAATATAGTCTTCACTTAATAACTTAACCTAATGTCTAGAAGGCTTTGGAATATTTCTAAAATATTTTTGAAGCTTTATAAATTGTTATAATTTTAAAAAACGAAAACAATTCTTTTAAAATTTAATTATTAATCGAAAAAAAATCTTCAGACTATAATGTCCTTAATTTATATTATTTATTAAAGCAATTAAAATTACTCAATCTAATTAAATAATGTCATAGTTTTATTTCATTTTTTTTAATTTTTCTATTAGGAGCAGATTTTCATGAAAAGGGCCAAATGGTTGAAAAAATAATAAATGAGTTACATTTCCCAGTGTGTCCTTTGTTTAATTAATAAAATCAATGTTGCATACAAAATTCAATTTCTTTAAATGTCATGAATTTAATTGAAAGTGGGTAACAGATGTAAAAATATATTTTTACCTAGATTTTATAAAAATAATAATTTAAGAAATAGTTTCATTCATTTGTAAATAAGTCCTAAAAGTTTCATTAAAATCCGATAATTATTTAATTTTTGCAAGAATTTCCAAATTAATGTGTTTTTCGCCGGAAATTACGTAATATTACGTAACTCATTTTTGAGTTACGTAATATTACATTTTCGATTACAAACTCTGGTAATGATTTGGTTACCCGCTAATGAAAATCAAGACATTTCAGAAAGGATTAAAAAAATTTTCAATAATTAAAAATACTTTGATCATTGCTCTTAATAATAAGATAAATATTTTGATGGAAAAAGTTCGTTTTTATTAGTTTTGAGGCCATTTTTCTTCATACTGTTTGTTTGTTTGTTTGTTTGTTTGTTTTGTTTTTTCAGCGATTTAGTGGAGGTACCTAAAAGAGTGATGAAAGAAAAAAAACGTAAGTTCATTTATTTTTCTGTTTTTCCTTTTTTGTTACCAAGTAATTTAACCATCATGATTATACTTTTAAAAGGAGAAGTAAAAGGACATTTTTTAGTACCGAGATTGCCCACTCCGTAATTTATTTTTATTTTTATCCCCAATTTCACTTGATTCAGTTAAAGTCTGCAGCTGGCTTTGTTTGGGTAAGCTGAATTATTGTACTCCGTAAAATTAATATTGTCGAACCTACCTTTTGGTACACATGTTTTTATTGTAAGAAACTTTAATGCTTATCTACTTATTTGTGACTAGCAGTATAGCCCGGCGTTTGCTCGGGTGTAATGAAATCTTTAAAACTAATCCATGATTCTGGAGCTCAGACTCTTTCGACGTTGGCACGAAAGACTAAAAAGCAATAGTTGTTTCCAGTTAAAGCGAAACCGTAGACTGAAAGAAAAATGAATGAATGTAAGTCAAATTTTGATTTCCTGGTATCGATATCAAATAAGTTTTTTTATGGTAAACTGAATTTTGAAGGCTAAATAAGTCTTTTGAGTAAATAGTATCCATTTCACGCTATCATGCGGTGTGACATCATAAATTTTTTATAATTAAGAAGTATATTTATTTACATCTACTGGCCTGAATAATCAAGAAATCTTGTTAGGAAATTATGCATCCTTTGATTTAATGTGTCTTAGACCACTCGACCATGTAGGAATTATAATAAAACAAATTGAATATTGGAAAAATGTATGTTCAAAAGCACTATTTGGGCTTTATTTGAATGCGAGTCCTATGTAGTCAAGTGGTCTAAGACATGTCAGATCTAATGACGGTTTTCTATAGGGGATGCAGATTCAAAAAACAAAATAAATAAATAATCAAAATGAAAAGGAAAAATAAATTAAAAAAAAAGAAAATCAATCAATCAATCATAAATAAAACCATTTCAACAAAAATCACTCCATGTTACATATAAACAATAAAAACCAGGACACAACAGCAAGCCAGCCCTGATGAGTGAGAACATTCGAAACAGTGTCCTCAATAGTTGTTTCCAGTTAAAGCATAGACTGAAAGAAAAATGAATGGATGTAAGTCAAACTTTGATTTCCTGGTATCGATATCAAATAAGGTTTTTTTGTTGTAAACTGAATTTTGAAGGCTAAATAAGTCCTCTGAGTAAATGGTATCATGGCTGAGAATAAGAACTACAATTATACCTACTTAGAGCCAAACCCGAAGCAAAAACTAAAATAAAAGGGCTGAAAAATACAGACATACAGGCAGATAAACAGACACACACAAACATCTTGCCTTTTATATATATATAATCGATTTTCTGCACTATTGTAAGAACTGCAACCTTGAAACTTCTGAATATCGTTTCTTATGTTTTTGTCTATGAGTGTATCAAATTTGATTAAAATCGCACCACTCCTTCTATAACCCGATTTTTTCGATTATCGATTTTCGATATTTATCGGGGGTACCTCGACACAAAACCTAGCTAAGAACACTCGCAGACGCTTATAGTACAACTGTGTAAATTTTCAAGAAAATCGGTTTCGCCGTTTCGGAGTCTATAGGTAACGGACACAGACACACACACACACACACACACAAAGTTCCATTTATTATACGTTTAGATTTTTTTTTCATTTTATTTCTTTTTTTCTGTAATTGAAATATTCCAGAAGTTGAGTAGAGTATTAAGAGACAGGACAATTTTGCTAGAAACTAAAAAGCGAGTACTGGATTTTTATGTGATGCCAGTTCTTCAATATGGCAGTGAATCCTGGACAATCTTATCAAAGATAAAGGAAAAACTTGAAGCATCTGAAATGATGTTCTACAGAAGGATGCTGCGGATATCATGAATCGAGCACATGAGCAATGATGAGGTTTTGGAAAGGATGAAAACAAAAAGGAAATTAATACTGAGCATCAGGAAATGACAGCTAAAGTTCCTGTGATATGTAATGAGGAAGGAGGGCTTGAAGAACCTGATACTCACTGGCTAGATAGAGGGAAAGCAGCGTGTAACATACTTGACAGGCCTGATGGCGGGGGGGGGGTAATAAAAGAAAGCGTATTAAGATCCACCAAGGATAGGGAGACGTGGAAGGCCATGATCGCTTACGTCCTGAAAGGACAGGGCACATAGAAGAAGAAAACTGCTGGTATTTGAATTTTAGCTGATACTTATGAATGATGACTGATTATTTTGGGGATTCACATTGTATTGCTCTTTTCTGACTGACCGATTTACTGAAAGGTTTCGAAATGTTTTTATGTTTTTGTTTGATTTTGTTTTTGTTTTTTTTCTAAAATTTCTGACCAATTCTTTCACTCGGCCGTAAATCACTGACTGCCTATGTATATCAAGTTGGGGACATTATTTCTAACGTCTTCCTTCAGGTATGAAAGCAGGACTATGAAGTCAATTTTCCTCCCTAACAACATGTATGTTTTTATCTATCTGGTTGTTTTATTTTGTTTGTTTTCCTTTCAAACTGCTCTCTGTATGTGTCCTTAAAAAGCTAAATGAAAAAGAAAATGCAGAGAAAAAAGTTCTGAAGATCAAATCTTATCAAAATCAGAGACTGATTAGTTTCATAAATTTTTTAAGCTCATAAAAGTGAGGGGGGCAACCGAAGGACCAGCCGAAATTCTGGGGCCTATGGCCCTTATCGGCACCCCGTAGAATCGACACTCTTCCCCTATTTGTAGCTTCTGACCCCACAATATCAGTCCCGTAAAACTCCTCAATTCCTCTCGTTCCCAAAAACCTCGCGTTTCAATATCAACCTCCCCAACTAAACTCCCAACCTTGGGACCCACCATAATTTACCCTACACCCCAAATAACGTTCCGTAGAATCTTCGAGTTCTACTCCCGTTTCACTTATCCTTCCCTTGGCCCTACCCAGGGCTCGTGACCGTAAGTCAACACACATCCCTGATATCACTTGTCAGAATTCTATTTAAGAGCGGAAAAGGCAATGGCGTCAAGTCGCCACTTGACTACTGTGCATTCCGTTGCAATAAAAACTCCTGATGTTCTCAGTGTATCTTTTGATCGCATGCGTTCTTTTCTTTTCTTTGTACGGCTTTGAAGAGAGTGGGAAAATGCTTGAATGAATGCATTTTCTATCCTTGATGTGCATATCAAAACGTGCGTATCCAGGAATGTACATATTCCTATACGCACACACAAGGTTGTAACAATAAGTAACCTGGCGCATAGTCAATTTTGCTCTAAACTTTTCACTTTATAATGTTCAACTTATATTGTTAAAATCCCCACTGAATTAAGTTCCTGGAAAAGGAAGGCGATTATGTTGAAATATAAATATTGTTGAAAAGAAACACTTTTTACAAATAAGGACGGATAGTGCGATACTGAAATCCGAAGTTGCATTGGGATAGACAAATGTTCATTCTAAAAGCTAAGCAGAATATTAAGAAAAAGAAAAAAATTCATTAGAAACAAAGAAAAGAGTACTGAACAGTTATGTGATATCAGTCTATGATAGATACCTCCACTTATTTTTTATAACTAATTTTTAAATTGAATTTTTAAAAATAAAAACGTTTTCTTGAAACTTTTATTTTAATTTTAATTGAAATTTAAATGATTAAATTTACTATTTCCAGTAAGCAAAATACTCTGGTTTATTTCAAACAGAAATCATATTGATTGAAATCTCATTTTTTTTTTAATTTTTTGCCATTTTTGAGTGATCGACAAATTTGTTAATAAAAGTTAATTCTCGGTTTTAAAAATCTTGCAAAAATAAAATATACATCTGTGACACTTTTGAAATGTGATGACAGCTCGAGAGATGAGAGATAAGTGTACGGCGATCACAAGTGACATAATTGTACAACTTTTTTCTGTAAGGAGAAGAAACAGTGAAACACATGACCTTTTAATATACACAGAAATTATCATACAAAAAAAACTTGAAATACACAAAGAATTAAAATTAAAAATTATTTTAAAAATACGATGGTTAGATGATTTATATTAAACTTTTTAATTTTTGATTAGTAAATATAGTCTTCACTTAATAAATTACCAACCTAACATCTACAAGTTTTTGAAATATTTTAAAATTTAAATTATTATAATTAAAAAACTATAAATTATTCTAATTAAAAGAATGAAAACAATTGTTTTTAATTTTTCTATCAATCGAAAGATTTTTCCTTCAGACTATAATGTCTTTTATTTATATTATTTTTTAAAGCAATTAAACAATTCTCTAATTAAACAATGTCATAGTTTTATTGCATTTTTTATTTTACTATTCGGAGCAATTTTTTTGGTAAAAAGGCCCAAATGGTTGAAAAAAATAATGGATGATTTACATTCCACAATGAAACCAATTTTGCCTACAGAATTTAATTTCTTAAAATTTCATGAATTTACGTGGAGGGGTTGAGTAGCAGATGTAAAAAAAGATATTTTTACCAAGAGGTTTTTTATTTTTCAAATATAATTTCTTTTATTTATGAATAAGTCCTGAAAGTTTCATTAAAATCCGACAATTATTTGATTTTTGCAAGAATTTTCAAATTAACGTATTTGTCACCGGAAAAAAATGAATTATGTAATATTAGGTTTTCCATTGTAAACTCATAACGATTTGGCTCTCCTCTAACGAAAATAAAAACAATTTTTACCAAGATTTCGAACGCGTTAGAAGGGATTAAAAATTTTCAAAAAATAATTAAAAAATACTTTGATCTTTGCTCTTAATAATAAAATATACATTTTGATGGGAAAAGTTCGTTTTCATTTGGGACCTTTTTTCTTCATACTATGCTGTTTTTCAGCGATTTAATGGAGGTACCTAAATTGACAGTGAATACTGAAAAATGATGAAGAAAGAGTCTTGAACCAAAAGAAGTATCGTTCTACAGAAGGATGCTGAGGATACCATGGACTGAATATGTGAGCAACCACGAAGTTCTAGAGAAAATGGAAACAAAAAAACTTATGCTTAACATCAGGAAATCAGCTGAAATTACTAGGAAACATTGATAAGAAAAGAGGGCTTGGAAAATCCAGGAAAAATTGAAAGCCAGAAGAACAGAGGAAAAAATGCATAACCTGAATGAACAAGAGTGAATGAATGGCAGATCAGGGTTTAGGAGAAATGACAAAATTTATTAAGAGCTACGAAGCACAGGAAATTGTGGAGCGCCATGATCTCCTACTTCCTGAAGGGACACTACATAGAAAAGAAGAAGGATACAGGCTTAATTATATAAGACAAAGAAATTCTTTGAGACGTATACTTTGTGTCCCTTGTTTTGTATTTGAATATATTTGTGTCCATAAATACTCTGTATCCATGATTTATATTCCTCGCTTTGTATATATGACTTTCTATCCATAGAAGTCATTATTTTCTCTTCAAGTTGCATGTGCTATTTATTTTAGTTGTTGCTGTTGTCAAAAATCCTCATGTGATGTGGCTTTTGTTATTTTGTAAATTTATTTGTGATTCTCTAGCACCAGTCCACGAATTTCGAAGAAGTGTGGTCTTCGCTAAAACGTATGGCCTTTATTCGCTCGAAGCCATTTTTAGTCATTATCAGTATTCCATGCTCACTCGTCTTTTAACTAGTAAGTTGTTAGCCGGTCTTCGCGTTCTGTAATACACTCCGAAATCTATGATGAGCTAAATAAATAGCGAAACATGCCAAATATATAAATATTTTCTTTATTTGTTTCTTATTCACTCATTCTGTTGACTTATTCCCTATTTTCAACTCATTCAATAGATAGATAGATAGATAGATAGATAGATAGATAGATAGATAGATAGATAGATAGGTACAAACTGAGATAGTTAGATAGATAGATAGATAGTTAGATAGATAGATAGTTAGATAGATAGATAGATAGATAGATAGATAGATAGATAATGTAGGTATCACAATTTACACTTTAGTTCAGACTATTGTCCTCATCTCTATTGTCATATCTACGAAGTTTGTACGCTCCGGCCTTCTTTGGGTATTATACGCTGGAATTTTGGATCGAATTCTTTATTTATGATGATAGCCATAGATAACATCACCATATTTCAAGTAGAGAATCGTGTTTACAACGGGTCAGAATAACTTTTAACTGGTTTCGAACACTGACGACTGGTGCTGACGATTAGCATACAACTAGTTTGATCCCCCAGCTGATCCATAGATGCATACGAGCATCGATAGATTGTTTCAATATTAAAGCAGCTATAATGTTAGGTAGAGAAATAAAATAATAATATGACGAGTTACAGGGGTTGAGTAAGTGAAACTTGTTAAGTAGACTTGTTAAGTAGACTCACCTTATGTAGAAAAGAGAAGACAATTGTTATACTGAAAAATATAATATAATTGATACAATCTCAAGAAAATCTTCGAAGTATAACTGAATTTATAATTCACATTTTTATTGCTTGTGCGGTCAAGTTTAAAACACGCTGTTCGAAAAACTTAGGAAAGCATCCAGAAACAAGAAAAACAGATTTATTGCTAACTCACGAAAAAGAAAAGCGGGCAGCATTTAAATAATCGTTTATTTTTATTTTTTGTTTGTTTGTTTGTTTGTTTGTTTGTTTGTTTGTTTGTTTGTTTTTGCTCAACACAGAAAAATTTTGTTTTTTTTTTTGTTGTTTTTTTGTGGGTTTTTTTTTTGTATTTTTGTTGGGTTTTTTTGCATAAGATTGTTACTGGCGATGAAAAGATTTATTATAAAGCATCCAATAATGGGTTTGTTATGAGAATCCAAAATTAAAAAACGTTACTTGGTACTTAAATCAAGGATCAGAACTATCATTTACATATTAACAAAATTAAAGTTATTGTTTCTTGATAATGTACTTGTTAGTCACCAGAATATTTTCGGAATTACTATTACTTTCTATATAAGTTTGGTGCACAGACTTTGATTAAGATATCTACATAAATAGGACAAAACTAGTCTTAATACAAATTCATTTAGCTCGAAATAGGGTATAAAGATCAAAGTAAATTATTAGAATCACTTTTGAATGTTTAATCCTCATTCTGATGTCCCCTGCTTTCTATACACATACACACGCGCGTACGCTCACATACGCAGAATATGTAAACAACGAATTTATATATATATATATATATATATATATATATATATATATATAAGCCCCCACACACAGAGAGTGCGATGAGTAAATCGTCACTATTTGATGTTTTTAATTTCGCGCGTCTGAGGACAGGGTAGAGGATTTGGAATGTGTTCGATGAGTCTAATGGTTATTACAAAGGTGTTTGGAGAGATCACTAGTGATGGCAAACGTTATGCTTCCACTCATCTTCCAATAAAACCTCAAACTTAACACAGAGGCCTACATAAAGTGCTTTGTTAAGGTACTGCTGTCCTGTGTCAGGAAAGTGGCTGTTACAAGACCCTGTCTGGTAACAGGTCTCTGACCCATGACACACAAGCAGGTGAACCCAATCATGGTTGTCAGACTATTTCTGTGACGACATCACCACTTACTTCTGGCCATCTAACTTTCCAGATTGCAACCTCCTTAATTATTATGAGTGGGATGTTGGTTTTAGTTAAAATATCAAAACTAATCAAATGTAATGATGTTACTTTTAATTATTTGTAGTAATTTTCGTTCTGACTGAAAGTTCTACAGTTGTTACTTTTGTGCAAAAGGAAGTGCTAAGTATCTACAAACAGCTATAAACATATAAATTTTATGGATTAAAAAGTCTCACACAGATACTCACGCACTCACAAGGATACATAAAATGAAAAAGGCGGGAAAACAGAAATAAAGTAGTTATGAAGACAAACACACTCATACACATACGTGAATGCATAAATAATTAATTCCTAATTATGATGATGGCTTACTTGGAGCAGGTGGTTCAGTTTCGATACCAACAATCAGCACGTAAATTAAATTTAATGCCTGCGGAAAAGACATCCACCACAAAAAACATTCGCCAGGATCTGAAAATCGATACACTTTAGTTTAGAAAAGGTACAATAATAAGGAGGAAAATTAATATTATTAATTTGTAACCGTATGCTGATGAAAATACACCAAAAAACAAAGAGGTACCAACAGCCCTCTGACAGATAAGGTAATACAAAATAATGAGACAAAATCTACATATCTTAACTATATGATTTACAAATAACTTCACATAAACGTGCCTATTTATAAGTGGATACAATCAAACACATCATCTTATACTGGCATCAAAGCTGCTAGTCGCGCGCACAAGTGGTGTCTGCTTCTCTCACAATTTTTCCCGATGCACGCAGATGTCTGCATCCAAGATGGCTTCTATCCAAAGATCGGTTGGTTGTCAGTGACAATAATCGCGCGAACTACAGTCATCTTCCTTTCAGTCAGCCTGGCGCGGTATTGGACTGTGCCTCCCAGTGCACGGCAAGCAAGTTCCCGGAAATGCACGATCTGTGAGTTGGATCAGCAGCCGGGCCAACATGCATTATTGAGAGAGCTTTCCTGTCGAAGAGTCCGGATTTGACAATAATCCGCAGAATTCACTTGGATTGCTCATCACAATGGCCCAAAGCCAGAGAGACCATCACGCAGCACACGTCACCAGAGAATCCAACCCAACACCACATCCACTTCAGAAGATCTAAGTGCCTAAATACTAAATAGCACCAACGATTTTGACAGACCCAGCACCTCTCTCTCTCTCTCTCTCTCTCTCTCTCTCTCTCTCTCTCTCTCTCTCTCTCTGCTAACGCCTACATTCTCTTTCAATTTCTCTATTCAGTTCATTCTACTCTACTGCAGTTCAAATTCTTATTATATAGCCACGATGTTTATTGTCTCATATTACATCTCCTTTCTAAGAATTAGCAACTAAAACTGGGCTACACGATGTCAACAGCAGGAAAGAATGCATGACCCGGCATGTGTGGTCGTTGAAAAAGGAAATGTTAATACGAAATAAAATATATATGTATGTATATGCTTACATGTTAGACTATGCTATGCCATATATAATTTCGTATTTCTTTGTGCAATATAGATGTAAATATTTATTAATCTTAGTTTCGTCTGACACAAGGACACCAGGCACTAATTCAGAATCAAACTTAACAGAAATAACCTACAAGATGAGCTTTGAAATAATTGCTCTAAGAGATTTTGTGCATTTTTGTCATGTCGCTTGCGTGATCATGTCTTTTTCGAGTCATGACTGACGAGATAGAAGATTTTCCCGCAGTAGGTTGCCACTTCTTTCTGCAGTAGACTGGCTGACAACCAAGCCTACAGAACCCAATCTGTCCTGCTATTCAACCCATAGTTGGAGGGAGAAGAGATGAATTAATACCCTTCCCAACGGAATTTGTGCGTAAGTGAATTCAACGAATTCAACAAGAGTTCGAAGTGGACTCTCTAATTTCTCATTCTGAACCAATATCTAAGGCACCACAACGTACATATATTTTGTCGGGTATACATTTTAAAGGAAAATCTGTACGCATGTGTATTGTTTGCACGTATATGCGCATATATACCTATCTGTGAATAAATTTCAATCAATATATGAACATAAATATCCCATATTATGCAATATTTTGTGATTTTGTATGCATACATGTTTATGGGTTTACGCGCACGTTTATAGACTTAATAAAATGTTGCCCAACGAATCTACCTCTGTATGAGGGTACAGAAAAATTTTAATTAAAAATTTTTTAATAAAATTCTTTACACAATAATCAAAACATTTTTAAAAGATGTTCCATGCAGATGTTTGGTGGAATTGCCATTACTATGATTTCAAGCGTCAAAATTATTTCAGGCATCAAAATTATTTGGTCTGTTATCTTTTCTGATGTGACTTTTTGTGAAAATCAGGTGAGCCGTTTCTTTGAAATCTTCGAAACCATGAAAAAAGAAGAGTACGTGATACTTTCCTATAAAATTTGAACGATTTTCACAAAGATGTCATTTCACTTTCTAATATGATAATGATTCAAGCCACACGCCCCTGGGAAAATTTGACTAAAATACTATGTCAACGTCGTAACTTGGCCAGCAATGATTCCAAATCTGAATCCAATAGAAAATTCCTTACGAGAACTTCATTCATGACAATCTTTAAACCTAATAGTGTTAGGGTATTTTGCTTTTGAAGAAATGAACAAATGCTGAAATAAATTTATAGTAGATAAGTTATTAAATATAGGAAAATTTTACTTTAAAGTTATTGACCCCAAAGGCTAAGCTGACTATTAGCTGAAATATATAGATAATTTTCTTCTTGTTTCATGTTATGTTCATAATGTCATTATATTAAATAAAAAGTTTCTTAAATACATTATAAATATTTATTCCTTGCCTCAGACCATATTCCACCATATATGCTTCAGTATTTGAAAAGTAAATTATATTATTTTAAATAATCGAAAATCTGCGATGTCAGTTGCAATCTCAAGTCTCACACAAGTCAGTTGTTCAAAAATTGAGAAAAGAAAATGTCGGTGGCATTAACTTCTGTCCTTTTTGCTCTTTGCTTTTACTACAAAATGATTACTATTTCAAAAGTGACTTTTCTTTGTTTCTAATTTTGCTGTTTCGTAATACTCTATTTAGTTTTTGGAAAGTATTTTGAATAACCGAATACGCCTTCGGATTTCAGTGTCGCACTTTCCGTTTTCTGTTAAAACACTTCCCAATTTTTTTTTATTTTATTTTAACATCTTTCATTTTGGTATCGCCGATTTGCAATTTGCATTTTGAATTCATCCTTTTGCTAACAACTATGCAACCTGTCTTCTTGCAGTTGATGTTTAGTCCTTTCTTCTCTCTTTCCTTCACTACCTTCTGTAAGAGTTTATATATATATATATATAATTTGCTTTCCGTACCTGTCAGCAACAGTGTGTCATCTTCTATCTTATGTTGTTAAGATTATGGCCGCCAATAATCAGTCATGATAGGACTTCTAATTGTCACAGAATCGACTAATTGTATAAGTTGAATGAGTCCAGTGAGAAGACACACCCCTGTCTACTATTTTTATTCTGCTGAACTCGATGGTAAGGCGTTGTTAAATGATTGATGCCAAATTGTTTGTCACTTTTATAGTAAACTGAGAAATTTGTCAATTATTAACTTTTAAATGTTTTTGCTTACTCATGTCTTTGTATCTGATTACGTTTCTATTGTAGTATTTAAAAATAGTTGGAGTTTAATATGTATGTATGCATGCGTGCGTAAAATTATCCCTACATTCAAGTATAAATCTTTATCGGATTTAATGTGCCACTATGTCTGTATACAAGTTGACATATTCCGAAAAAGAATATGTATGCATTCGCTTGGATACGAATAAGCTTACAATATGAAAAGCCTTTTCTGAAAACTAGTTACTTTGTTTGCTTCTAAAGTTGACGACTCAATTCAATTTTTTTAAAAAAAGTAGACAATGTTATTCTTATTAATAAGGGGTTTGGGCCATGAAGGAAGTGGATGGAGATATGTAGAGGGTCAAAGGTGAAGAAAGGAACCGCGCCTTGTTCAGGGATAAAAGCAATCGACAAGCAACTGAGATTTAAGCTCTGTCCCATATGTTTAGTCGATCAGGCCCGTTCCCAACACCCACACACCCACACACACACATACATACATACATACATACATACATACATACATACATACATATGCTTGGCTTTCAATTGGTATAGGAACGGAATAAAAACGGAATAAAAACGGAGTAAAAGGAAACAGTAAAAGTTTTCTTTACAGAATTATGTAATGTTTTTCTGATTATTTCTAATCTTTCCCGAGTCTTCATGGAAAGACAATCTCCAGGCGACAAGTAAGGATATGTTGATACAATTACTATATATCTTTTCTATATAGTAATAGTATCAATACACGTGCCTTTGAATTGTCATTCCATTACATAATTATATATATGAACTGAAGATATGGATTAAATCAGACAAAATGATTAAATAAGGAACAACTAGGAAAATATTTATAAATGTGACACATTTCGTTAATTATTCAGCTCCATCGGAATTTTTCTTCCTTTTTATCTTTTTGTAGTTTGCTGTCATATCTAAGCTGATGAAGTTTTCCAAATGTTGTAGATCGAGAAACAGCAACACCAGCATAATTCCAGTCTTAGAAAATTGCTTGAAAATAAGGATCTTACTCGGATCACGTTAATCTCTAGCAGTTGATTGACTTTGGAACCACATTTAAACCGTTTTGAACAAGATTGTCTTGTTTATCTTTAAGACAGCAGACTGAAATTATCCCACCTCCACAGTTATCTTTTTCTGAATTTTGCCAGTTTCCAACAACACTTGAAGATGACTTTCTATGCATCCGATATATATCCGATATATACTTAATTCCTGTCATTTATGAGACTGAGTGACAATATGTTAAACACCGGAGATTTCACTCTTTTAATACCAATACTTTGATATTTTGAGAATAGTTATGAAATAACAAACTATTAATGGATTAAATACACTTCAATTATCAGGGAGGAAATTTTTTTTTTTTTTTTTTTTTTTTTAATCATTTCACCCCGAGCAAGGCAGAAACGCCACTGATGTGCAGGGGGTTACATAAGTGTAGAAAGATTAATTAGAAAAGAGTGAGGAGTACAAGCTAGTTAGAAAGGAACAATAGAAAACTGAGAAAGCAGGTGCAATGACAGGTACATGGGCGGAGAGAAAGGGAAGCTTATACAGGGGAGGGGAGAGAGAGCTAGAGGCCAGTGGTTAGTAGGTGAGTATTAACTTTGCTTTTAAATTTCTGGAGGTCGTAGCCGTCAGGAAAGCAAGAATACGGGAGTGAGTTCCACAGGCGGGAAGTGCGAGAGAGGAAGCTGCAGGAGTAGAATTGTCGTCTGCGTTTGGCTAACCTGACTGTGAATGGGTGGGACCCAGTTGCCAGTCTGGTTGAACGGGTAAACACCTGTTGAGGAGGCATCAGTGACTTAAGCTCATCCGAGCAGAAGCCATGAAAGTATTTATAGAAGAGACAGAGGGAGGCCACATTTCGACGATGGGAAAGTGGCTGCAGACGAGTCGCCAGATCAGTACCTATCACATTACAGACTCTCCTTTGGAGCTTGTCAAGAACACTGAGGAGAACGGCAGGGGCACCTGACCATAAATGGCAGCAGTACTCCATGCACGGACGGATGGTTGACTTGTATATATGCAGGATGGATTCAGGTGGAAAAAACATCCTGGATCGACATAGTGACCCAATCTTCTTAGCAGTAGATTTTGCTATGGATTCAATATAGTGCTTCCATTTGAGGTCTGAGGACAGGGTAAGTCCGAGGAGGCGTAGTGTATTACTCTCCGGGAGAATCATCTGGTCCATGCTTATGGGAGGCAGAAGAGGTTGCCTGTAATGGTTGACAGACAACAGCTTGGTCTTAGAGGAATTAAAGTTGAATTTTACATACATCGAATTGATATGCTGTTAATAGTAAACTATACAATTTTAAACAAATTTGTCTTCAAAATATGAAAGTTATTCGCAAAAAAAAGAAATTTCCTATATTTCTGAATCATTGAGTGCATATAAACAAACATAGAGCGGTTATCCACACGGTAAATGGAATTTGTGTGTCGATTTCAGATTCCAGCCTAGGCCGTAGCGTTTACTTTCACACAAATACTTCTGGAAAAAAGTATGAATCTATCTTTTCTTCCCCCACTACCAGTTAAGAGTTAATAGCGGAACAGATTGGGATATCTAATATTAGTTAGCAAGTAGTCTCTAGGAGAACAACTTTGAATTCAAAACCATTTGATAGAAACTCTACCCAGAAAAAAGCATTCTTGATACAGAAATCATAGTAGCAACGCCTAGCACATTGAGACTGTGGCGTTTTATACTCTACAGGTGTGTCTACATGATATACATACGTACGTACGTACGTACATACATACATAAAAGCAACCCATATCATCTATGAATACGGACACAATGTACTGTATGTGTTCTGAAATTAAAAATATGTCTACCTTTTCGTAGCTTACACAACATTTACAACAAAAACTTGAAAATGGCTAATAGATTCATCAAATGAACTCGGAAAGAACAATCACTTGGGAAATTTACACACTCACTAAATACAAAAAAAGGATCTCTTGTTCGTATACAAGAAAAATAAAGTAAAAAAATCAATAGAAGTACCTTATTAGTTACTTTTAAGGAAACATATATTAGAGAGAGATTGCTACTCAAATACACAACTATTACGTACATACATGCATAATAGCTGGCCACTCGTATTCGAGGATACTTTTCTATTGGGGCAGAGACGCTTATCCAGGCACATTTGTGCTTGTTCAACACCGACAGAACCCACCTGTGCTGTGGTTTAAACAGTAATTATACTGAGCGGATCTTAGTTACAGTTTCTGAGATAGAACGCGTTATCTAGCATGATCAACAATCTGAACAAGGCCAGGACGCTCAAACCCTCGGTCACAATGACTTGTGACTTCGCGCTAACACAACAATCGACGGCCTCTTCAAAGGGATCCGTCTTCCCAATTTCACTCACAAAGGTCAACTCATGGTATGGCACTTTCCAAAGGTGCTGCACGCCTCCTCCAGACCGATAAGATCAAGAAGTCACCTTCCTGACAAATTGGTCATGATGAGATTCGCTGAGCTCACATTATTATAGCCTTGTTGATACTGATTACTTAGTGTAATGAATTCGATCCTCACTGTTGTAGCTTTGTCACATATTAAGCAACATTTGGCAAACATTTGTATTGACTTAAGTACATGTAAATATACACACAAATTAATGCACACTTTCGAACACATACAATGCTGCTAAATATAGAAAATGCACCCGACTACGCAAAGCATATTTACATCCATTCCTATACACAAACACATGCATAGAAATGCATACATAAGCATACATCATTTATTAACTCATTCGCACACATATTTGCAATACTATTATGCATAAACGCCTGTATGTGTATCACTCTATACCTTCCACCTCTCTCTTTTCTCTCGATTTCTTTCTTCTTTGTTCTCTCTTTTTCTTTGCCCCTTCCCTTTATTTCCATCTGTATATTTCTTGTTCTCTCTTTATTTCCTTTTATCTCTTTCTCGCTTACCCCACCTCTCTTTATTCCTACTCTTTCTCTCTTGCAAGTTTTTGTGTTTTCCTTTCACGCTCTCTCTCTCTCTCTCTCTCTCTCTCTCTCTCTCTCTCTCTCTCTCTCTCTTCTTATGATGAAGACCAGCTGTTGCAACCGCACTCAATCATACGTTACTTTCGCCGTCGCACCTGTTCTCAGGGCAACACACAAAACCTGCAGTCTTGTAACTCTTTCAGATAAAACAATGAAGAATATCCAAGTTAAAGACATTAACTTACATTATTTACACTTCGGGTAAAGTATGTGTGTCTGTGGTGTATGTTATGCTTCAGATGTGCTAATGCCGCCACATAGATATTTACTATTTTCTCACCGCGTCCCTGGATCTTTATACTTTGGGAATCACTTAACAATACTGTTCGTTGGTTATCAGTGAGAAACCTTCATTTACCAATAGTTTGAATGTTCGGAAGAGAATGAATGCGCGTTGGTTTATTTTCTACTGGGGTGCACTTAGTGTCGGCGCATATCCACATGTTAGTGAACCCTGCATACTAAACCAATAAGGTGTACACTTCTCGTGATAAGGATAGGGAAGCTTCCTGTATCTGGTTATTGTTCGTACCCTTGTTTTGAGCCCAACTTCACACAGAATTTAAATTATTTAGATTGTTGTTCTCATCTTTTTGCCATATTCACAACGTTTCGACCGTTGTACGCTCCAGCCTTCTTCAGGTGTTTGAAATTTAGACCCGAACCCTTTATTTCTTCTACCGGGGTAGATTGTCCTAGTCCCACGCTCTTTCAGATATCTGAGTATCAGTTATCGCCCTTTTAACTCAACTGTCCAAGATTTTGTTACACCTCTCCTGTAGCCAGGTATTGAACTCACAACACTTTAGATCAAGTCACTGGATTCAACCAACGCAGGTACACAAGGCCCAGAGGATAAAAGCGTTGGTTGAATCCACTAACCATGCGATGGGTACATTGTCGCCATCTTATATTCTTTTGGTGCGTGTGCGTTTTTTATTGTTATATTTGAGGTGTTTTTCACAGTATAGTATGGTCACTTGGGCACAGTCTTTGAGAAAAAGAACATCATGACACAATTCATTCTGCCAGAAATATAGAAACAGTATTCTATACTGATTGGATGAGTCTAAATGTGATTATGAAGGTACGGCAACTCGGGAAACTCACTCTGGTCGTTCTGATAAGAAAGAATTCCCGAATTTGTTAGTGACTGCCTCAAACTCAACACGGAGGCCTACATCAAGTGCTTTGAGGAAGTAGTGCTGCCCTTGCTCAAAAGGATGGCTGCTAGAAGACCCTATGTCTGGTAACATGTCTCTGCACCGTGCCACACAAGCACGGAGAACTAGTCATGGCTGTTAAACTATTTCTGCAATAACATCACCCCTTACATCTGGCCACTTAACTCCCCAGACTTCAACCCCCTTGGTTATGTGTGGAGCACAGTTGAGCTCTACACATAATAATAAGAAGTCTTGAACAACGGGACTCCTTATCACACCAAAGATTAACTATAGGCAAGAATTATAGCAGCATTCACCAACTTAAACAAGGAGACCGTCCAGAAGTGATGCAGGAGATTTCGAAGTCGTCTGGAGGCCGTTGTTGAAGCCAATTACGATTTTATTGAATAAATTTACTTTTTGCAATTTAAAATTTTTTCCTGTAATTTAGGTAAATATATCTGTTAAAATGAAATGTCAGTGTTATTTTCATTTTTGCGTAATTTAGACGACAATTTATTCAACGCACCCTGTAATCAGCAGAACAGCTTCCGTGCAAGCATTTATTTCTTTATTCATTTATTTTGAAAAGTATTCTGTGCAGATTCATTATTATGCCATTTCTGTGGAGTTTTAAGACAAGTCTATCTTATACCATACTATTTTCTTTAAAACAAATACTATTGACAACGACAGACATTATTATAATGATTATATGTCGATTAATTTTAATGATCCCAGCGTACGAATAATGATTTCCCAGCGTACGAATAATACTTCTCAAACAAACAGGGAATTTATTCAGGAATTGTCCAAAGTTCACTTTTGAAGAAAAAGTAAAAGTATCGTCCGAGTTTTTGATTTTACTAAGTCATCGTCAGAGTCAGTAAAGACAAATTTGTGAATTCAATATCTTTTTAGAAATAGTGTTACGATGCAATCATTTAAAATGGGCTATTAGTGATGAAACGCTTAGGAGTCATATGAAAGGGCATTTTTTTAACCTAAAATCAATAAGTGATCTGTTGGGACGTATGCTCTCTCTCTCTCTCTCTCTCTCTCTCTCTCTCTCTCTCTCTCTCTCTCTCTCTCTATTGGAGCACTCTAGCTATTGGGCGTGTTTATATGCGCTAAAAAGCCTACCTTCTGGACGCTCGTGGCCTAGGGGTAGAATCGCCGACTGACTCCAAAGCGGTCGTGTTTCAATCCTGGCTTAGGAAGCGACCGGAGTCTAAGCCGTACTGATGAGCTGTAATACAGCGACACAGATCTGTCTGCGGATAACTATAGTATATACATATATATGTATATATATATAATCAAACGAAGGCATTTACTTTTAAAAATGCTCAATACAACGTAGATCGTAGAGTATAATTCATTTTTTTTTGTTTAAAATTAATTTAATTTACATTGCGACACGAAAATTTGTTTCGAGATTTAAAGCTTTTATCTCGTCTTCAGGCAATGTTCAACTTACTTTGGTTTAAATGATTTACATTTCAATGTTGAATTACGTTTGGGTATTAATGAGTTAAAATGGGGTGGGGAGAAAGAAAATTTGGATCGTATTAGTGTGCTTGATTTAACTAAATAGAATAAAGGTTCGATTTTGAAAATTTAAAATATAGGTTAGATGGGAGGTATTCATGAATACCCCATATCACTTGATAACACACAAGAAGTGTCGAAACAAAATACCTATTTTCTAGTGATATCATAACATACATATGTTATAAATTTTATATATATATATATATATATATATATATATATATATATATATAATTACTAATGAATTAGGTTTACAGTATAAGCACTAACATTTAGTAGACATAACGATTTTAAAAGCTTATAGAAAGAATTTATAAAAATATATCATCAAAATCCAGCAGTAAGTTAACAAAAAAAAATATATCACAATATGTTTACATTTGAAGAAAACGTAAAATAAATGTAATATTGGCTTTTAAAAATAACTAATTTTTAAGAAAGGTTAATTTTTTTTTAATATTATTTTTTTATTGAATTTGATAATTTTAAACTCGGTTATGTTAGTAAGGTCTTATTTCCTGAAGCATTTGTATTATCGTCTGCCATTTCCCATGAATTGAACGGACAAAAGGCCTATTTAATATGAAGAATTATTTCGATTGTTCACGAAGAGAGAGAAACAGACACCAACAGGGAGGTAGGTGGATATACTTGCCAATGCAAAATAAGTCGAAAAATTTAATTGTAAAATTCGACATTAATCCAATTAAACTTCAAGAAAACTGAATGTATGATCATCAGAAAAAAGAAGACCCCAAAATGCCAACTACAGGTCAGAGAAATTAAAATAAAACAAGTAAAGAAACCTAGGAAGTTTTCTGACAGTGGATGGAAAGTGCGATATTGAGATCAAAAACACATTGGCTATACCAATGTGTCTTTTGATCAAAAGCTAACCAGAGTACTGAGAGACAGAAAAATCTCATTGGAAACAAAGAAAAGAGTACTGGATTTCTATGTGTCGTTTTGTATGAAAGTGAATGTTGGACGACCTCATCAAAGATGAATGAGATCAGCAGAAATGTGGTTTTACAGAAGGATGCCTAGGATACCATCGACTAAGCATGTGAACAACGATAAATTGTTAGAGAGGGTGCAATCAAGAAAAAAAACATACTTAACATCAAGAAGAGACAGATGAGGTTCCTGGGACACGTAATGAGGAAGGAGAGCCTGGAGACGGATATAAGGAAAGAAAAACAGGAGAAAGCAGCGCGAGAAATACTTATAGGACTGAGCAAACGGGTGGCGGAGCAGGGTTTGGGAGAGATACCAAGAGGGAAAATACTGAGAGCGACAAGAGAAAGAGCCAAGTGGAAGTCCATGATCGCTTACGTCCTGGAGGAACACGGCACATAAAGAAGTTGAACGGAGCTGAAAAAATTTATGGAATTATTGGAATAAATCAAAAGAATCAGTTTAAGTAGATTTTCTTAAAATTGTATCAAATTATTTAAACAAATGAAGAAATAGTAGGTTTGCTGAATTAATTCTAATTATTATTATTATGTTGTCATTTTTCATATTTCGATTTCTGCTTTGGTCGCACTACCTGCCAAGTCTGCGGGAAAACCTAAGGCAAGTCGTGGTGTGTTGTTATGGCTCCATTTCATGTTTTTTCTATCTCCTCTTACATCCCTAGCGTTACATAGACAAAGTTTTCCTTAGTGTGTGGGTTGTACTTAACAAAACATTTTTTTCTATATTTCTTAAACTGGGGTTTCCGGGGATTCTTTCAATGTGTTGTTCTGTTCCATTTTTTATCATTCCAAGTGCACTTACTATCACTAGTACGATTCTTGTTTTCAATTTCCACATTTTTTCTATTTCAATTTCCAGGTCCTTATACTTTGATAGTTTTTCGAATTCTTTGGTTGCTATGTTACAATCCGCTGGACATTATTATTATTATTATTATTATTATTATTATTAATAATAATAATAATAATAATAATAATAATAATAATAATGATGAAAAATGATGAAATATGATGAAAAATGACATAATAATAATAAGCTTAAGAGAAGAGCGCGGTTTTAAAAAAAACAGTGTTTGACGAAACTTTCCTATTTCCTAATACTTTGCTTAGCTTTCAAGAGATATCCAAACACGCCTTCCGAATTCGATGTTGCATTTTCTGTATTTATTCTTTTTATCGAAATATTTCTGTTTCGTATGATTTTTCTTATCCTTATAAACTATTCCTTTCTTCTATTGATTGCCATTTCTAGTTGTAGAGTTCCATTAGGAATATTAAAAAAACATTGCCTCTCAATTACCAAATGTTTCTGTTGCAAAGATGGTTACAGTTTTTCCGAAAATCACGAGAATTTTGTTGGTGGAACCTCAGACCCTGACAAGTTCAATCAGGACAAACAAATTCTGTGTGAAGTTGGGCTCAAAACAAGGGTACGAACAATAACCAGATACAGGAAGCTTCCCTATCCTTATCACGAGAAGTGTACACCTTATTGGTTTAGTATGCAGGGTTCACTAACATGTGGATATGCGCCGACACTAAGTGCACCCCAGTAGAAAATAAACCAACGCGCATTCATTCTCTTCCGAACATTCAAACTATTGGTAAATGAAGGTTTCTCACTGATAACCAACGAACAGTATTGTTAAGTGATTCCCAAAGTATAAAGATCCAGGGACGCGGTGAGAAAATAGTAAATATCTATGTGGCGGCATTAGCACATCTGAAGCATAACATACACCACAGACACACATACTTTACTTGCAGTGTTTCTTGCCTTCACACTACAATGCATCCCATCTATATAACTATTATTAGTGATTAATCATTTGACATGCACTACAAGCACCAAGAAAATCCAATCAAGGCTTGACTATACATTAAGAGTCATTATGATTGCATCTATAAATTTGGGGGCGTTTGGGCTACGTTTTGGTATGCAAGGAGCGGCAACCCCAAAACCACTGGTATAGTTGAAGCGGCAACCTCAAAACCACTGGTATATTTGAAGTTCACTCAACGCCTCTCCTACAAGCCTCATTAGAGTTTGTTCCTTTTCCTCTCCTATTGACAATGGGTTAGCTCTTCATGAAAACCTATTTACACTGAACACTACCCAAAAGCAGATATCGAACCGAAAATTTGGAAACGACCTATGAATGGAAACGGGCATCTAATTAATTTACTAAAATATTAGCAACCTCATGTGTGTTCACTGAACACACCGAAAGATGTCTCTTCTGGGAAAATGTGTTTCAGCATTACTTTTTATCAGCATTGCTCGACTCCAAGAGGTGCACTAGACTAGTGTGAATGAGACGTTTTCTGACCATTACCTCATTTTGTGTTTGAGCCATAGCAGCCATCATCAAGAAAATGTCAACCTAATATTGGATAGAATGGATTACAACTTCCTGATCAACTGGAGCCCAGTGTCTTCAAGACAACTCGCTTCTCAAACAAGCATAGCAAAGTCGCAGCCAAAGTTGATTACACTCCGGCTAATGACAGCAGCGACGTCGACATTCTACAACCAACTCCAAACAGTCGTTTTAAGCATCACCCAGTGCAGCATCAGCATGGTAACAAGGAGTCCCAGCTACCATTGCATGTGATTAGTCGACGGTACTGTCTGACCCCATTTCGACACTAATGCTAATAGATATAGCCTTTTACAATTCTGTCTTAAGCACACTCATCACTATATTCTAACGCAAGAACATTCAAGGATGTAATGGCTACAGTAGCGACAACTATCCTTCAAAAATTTAGAAACAAAACAACATCCCTCTCGACATCCGCCCATGATGCTCCTACTCTGAAAAGAAATACAAAGTGCGTCGATCCATAGCAGACTTGCCCGACTTGTTAAGCACAGAAAATTGAAAATCAATTCTTTTGTACTGAACAGAATAGTTGTTATATCCCATTTGAATTCAACAAAGCAAAGCTCATATATATTAACAGCTTCAATCAATTAAGATCAGAAGCAATTACTATTTATTTATATTTATCTATTCTGGTGTGTGTTAGTGAATTATCGGATATTCCACTTTCAACTCACTTATATTGGAAATGAACTGATAGAATGGAGTATTAAAATTCACATCGCCCCACGATGCGATTTTTAATACTCCATTCTATAAGTTTATTTTCATTCTAAATTTGTGTACTGAAATTTCCAGCATTTAACTGGATGAAAATCCAAATCGCCATCAACCAATGTAATTATATTTTTATGATGATTTTATTAAAATAACATTTTTATCGCTACTGGTTCTTCCTTGCAGCAAAACGGACAGTATTTAATTAATTGTTTACTCTAATTTACTATAAATCAGTATGACACAAGCAGAGAAAAATGATCACACTTGCTTTACAAAAAGATTTCCAACAAAATAAAAGTTTTAAAATCTACCAAAGCGTTGAAAATAGTTTTACACGCATCAACAAGAATATTGTTCCAAAAGCGCTGCTAAGTTCTTGTAATACCGATAAAGAGAAAGAGAAAGAAAAAACTATTTTTCGGAAGCGGAAATCCTGTGAAAAGCACCCAGAAAGAAAGATGGCTCTCAGTTTGCTCATAACAGTGTAAATTTGCTTTTGTATTCGTTTGATGCTGAAATGTTTATAATCGGCGTTTGCATCAAGAGCACTTGTAACAACAAACGGATACGTTTTCGGATCCAAATAAAATCGTTAGTTGAAGTTTTTCGCCATTTTCATGTACAACCTTATCGGTTAAAAGCCACACAATCGTATACACATACTCTCTATATCTTCAGGTTCGCACGTGCGCACTGGTTTGTGTTTATATGCGCACATAAATTGTATTTATCCTTTTTACACGGTTGTTTTCATGTTGATGTCACTTTGAATAGACATTTACAAAGTTTATATATTTCTATAAAATATCAAAGCAGTTAGGCAATCGAGCATAATAGACACAGAATGTTCACATGAATCTATGGTATGTATGACTGTTTAATGTAGGTACCTCCGCTTTTCACTATAAATTTTCGATACCTGATTTTGAAATGAATTTTTTACAATGAAAAAAACATTCTTGAAGATTTCATTTTAGATTTAATTAAAAGCTTAATGATTAAATTTATTTTTTCCATTAAGTATAAAATTTCTAGTGTATTTCAGATAGAAATTATATAGATTTGAAGTCACATTTAATTTCGATTTCTTAAATTTTCTTAAAAACGGTCATTTTCTTAATCTTAAGAAATTTGTAAACAAACAAAAATCTATCGATTTTAAGAATATTTCAAAAGATTTCTGACACTTTATTTTATTAAAATTAGAAAACTGAAAGTTAAATTAAGCTGGTTTTAAAAAAAAATATTACTTACTTATAGCATAAAAAAGTAATATACAACCAATTATTAACGATTGGTCGTGTTCATCTGATCGAAGGTTTGACGGATTCGTGATTGATTTAGTAATGACAGGTTGTACACATGCCCAAAATCGGCAATTCTCATAAATGAAGGAACAAAACTCAACCGTTTCATAATAATGGCAATTTCAGTCTACCATACATGAAAATAAGGTAAAAATATAATAAATTAAAAATTTTTTTTTTTTAAAAATAGCGTAACTACGTTTATCAATCTTTGTGATTTTGGACTCGTAAATTTCGTTTCCAATTAATTACTATATCACATCCCATAAACGTCCCATACACATCCCATCCCATATAGAATTTTACACGATTTTAAACTATTATAAATTATTATAATTAAAATGTAAAAAAGAAAAAAAAGAAAAATTTCTTTTCAAAATTCATTATTCATCAGGAAAATTTTATTTCTTCAGACAATAATGTCCTTAATATTGCTTATTTACGAAAACAGTTAAAAGCTTTTCTAATTAAGTAATGTCATAGTTTTATTGGATTCTTTATTTTTCAATTCAGAGCAGATTTCCAGTTAAATAGTACAAATTTGAAAAATAAAATAGGTCATTTGCAATCTCCAATGACTCCTACTTTTAACAAAATAAAAACAAATTCCATAAATCTGAAGGTTCTATGCGAAATTTAATGAAATTAAGTGGGGGAGGTGGGTAAAATATTTTAAAACAATTTTTTGCAATATTTTCTAAAAAGAAACATTTCAAAAATAATTTCATTCATTTTTGAATAAGTTCTGAAAATTTCATTAAAATCGGACAATTATTTGATTTGTACAAGAATTTTCAAATTAATGTGTTTTCAATAGAAAAAAGCACAAAAAAATCAATGTTAAACTTCGTAGAAGGTGATGACGTAAACAAAACAAGCATTCTAACCAAAATTTCGAACGTGTTAGAAAGGATTAAAAATTTTTTTTAAATAATTAAAAAATTATTTGATTTTTCCTCTTAATAATAATATCAACATTTTGACTATAAAACTTTATTTTCGTTAAGTTTTTTGGCGTTTTGCATTACGCTATGCTGTTTTTCCCGTGAAAAAGTGGAGGTACCTAGAATGCAATAAATATTTTTATAATAAGGGTATGTTTAAAATGTCTTATCTTATAAGTGCATACAATTTATATGCATTTATTCCGCATTATCGTGTGCATACATTCAATTAATTTCATGCATATAAATGCTTCATATTAATCATTTGAGGAACCCTTTTCTGCTTTTCATCAGCATGACTGATGATAACCTCATGAGTGAATTGTTAGACCTTTTCGAGTTAACGTTCACTGCTGACATTATGTAGAAAGATTATATTGAATCAATTGCTAGGTCTACTGATTGGAAAGTTGGTTCACTGTATCATTCCAGACAATTTATCTCTAGAATCTACCTTGATATTTATAAGTATACCATCCATTCGTTCATGCTTCAAATATTGCTGTCACGTGTCGTCTAGTGCGCCTGCTATGTATTTAGACATTCTTGATAAAATTCAAAGAAGAATCTGCAATGTTATTGGTACTAGCCTTGCATCCCGATTTCAGTCACTTTTTACTACTGTAATTTTGCTTCCTTGTACCTTTTCTGTTAATACTTTCATGGTTATTGTTCAAATGAACTCTCCGCTATGGTACCTAGAGATTTTAAGAGATTTTAAGTTCACTCGTTAAGTTAAATCTTACAATGATAGACAACTATTTTTTAATTGCAAAATTACAAAAATTACAAGACAAAAAATAACTGCTACTAAAAACAATTATTTCCCTGTCTTTTAAACAAATCACTACAATTTTTATTCATTTTGTTTTTAAAATACCACCCTCAAAATAGAGGCCTCAGTTAACCATACACTGTTGCAGACGATTTCTGGGGTCTGGACATTTTCTGGAGACTGAACACTTCGAGGTCTACTAGGTGAGTTTCTTTTTAGCACTGAACCCCTGACCCTGAAAATTTCAAGAGTTTTTACTTGTGGAATTTACTCGTTGACAATACAGATATAATAGCATCATCCTCATGTAAAGAAAAGACTAAAAATAATGGAAGCATTATTAACAAAAAAGAAAAAGCCAACACTCAGTAATATCAACTATGAACACGGGCATAATGTGCTGACCTTGTTTGGAAATAAAACATTCATATAACTCATAAATCTATATATTCAGTAAAATAAAATATATCCTTATAAAACATTCGGACAATTTTTATATAATTTAAGTACAGAAAAGAAAAAAATAAGATCACATGAAAAGCTAACCACAGCTCTTTGTTTGTCATTTTTAACGAAATTTGTATATATATATATATATATATATATATATATATATATATATATATATATATATATTGTATATATTGTACACAATTCTCAGGTAGTCGACGTTATTTGCTGTAATGGCAGCATGAAATACTTACCCAAAACATAACATTCTGTATAGCCAACGCATTGACGGAACTCATTGTGGTGGTATCCAATGCCTGCTAGATGACAATCACAAGCCTCATATCGTAACACCAAACCAAAACAATTTCTTTCGTTCATGTAAGTGCTCTACAGACTGAATACGTTCAAATGGGAGCAATCTACTTTAGAAAATATACATTAACGAGTCAAAAATGGATATGGGGGAGATAAAAATCGGCTCAATTCTTAATAGCATAGCAAAGTTTGACTTCCTCTCCTACCCCTTGTCTTTCACTAGTAATCTGTCTTCTGGGAGATTCAGATCACACTGTGGTTTCTATTGATATATTCTTTGATTGACCCAGTCGGTACGAAAGTAATTTTCTTTCTGCTATCAGTTGGAACTCATTTCTCAGTTTTCTTCTAAATGTCACTTGGAGTAAAATCTTTAACCTTCCTATCAAACATTGTATCTCTAATATTTCTTCTCGGATCAAAGCTGGTATCGAGGCTTTAGTGCGATCTCGTAAATACCAAATAAAGCTCAAATTCTTCTCAGTGCATACAAGCATGATCAGTCGCTATAGCCTACAGGAATCAACTTTTCCTGCTTTACAAACGTGAAAGCTCTGATTACAACAGACGCCTCTATGTGTCCGATAATAAAAAAGACAAACGTGTCCTCAGAGCCTAAATCGTTGTTCATTGATAGAGAGACCATATAAACTCTCACAAGTTTGATTCACGGGATTACTGGCGACTCTGTAAGAGTGCGTTAAATAAGAATAAATCTTCAATCAATTTGTAGTATTATTACCTCTTTCAGATAAAGTAGATTTCTTTGTCCACAAATTATCTTTTATTCTGCTTTTGACTCGTCAGAAGTACCTTCACTTGATTTTTCCACTTAGAACTGGGTATCTACTCTGTGATATGCATATAACTCAGCCCTTGCTTCCCGCTTTCATCTCCAAAGTTGACCGCTACAAAGTATGTAGTCCCAATTGTATTCCTGCAATTGTCCGTAAGAAGTGCATCTCTGCAATAGTCTCTGTTCTCTCCTAACTTTACAATAGATGCTTTGATACTTCTTGCCTTCCAGATTTTTGGAAACCCTCTTCGTTAGTTCCTGTTTTTAAGGAATCTGGCGAACCGTCGGATCCTTCGAATTATCGATTATTAGTCTCCTATCTTTGTTTGACAAAGTACCAGAGATTCTACTCAACTCCGCACTGGTTAACACGGTCTTCTTTCAAACAAACAACATAAATTTTGCATCTCAAGGTCAACCGACGATGTGTTGACAGTTATTGCTGAAAGAGTTTGTCAAACTTTAGATAAGAATAATGAAGATCGAGCTGCTGCTTTAGATATCTCGAACGTGTTTGACAGGGTTTGACGTGCTGGTATTCTTCAAAGTTGAAAGGTTATGATGTTTCTGGTCGTTTCATTGATCAGATTCAATCTTTCTTTAATGAAACCTGTCTTGAATGTCCACTCCTCTAGATCTGTTTGCATTAACGCTGGCGTCTCTTACGTCTCTGTTCTTGGAGCCACGCTGTTTCTTATTTTCATTAACGACCTTCCTGGTATCATCAGTTTCCGACTCTAGACGATACAACTATATACTCTTGTCTTAATAGTAAGTCTGAGACGTTGATTTACAGATGATTTTGAAAATGACCTTCAATCTGGTGTGAACTTATTCATTTTGACGAATTCCCTCCAGAAATATCTTTGGAATTCTCTTCCAGCTTCTTCCTTCTTGCCAAATACGATTTTCGAAAATGTAAAGGCAATGTCATTTGTCATCTTCTGTCTCAAGGATTCCTGTTCTTTTATTGTCCTGCCTGTTTCTTTGATTCTCAGTAGAAAATGATGCACTTTATAGAAAATGAATAAAACGCTTCTGAAATGTTAACTAATTAATTTATTTAGTTGAAATATGTATCAGGTTGATGAATCACTGTTCTCCCACATACCTCTAAATTCTTGAGTTCATCTTTATAAATTTGTTATAAACAGTTCTAATGCTTCGATTACTACTTCTTTCAATAAACAACAGGTAATCGAAGCATTTGAAAAAATTTATTCCGTATGAAAAGCCCAAAATGCTTAAATAAGTAATAATGATTATTATTAATCATGTCATTGTTTTCCTTTGACGCAAGAATGAATAATGAGTAACCCGTTTCAAAGACCACCATATAGTAAGCATCAACTTTTTAGGTTACTGTGGAGCTTTTGGGTATTGTTTTAGTGATTCAATTGCATCTAACGACTGGTCTATTCTCTTAATGTTGTTAAAAAGTATTAATTTCTGATCGTATGAAATTATTTGAAGCAAAAATGATACATTTTTCCAGTTTGTAGTCATACCGTAAGATTACCCGACATTGTTTTATTGTAA
Source organism: Ascarosepion bandense (assembly GCA_037127315.1). Lineage (NCBI taxonomy): Eukaryota > Metazoa > Mollusca > Cephalopoda > Sepiida > Sepiidae > Ascarosepion > Ascarosepion bandense. The sequence goes on from JBBBDQ010000184.1 coordinate 1,123,427, forward strand.
TAATTTTCATTGACTAATGAATAACAATATATTGCAAAGAAAAATTATCTGAAAAGAAAATGAGTCAGGAATAAGTCAATATTTTTTTTATATATATATATTTTTTTTTAATCATATCACCCCAAGCAAGGCGGTAACGCCACTGATGCGCAGGGAGCTACGTAAGGGTAAAAAGAATGGAAAAGAGAAAGCCGGAAACCACATCATAAACAGGAAACAAGGGATGAGCCTCTTCACCTGTTCAATAGATGTGGGTGGAGTGTGAACCGGGCGATAGTTTAGTCTATCTACTCCAATTGAAAAAAAAATAATAATAAAAAAGGAAAAGAGTGAAAAGATTGGAAAAGAGAAAACCGGAAACCGCATCCTAAACAGGAAACAAGGGATGAGCCTCTTCACCTGTTCAATAGATGTGGGTGGAGTATGAACCGGGCGATAGTTTAGTCTATACTAAGGATGTTATTTTTAGACGACCGAATCAACAACCAACCTAAAATTTCATGTATGACAACATAATGTGTGTGTGTGTGTGTGTGTGTGTGTGTGTGTGTGTGTGTGTGTGTGTGTGTGTTATTAACACCAGTACATACATATATATATATATATATATATATATATATATATATATATATATATATATATTAATGGATATTTTAACAGCAAGGTGTGTTTTAAACATATTTCGTTAAATATGACAAAGAAAAATAAATTTTTTATTTAGTTTTTCGAGTGTTCTACTAATTAAATTTAATCAATTAAATTTTTTCTCGTTTGTCATATTTAATGATATATATATATATATATATATATATATATACAAACCTAAATCACTGCTAAATAGCAATTACTCAAAACACTTCTTGCAAGGAAAGTTCTGTAATTAGTTAATTAGTATGTAATATTGGTAAGCAGCTTGCAATTACTGCAATTCCATAATGCAAATGTACAAAGAAAGAATAAAAGTAATTCTTTCTGCCATAAAATAACTGAATGCACAAAATTCAGTTTATTCACAATAAGCTAAAGGTATTTTGAGATGATATTGCAAAAATAATGAGTTAATTTATTTATACCAAGTGATTACAGAAAATATAATTTCTATAATACAATCAGAACGCAATTTCAACATTTTACAAAATCGTGTATTAACAAATTCTGAAAAAATTTGAAATTTTAGAGAGACAATAATTTTACAAAATTTATTGTGATTTTTGTTACATGTACAATTTTTTCACAGAAAATACTTATTTTGCTATTATACAATAATAGATATTGCATGTATCAGTCAGTTAAGTGTCATACGTAATATACGCTTTGGGCGATCATGTCTCGGAAGAGACATGACTGACAGGGCAGAAGATTATCCCAATAGAGCCCAATCTATCCTATTATTTAAGCCATAACTGAAGGAAAGAGACGGATTAATACTTTCCCAAGGGTATTTGTGCGTAAGTGAATGCAAGCAATCCAACTGGAATTCGAACTCGATGTGGCGTTCTGAGTCGATATCCACTGCACCACAACGCACGCCCGTGCAAGTATGTATAGTTTTAAAAAATCAATTTACATTAACAAGAACAGAAAATTAATCAAAAGCATAATTTGGAGTGTTAACCAATCAAATATATGCAAAAAAGGGAAAACTGAAAATAAAAAAACTATTCGGTAAATATTTCTGTGAGTGGATAAGTATATCTTTAATGCAACTTCATGAGCAGTTTTACTACCTGAAAGAAATATGAATTTTTAATATTGATTATGTAGTCTTAAAGAGAATTGTATAATCATTTTTATCTTAAAAATATTTTTTTAAGGTAATTTCAGTTTTAGTGCTGCTCCTCGAGTTGCAAACCAAACAAACAATATTTTTAAAAAATATATTTGACGATATAATCCCATGCTCTTTTTTTTTACATTGAAATGATATATATCAGAAACTAACATAAAGATGTTTTGTCAAAGAATTTCTGTAATCTTCAGTTTAAAACACCAAACATTTTAAAACAGAAAAACATCTACTGTGATATCCAGTGGGATTTTTAAATTACCACAATCTATTTCTTCAAAAGAATGTCCATATTCTTGAAGTTAAATACTAGCATTATTAAATATTTCTTCTTCTGTGGGACAATCTTTTCTTGTAACATTGTCTGATATATACAAAAGTGATATTTTAGTATCCTTAGGCATCCTAGTTTCAAAGTCTGGTAAGCTATCAAATAGTTGACATCTTATTTTATCCAGTTAATTTCCATATATTGAGCATGGCCTAGTTAAATGTTGCATTTACTGACATCAACATTTGATTTGAGAAGTACTTCAGTTTTTTCAATATGAATTTTTTTAATAACATTTTTACTATAATAAAATGTGCACCTCCAGAATTTTGTCTTACTTTTCCTTTTCTAAATAGTCCGTAGTAAATTCACCAAACATAACAAAATTAAACCCACGAATTAGCAACTATCTACAAATATCAAATAAGCCATTGCATGTATGTTCAATGACTAAGCTTGTATCTCTTGTTAATGATTTAATTTTCTGCCTTGCTTTCTTTCTATTATTTTTGTCATTTTTTTTTCAAAATTAGAATGAAATAACAGATGTTCATAATCTAAGTCTTATACTACCTTTCTTGGGGGTCATTTTTTTTTTTTTGTTGTCACCATATATTTCTTTGACACTGACAATTTTCCAAAATTGAAATTAATTGTTTCTGCAGTATTCTCCTCAGTGAATAACGGGCGTGTTTTAATAGCAGCTAACCTTTAAACAATGGAAATATTTTGTCGCCCAACAGGTTTTGGGTAAACTGCTACATCAGTTAGTTTCAACAACTTAACGAATTGAGTTTTTCATACTAATTTTTAATTAGTATGAAAATTAGTATAATAATTTTTACAAGTGAGAATTTTGTCTTTTTCTAGAAACAGTGCCAACTCATCATTTTGCACATTTCGCATAGAAGCAAAGGTTTTATTTGTTATTCTTGTTTTTGGTCGAGGACTATGCAATACACTTGATGACAAATGATCAAATACTGATGATAGATTTCTGGGTTGTACTTTTCCTCTAATAACCATTGCTTCATAATTAAATGGAAAATGTCTTTCACAAACAATAATGTTTGTTTTATCAAAAGTGCTGTCTCAAGGCATTGTTTTTAAGCATCGTCCCCGTTTTATTCTGATCTTGGGGAAGATGAAATACACGAACCTTATTTTGTTTATCCTAGTTACATGATCAATGACTCGATCTTTGAAATTTGATTGTAAGAACGGTCGTAACATAATTTATATTCACTAAATTTAATTATGACATTAAGTTTATCTGATAAAACTCTGAAAAGGCACTTTCCTTAATTTCATTATTTTGAACATTTCTGAAAAAGTTTCAATTCATTTACGTTTAATCTTTTATTAATTTGTTTAAATGTTACGAAAGGGTTCAGTTTATTATGTAAAATCAGCGTAAATCGATCCCTCACTTTACTACCAGTGTAATGAAAAACAGGTATATTTTCTGTCGGCTTTAAAGAATTACATGGTTCCAAAGGATTACCCATTTGTTTCACTTGTCACAGCTGAAGTTGCATAGGGAACTGAACCCCCTCATTAACAACATTTATGGATAATCGTATGCTAAAGAAGTTGGGCGGATCAATCATCTCCTCCCTCATAATATACGATTATCTAAACAAAAATAAACAGTTTTATATTTTGACACTATTTTATTAAAATTTACTGTAAAATTATTAAACTGGTTAAATTTTGTTTTACATCTTTTACAACAACAATGCTAACACACATTTATAAATACCCGTCAATATATTTTTTAAAAATTTGAATTCAATATGTTTGCTCGGAAGAATATCATAAGAAAAATATTACATTTTTCAAGTGGGCAATTTTCTGTATAGTACTTTGGGAAAATTAACAGTGAAGAAAGTTACGTATATTTTCTTGTTTCCTTACAAGGACTGTATCAACATACTTCACGTGTTATAAAGAAAACACAAATTATTCCTTAAAGAGATTTATAATCAAGATATTAATTATTATGAAGAATAATGCCATAAAGAAAAAAATTACATGAACTTTCTATAACAAAATTCTTAATAATGATATTTTTGGAAATGTCGCAAAAACATAAAAATGATAAATATGACATTGACAAGACAATGAATGTTTTCTCTTTTACATTTTTGGCATATTTTTAAGAATACTTGTAAAATATTAAATTTATCGAATTAAATTTTTGACATTAACTTTAGTTACAGAAAATCTGTTCTGAAAAATGCAATAAAACTAAAATAATTATTTAATTAAAAGCTCTTTTAATTGCTTTAATGAATAAAATTTATTATCGACACTATTCTCTTAAGAAACCTTTTCGATGAATAATGATATGAGCTGTTTTCACATTTTTTTAATAAAGAATTTGAAGAATTATAATTTTAATAAGAAATCAAATTTTAATTAGAATAATTTATTAACTTTAAAATCTTTAAAAATTTTGTATTAATTTGAAACAGTCAAACTGTAATGGCTATTAAATAAAAACAATATTTATTAATCATAAACGGAAAAGTTTAATAAAATTCAGCGAACCCAATATTTTTAAAATAATTTTTTAAAATTGTGTATAAATGTGCCGCTTTTTGTAAATACGATCGTCAATACAGATTATAAGAAAGTAAGAGCAGTAACTGTAAAATTAATGGTAAAATTTATAAGCGTTTTCGTAAATTTCTAATTTTCTGACATGCTTTCCTGTGATATTTTAAAATCAAAGTAACTAAAATTTGTTTTAATTCAGAATTAATTCAACATTAAATCAGTTAATCTTTCTCAAAAAATATTTCAGAAAAGTGTATTTTATTTTTGAAAGATGTTTAATAAATAGAGAGATTTGTGTTGACAGATTTCTCAGTTAAAACGTAATATTACACAAATAGTTTTTTGAGCGTTGAAAGACATTAATTTGGAAATTCTTGAAAAAATCAACTAATTGTCTGATTTTAATGAAAATTTGAGGATTTAATCACAAATAAATTAAATTATTTATGCAATTATTAGTTTTAGAAAACCTTGATAAAAATATTTTTACATCTATTGCCCATCCCCCCACACACACACCAATTAATTGCATAAAACTTCTAGAAATACATTATCTATATCAATTTTTTTTATTAGTTAAATGTAGGAATTATTGGGGAATGTAGATTATGCAATTTTTTTTTATTACGAGACCATTTTTCCGAAAATCTGCTCCGAATAGCAAAATCAAAAATGCATTAAAACTACGTTATTTTTAATGTAGATAAAATTTTAATTGCTTTATAATATAATTTTATAATATCATATTCTGAAGATAAAAAATATTTTCGATGAATTATGAATTTTTATAAAAAAAATTTAAAAAATTTTTCTTTGATAATTAAAGTTTCAAACATCTTTTTAAATTTCTTTCAGTTACTCAGTGTCTTCAGTTAATAATTCATTAAAAAAAGACTTTATTTACAACTCTAAAATTCAAAAGCTTAATACAAATCATTTTTTAATTTTTTTTATTTTTAGTTAAACTGCATATTATTTACTATGGAAACTTATAAGAGACTTGTCATTAAAAGGTCACTTGTTTCAAGAGTTGTTCCTCTTACGAAATGTTCACTCGGATTATGTCAATTTTTGGTCACCATACCTCCAGATTGATTGATAACAGGTGCTGTCATCGCCTACATGAAAGGTCAACGAATCAAACCTTTGTGATTAAGAAATACTTTTATTCTAAATTTTATGCCATCAACAAGTAATATATGCTTCAAATCAGATTAATTTAAGTTTTAAATTTGGTAATTTTCTAAAAATAATGAGTGAAGACTGTATATTTTATTTTTGCAAGATTTCTAAAACTTAGAATTAACTTTTGTTTACAAATGTGTCGATCGCTCAAAAAATGGCCAAAAAGTGAAAAAAAATTTTAAATCTCAAAATTTTAGATTCCAATGAATATAATTTCAGTTTGAAACACTCCAGAGTATTTTGCTTTCTCGAAATAGTAAATTTAATCATTTAGCTTTTAATTAAGCTAAAATTAAAGTTTCAAGAAAGTTTTTTTTATTTTTTTAAAATTCAATTTAAAACTTATGTATTGAAAATAGAGTGGAGGCATATATATATATAATTTTCCTGAATAAAATATTCATGAATAGATTCTATTCATCTTGTCAGATTTCGATCCATATATTCAATTCATATATACAATAGCAGCCATAATATAAGGAACGGAAACAACAAAGACATAAATATGTGTATTACTTAAAAAGTAATGCATGATTAGCAATGAAATTCTTACGGAATAAATATTAGGGTGTAATGAATAAATATTATACAAAGTTACGAAAATTTGCATGATATTTTTTTAAAATAAAGATTAATTGGAACAAAGGAAATAAGCTACTGGACAAAAGTAAAGGATCGATTTTGTTAATACTTGATTGTGAACAAAATATCAACAAAATTTAATATTTGGTAAACATCCCCTTATTTTCAATGACTTCTCTGCATCGTTGACCACATGATTCAATTAATTTCTTGCAAAAATCAGCAGTAATTCCCTCCCATTCGTCTTTCAATAACTCCCATAGGTGATCCTGGTTTTTCGGTTTTCTTTTCTGAGCCCTTTCTCTAATTATTTTTTTATTGAATTCAGGTTGGGGCTCTGGGCTGGCCACTTCCTTAGGGCGATTCTATCTTCTTCAAATAAAACCATAACCTTCTGAGCTTTGTGGCAAGGTGCATTGTCCTGTATGAAAATAAGAGATTCATAAAGAAACCACATGCTGCTGAAGAAGCCTTTTGTAAATCTGATCATTGATATTGCCATGTACGCAGATGATAGGGCTAACTTCTGCAGATGAAATAATTCCCCACACTATCACACTGCCGCCACTAAACTTAACGGTTTTCTTGACACATTGAGAGGACAGTCTTTCACATGTTCTACGGCGTTTTGCCCTCAGAACCAAATATAATAAACTTGGATTCGTCACTGAAATGAACTGTATCCCATTGTCCGTCAGTCCAAACAACATGTTCTCTCGCATTTTCCAGGCGTGCCCTTTGGTTTCGCTTTAAAATGAGAGGCTTTAGAATACAGGCATGCAATCTTGCATTTTTCTTTAACCTGCAAGCAACCGTTTTCCTTGAGATCTTATTATCTGTCTTTTCATTAAATTTACGAGCAATTGATGTAGCAATTTCAAAACGGTTTTTTTTTTTTTTTTTTTTTTTTTTTTGTAGATATTCTAACAATTCTTCGATCTTCTTTGCGATGTTTTTGGAGGTCTGCCGGTTTTTGATTTTGCATGTAACGTTTTATCGGATTTATACCTACTAATTACACGATGAACGACACTTTTAGACCGATGAACAATATCACAAATTTCTGAAATTGACTTTTCCTTGATAGTTAGCGATAATGAGTTTTTCTTCAAAAGAGCATTTTGCGTGTAGAATTTGGCATATTGCTTAAAAATAAAGTCCCAATCATAAATGAACTTTTACTTATTATTGAAAAGCTCCATCGAGTTTTTTTAACAATGTAAATTAAAAATATATGCAAATTATTAACATCGTTCCTTAACTTTTGTCCAGTAGCTGATGTCCTTTGTTCCATTTAATCTTTATCTACAAAAAAAACTATTATGCAAATTTTTGTAACTTTGTATAATATTTATACATTACACCTTAATCTTTATTCGGTAAAAATTTAAATAATACACATTAGTAATGACAAGTAATACACATATTTATGTGTTTGTTGTTTCCGTTCCTTATATTATGGCCGCTACTGTATATAGTAGTAAAAAATAACCTACCAAGCTACTTTCGGTTAAAATTTTTAAAATCATTATCCAAAAACATGTTTTTAAGGAAAACAAGTTTCTCAAGTCCGTTAGCTGTTATCCTTGTCTTTGAGGTAGTGTGGAATGTTAACCTCTTGAATATGTTATTATTTTCTTTTAGAATTATATGTCCTATATATTTCAGTTGTTGCTTCTGTTTGTAGTTCTCAAGTGATCCACATTTATATATATATATATATATATATATATATATATATATAATATAGCGAGAGATGTGTGTGTGTGTGTGTGTGTGTGTGTGTGTGTGTGTGTGTGTGTGTGTGTGTGTGTGTGGGCGATTAAAAAAAGTATTTGTGTCCACTACTAAAATCTGATATTTTTGTAATTTGGTCTGATCTTGTGAAATGGGCTGTATAAATATCTTTTCAGCACGCCTCATAACTTGGTGAGTTTAGCCAGTGTGATCTTATTTTTTATTATTTTTTGAATTATTTATTTACTTATTTTTACTTGTATTTTTTATTTTATTTTATTCTTTTTCGGTTCTTATCTTTTCTGCCTAATTTTTGTGTAAATTGTTCTTAATTATGAAATTTAGGTTTGACTTATACTAAGTTAAAACTTCATTAACTTCAGTCACATATTTATTTTTTTTAATTGGAGTAGATAGTACCTTCTATCGCCAGGTCTCACACTCCACCCCCTTCTTTTGGACAGGAGTAGAGTTGATCGCCTTGTTTCTAGTTTAGGAAGGGGTTCCCGAGTAGATAGATTAAACTAATTGGAGTAGATAGATTAAACTATCGCCCGGTTCACACTCCACCCACATCTATTGAACAGGTGAAGAGGCTCATCCCTTGTTTCCTGTTTAGGATGCGGTTTCCGGTTTTCTCTTTTCCAATCTTTTCACTCTTTTCCTTTATTATTTTATTTTTTTTTTTCAATTGGAGTAGATAGACTAAACTATCGCCCGGTTCACACTCCACCCACATCTATTGAACAGGTGAAGAGGCTCATCCCTTGTTTCCTGTTTAGGATGCGGTTTCCGGTTTTCTCTTTTCCAATCTTTTCACTCTTTTCCTTTATTATTTTATTTTTTTTTTCAATTGGAGTAGATAGACTAAACTATCGCCCGGTTCACACTCCACCCACATCTATTGAACAGGTGAAGAGGCTCATCCCTTGTTTCCTGTTTAGGATGCGGTTTCCGGTTTTCTCTTTTCCAATCTTTTCACTCTTTTCCTTTATTATTTTATTTTTTTTTTCAATTGGAGTAGATAGACTAAACTATCGCCCGGTTCACACTCCACCCACATCTATTGAACAGGTGAAGAGGCTCATCCCTTGTTTCCTGTTTAGGATGCGGTTTTCGGCTTTCTCTTTTCCATTCTTTTTACTCCATGTAGCCCCCTGCGCATCAGTGGCGTTACTGCCTTGCTCGGGGTGATATGATTAAAAAAAAAAAAAAAAAAAAATATATATATATATATTAATTCAGATACTTTAATCCAAACGAAAAAAGCAGGAAGGTAAATTCCAAAAACCCGATACTAATTAATATTAAAAATTTTATTTTAATATTAAAAAATGATACAGGAAGAGAGCTCCATGTAATAAAATATTACAGAGCAAATATAAATTAAAATTAAATTAATTCAATGATGTTGGATGATCATTTCGACATGAAAATCCCCACGGGGGATAGCACATCACCTCAGCAACAGAAAAATCCTTTCAGAAACTGGAGAAAAATCAGTCTAATTTTCCTTTTTAAATAGATTTGCAAAGAAATTAAAAAAGAAAAGAAAAAAGAAAAAGAAAAAAAGAAAAAAAAGAAAACAAAATAAAATAAAATAAACAAGAAAAGAAAAAATTGACATCATCTGGGTTCGCAAAAAAAGGAAAGAGAATTGTAACTTAAAAATTAACAGACGGCCGTGTTGAATTGATGTAATTTCTTTGCAAATCTATTTAAAAAGGAAAATTAGACTGATTTTTCTCCAGTTTCTGAAAGGATTTTTCTGTTGCTGAGGTGATATGCTATCCCCCGTGGGGATTTTCATGTCGAAATGATCATCCAACATCATTGAATTAATCCTTTTTTAATTTATATATATATATATATATATATATATATATATATATATATATATATATATATATATAATTATTAGTAACTCTGTATAAAGTAAATACTTAGATAGGTTTAGTTTCTAAATATTGCAACATAGATTTACTCAGGGTGGCAGCTGGTTCACCTTGTGCAGTTGTAAACAAAAGACATGAAATATCTTGAATTTAAAAATCGTGTTGAGAGCTTGAAATAAAATTTATTGAAAAGCGGATTTGACAGATAAAGAGAAATATTTAATACTTTCGAAGCTAAAACAACTCTGGAAATAGCAAAAGGATGAGCAGATATCTTGTGAATAAGTTCGTTGAATATTTTGGAAGACTTCAATGCAGGTATGATAAAAACAATCAGAAAAACCTTTGTCGGGTTGTGAGCCGTATCAAAAAGAGAAGTTTTTTTTTCTTAGATCCGTTTATGAAATTTTTAGGCATTGTGGAAACGAGAAAGTGTTGGAAAGCACAATCTATCCAGTCCTAAATCAAGTAGCAAAACATGTGAGATCAACGACTCAAGCCTCCATAGGATATTCATACGTTCCCTTCATTGACAAATTCTGTGTTACCCACAATTCACTAGAATGGAGCAAATGTTGGCTAGCTACTTGCATAAAACGCCCTCCATGTTTGAGACATCAACAAGGGGAGCTTGTGTCATGTATTTGGGTGGCATTATGAGTTGTGAAGTAGTAGACCTATGGAGATTTCAGGTAGCGTTAAAATCACAACTCAAATATAGATTGATTTTTAAAGGCACTAGGGAGAGTATTGTTCAAGAAAAAGACAAAAAATAACAGAAAGATTATTTTTTTAATGCACGACAATGTTCTGTTGCATTCGGCAAAAACATCAAATGAATACTTTAATAATCTCGTTCTATGAAGAGACAGCATTGTTTACACGACCATAATACGATTGAAAACTGGTAAAACATTCTGAAGGGGGAGTTCTTTGGAATATTATTCTGGGTGCTGTGCAGTGATTTTCATATGAATACTCAGTCAGTCAGTTAAGTGCCATATGTGATACACGCTTGGGTGATCATGTCTCTTGCGATCCATGACTGACTAGGCAGATGTTCCGCAATGGGTTGACATTTCTTTGTGGTAAACTAGTTGCCAACCAACACTAAAGAACCCAACCTGTCCTGCTATTCATCCCATAGCTGGAGGAAGGAGAGATGGATTAATACTTTTCCCAAAGATATTTGCGTGTGAATGAATGCAACAAATTCTTCTAGAATTCGAACACTGCTCTCTGATTTCTCATTCCAAGCCGATATTTATTACACCACAACCACAAAAATGACTTTTATAAATAGTTTTAGTTTTATAAAAAAAAAAAAAAAGTCATAAATTTCATATTAACGTTGTATTTATAACTTTGTTGTTATAATCACAGTTTGTTTTTTGTTTTGTTTTTTTTTTTTTGGTGGGGGGTCACCATTTATTCTTTTTTATTCTTTGTAAACTTTGCACATGTTCTGTAATTATAATTTTTAATTACAACATAACATTTCTTATAGATTCACTAATCCGGCTGTTATTGGGAAATTTGTAAAATCCAGTAAATTCATAAAATTTTTCACAGAGTGAAATGTAGTCTTGTATAATACATACATATTATCTGATGTTTTAAATCTGACATCTGGCAATTTGACATACACACATACACACCTTACACATATATTTTTTAAAAATATAATGCACATGTACACACAAATATCATTCATATATCCACATATATAAACAAAAACGTTATGTTAACGTTCTTGTAAACTCTCTGAAGATGACCCATGTGATAGGAAAGCTTAGAACTAACTTAATAAAAAATTATCCAAATGTTGGAGAATTTTTGTCCTTATTTTCACCTGAAATTAAAGCCAAAATACGATGTTTAGGACGGCTCATGATTAAACATAATAAACATTCATTGGCTCTTATATTTAAGAGTATATGTTCAAAAATCTATCTGCTGCCTCGATACACGAAATTTATATATAAACAAATATATAAATATATGCATTCACATTAACAAAGATATACAAAGGCACATACGAATATTATATTAAAATTTATATATGCATATTAGCATGTATACAACTATATGTGTTTCATATTTTAAAACATATATGAGATAACAATATATATTTTGATATATCACAAACAGTATGGGGGAAATTATAAGAAAAAATGGAAAACGTTTACTTGTGATGCGTTTTGTCATTCAGGACTTCATCGGACTAAAATTGTTATGTTGATACATGTGTCCGAACGAGGGATGCTGAGGATTATATATATATATATATATATATATATATATATATATATATATATATATTCTAAACATATGCTATTAAATATAAGAGACAATGAATGTCTATTATGTTTAATCATGAGCCGTTCTAAACGTCGTATTTTTGCTTTAATTTCAGTTGAAAATAAAGACAAAAATTCTCCAACATTTGGATAATTATTTATTGGTTTTCTTCTAAGCTTTCGGCTCACATGAGCCATCTTCAAAGAGGTTGTTTAAACTGAAATATTATAAAATCCACCATCACCGACGATTTTATTTTGTGTTGACATAAAACTCCGCTTGGCAACGGCAATAGTTACCAAAAATAATAAACGCAGTTCTTAAGTTTGCGATGCGGTTTTATGACGTCACACCGCGGGATAGCGCGAAATGACAACAAAACCATGTAGTCAAATGCAATGTAATATGTTATTTCCTGTTTAAAAGTTGATTTTATTGAGTGTTGGTTGTTTTGATTTGATGTACATGGCCTCCAATATCTGCAGGTTCCTCTTACTGTGTGTATGAGTAAGGGTCACCGTATTGTTGACCAAAATCTGTCTGATATTACCTACATGTTTATGTTTTTCAGAGAAATGTTGTTTAATAGTACTCTGATCAGAAAGATGACATGTAAGTCTACGGGAGAGCGTAGTTGTAGTAAAACCAATATGTGTACTAGGTTTTTGATTAGTATCAGAGATGCAATCTCTGAATGGGCATGTAAATTTGTGAATAAGTTTTGGACATCCAAAGATGCAATTATTTGATTCTTAGGTTTTACGGAATGGTGAATCTGTAAATAGTATTAATTCCACGGACGAATTTTTACAGATTCTCCATTCCGAATCCACATGGTACAATACATGTTAGACACCAGAATCAGTTTACGATAATATGCAGGCTGGAATTCTAAGTGACTGTTTGGTAGGTCTGTATGTTTTCCCAACACGGCTTGCAGAAGCTGTCTACAGAAACTTTATTTTGAACACACTTCCAGACCTGCTAGAGGGTGTACCCCTGCTAATACGAAGACGCACGTGGTTCATACGTGATGGGACTCCAGTATATTTTAGTCACATTGTTCGCGATACAATGGCTGACATCTACCATGAAAGGTAAGGAATAACTGTGTCATGACCTACATCTTCCCCGAGCTCAATCCTATGAATTTTCTATCTGTGGGGCAGCCTAAAACAATTGGTTTATGCAGCATTAATAATGCATAGATGCTCCATCAACGTGTCATGGAGGCCTGCAAAACCATTCGACATTGTATGGGAGTATTTGAAAGTGCCCACTGACGGGTGCATGCGTGTGTAGAAGCAAGAAGTATCTTGGAGTATACATTTAACAAGATCTGCCGTAAACATTAAGCTTAGTAACTAAAAAAGAAAGGATTTGCGGACACATGTTTATGTGGACTTTTGTCTGTTTTTTGTTTTTGTTTTTTGTTTTTTTGTGAGGAACCCGCCACCATAATTTCTAAAAGTATTTTTGATTCACCCTGCATATATGCATGTATATTATATATATATATATATATATGTGTGTGTGTGTGTGTGTGTGTGTGTGTGTGTGTGTGTCGCCGCTGTATTTTGATCTTTTACCTCAATATCCTCAATATACTTACATATGCTCTAACCCTGACATTGAACAAGTTAACCAATAAATATACCATACCTTAAAATTATATTTTTATCATATGTATATATATTCTACACATTAATAATGTAAATATCTATAGGAAACCTTTTATTAGTTTCGTTAAAAGCTGTTAATAATGTAAAACGCCGTATGGATAACTGAACATGCGTCTGCAAGAAAGAGGCTTTTATACGCGTGTATATGTGTAGAATTTATATATATATGTGTGTGTACACACGCGTGTGCATATTGGTATGTTTTACGGATAAAAAAAATAACACATGACATGACAACATAAACGTGGACATTGTGCGCCAAATTTTCCCTCTCATAAAACAACTGCCGAAGACGGGTGAAAAGAGATACGTAAAGGTTGAGCCAAAAAAAAAGTCATTCGCTAAGTTTTGCAGGTGTGGAATCGACCGATTTCATCTAAGTTCGGGATTCCCCTACAGTCATCATAACCAATACTAAAGACAGTAGAAGAAATGATTATTGTTGTTATGGGCCACATTTGATGTAAACACTTTTGGGGGAACTGGAATATGACTACTTTCTGTTTTCCGGTCCAAACTATCTACATCAATAAGATTTGGGCGCGGTTAACAATAGATAAATGATATGAACAGAAGGAAGATATACCCACACATAGATAGATAGATAGATAGATAGATAGATAGATAGATAGATAGATAGATAGGAAGGAAGGAAGGAAGGAAGGAAGGAAGGAAGGAAGGAAGGAAGATAGATAGATAGATAGATAGATAGATAGATAGATAGATAGATAGATAGATAGATAAGTAAATGTTTGTCGCTTAGCTGATTGATGTTAACTTCAGCATCCCTTTTCAAGAGTTTCGTAGAGGACTTGTCTGTCCACTCTTCCGGGAGTATCAGCAATTTACTTATTTTACTTATATATATATATATATATATATATATATATATATATATATATATATATATATATATATATAAAGAGAGTGAGAGCATAGCAAGAGAGAAGCAAACATGCATGCAAAAAAGTCGAAAGATCAGATCAATTTACATGAATATGCATAAATACCGCCAAAGATTCGCTAAAAATAGCCAGGACTTTAAAATGAATGTTTTATTGTCAAAATATTTATATTATTATTAAGAGGAAAGACCAAAGGATTTTTTAATGTGAAAACTACTTTTTTAATCCTTTTTAGAAACTTCGAAATTTTTGTTAAAAATCATGTTTCTCTGGTGTCAACGTTGTATCATAAATTAATCTGGGATTTTTTTTGTCGTTTTACGTTACTGATTTGGAAATGCTTACAAAATCAGATAATTGTCGCGTTTTAGTAAAACTTTAAGGACTTATTAACAAATGAATTATATTATTTTAGAAGTATTTATTTTTTTAGAAATATATTAATAAAATATTATTTATTTCCTTATTTTTTTATGAACCACAGCTAATTTAATTTTATGAAATTCTTTTCTTCAGTGCCTAATGTTTATACCAGATATAACTTAAATCTTGAAATGTTATGAAAAAATTTTGATGAATAATGAATTTTTCAAGAATTGTTTTCATTTTTTTGTAAATTTAAATAAAAATAATTTCTAAACTTTTAAATAGTTTAAAATTCTGTATTAATTTTTGCGATCAAGTGATATTGTTATTAGATTAAGATTATTTATAAATTGAAAAGCTCACTACAATTCAACGACACGCAACATTTTTTTAAAAATTTTAAAATAATTTTATATTTTTATAAACGTCTCAATTTTTGGGAATACGGATGTGCAAAGGTGATATTAAAAAATGAGAGTGGTAACTATAATAAATTTAAACTTCATTGGTAATTTTGTAACATTTCTTCAACAAGCGTCTTCGTAAGCTAGACTATATAACCAAAGTACTTAAAATTCAATAAAATATTAGACTGCATAGAAGATTATTGGGTAATTCAAAACAAGTATATACAAAAGGTGTTCACGTTATATTCGTAAAATAACTGTCACAGTTACGTTCCCCTTAGAAAAAATTCCCAAAACTAAATTTATCGAAAGTTGTCAAAACCTCTTAAAAACATCAACTTCAGTGTTAAAATATACTATATTTGTAATATTTTAAACTTAACTTTTTAAAATCATAATAATTAAATTTTAATAAGCTAATCTTTCTCAAATAAAGTTTCATAAAAGTATATTTTATTTTTGAAATATTTTTCATAAATAGTCACGTTGTATTGACAGATTTTACAATATCGACGTTTTAGCGTTTTTACTACTGATAAAAAAATATTCCAATCAATTTAAGTTCAGTTTGAAATAGAGTAAAGTATTTTGCTTACCGGAAAATTAAATTTAATCAGCTGGCGTAAAATTAAAACTAGAATAAAAGTTCTAAAAAATTTTCATTTTTTTTAATTCATTTTAGACATTAGGCATAGGTTTTCTTTGGATTGGAAGTACCTAGATTTTTTACTGCATACAATTTTATGAAATTTAATAGAATTAATAATTTCATTTTTGTACTACATTAGAAGAGGTTTTTCTTTTAGTTAAATGGTAATGTTAAGTTTAATACACTGTTTTTACTTTTTAAAAAGCTATAATACACTTTAAAAAATGATCATATAAAATGGGATACAAGGCGTCTTTCGACCGACCCTTCTTCAGAACAAAAATTGTCGGTAATTTATGACTAAGCAGCTAATAAGAACATTTTTTATTAGTGACTAAGTTAAAACATGAACTAATTAAAGGATAAGGGGGAGTGAAAAAATATTATAATTATTGCCCGTTAGGTAATGGTTTCTTTGAAAATGGCCAATTTGTTTTTTAATTCCCGCTGCAGGCACAGGACAGGGCTCTGCATGTTAATAATAACAGACTCCAGAATATCCAAGTGAAAAATTCAGTTTTTACTTTTCACTATTTTATTTCCTGTTGGCATTGACTCTAGTGTGGTCTTTTTTATCATTCTGAATTTAAGAGTAATTGAAATTTTATCCTCTCTATATTATAATAAAGACCGTTGTATATATATATATATATATATATATATATATATATATATATGTGTGTGTGTGTGTGTGTGTGTGTGTGTGTGTGTGTGTCTGTGTGTGTGTCTGTGTGTGTCTTCTGTCACGATCATAGACAGAGAGACAAATATTAAGAAAGAAAAATGTATTTTTTATTATTTTTGGTAAGGTTCATGATAAATTTTTATAATGTTATTAGTTCATATCGCATATTGTTTTTACTGAAAAAAGCATCTTCGGGAATTTCTTTATATATAGCTGTAAAAAAGACATTAAACTACACCCACCTCCAAAATTATCACGAGAAATCGAAAAGTGGGATGAAACACACCCGAAAAATATTTCCAGAAACTTTTCTAATTAAATAACCTATTCAGTATAGTATTCACTCATTAATGAAGAAGTCATGAAAATTTCGTTTCAATTGAATAATTTCCTTAATTTTTTGGTACGCTTATGGCCACTTCACGTTGGTGCATCACCGAAGTTAAGCAATGTCGAACCTGGTCATTACCTAGATGGGTGACAGCCTGGGAATACCAGGTTATTTAAGTTTGTTAATCGGAAAGCCGAGTTCCAATTCTATTTGGGTTTGTTATATTCACTTATTCTTGTTGGCGTTGTGGCGTTGTGGTCTAATGGATATCGCCTCAGACTGAGAAATCAGAGAGTCGAGTTAATGTTAACCTTCTGCGAGAAAATTTTCTGCCTAGTCAGCGTGTATGTCTAACAGATATTCACACATACACATTTGGAAAGGTATGAATACACCTCTTCTCCCTCAGATGTGGGTTAGTTAGTGAAACTTGTATCACTAAACCATTTACTATCTAAAAAAAAATCTTATAATCTGAAAATATTATTTGGCTTTAAATAACCAGCATAGGTTTAATAAGCAATAGAGAACAAATTAATCCATGATTTTTGTCAAATATTTTAATACAAAACGTAACAATTTTTTGCATTAATTTTGAAAAACACAACATCCATTTTGTTGGTATGCATATGTGTGCAGACTGAGATAGATAGATAGATAGATAGATAGATAGATAGATAGATAGATAGATAGATAGATAGATAGATAGATAGATTGTGCTCACATACATAGAATTTGTAGTTAGACTTATACTTCGGAATAGAGACAATATGGTGTGCTTTTTGCTTTTGTTTTTTATTAATCTTTGTTTGTTTGTTTGTTTGTTTGTTTGTTTGTTTGTTTGTTTGTTTGTTTGTTTGTTTAGAGGTTACAAATAAAATGCTATCGCAAGTTGAAAAACCGATAAAAGTCCACCACAAGCAAAATATATTAAATAAAAAATTATCAAAATTATATTTTTATTTTATATTTAAATTTTCTCGAATTATTAATAAAAAAATATCATGAAAATTTTCAATTTCATTTTTTTAGATAAATAATAATCATTTAATAATATTTTTATAACTACATAATTATATCAACTTGGAAAGTTGTACAAGCTAATATTCAAGATATTTGAAACAAGTAAAAAAGACATTACTTGATTTAATCGCATTTGGAAAATACAATGAGATCATTTAATGCCTTTGTTTTGCTTATATTGTATATTAAATTCCAAAAGATATAAGCATCCGGTGACTAGACCTATGGAATCTGTATCTAATCTGTATATGCCATCCTTAATTTTGCTTTAAATCTTACGGATACTGAAGAAAAAGAAAAAATGCTTCTGCTAAAATAACATGGCCATTTTCAGATTGACAAGTATTCAACTGTTATTTTAAATTATCTAAATATGAACATTCCTGATCGTTTGATTAGAATTGTCAATATCAGGAAAAAATCGAGTTTCATTTACTTTTAACAAGACTACGATGTTTAATGAATATACCTATCTTTTATTATACATATATATTCTATATTAATTAATATACCTATCATTTATTATAAGGAAAAAATTCTGATTTTAAAACGCATAGAAGTGAATGAAACATTTTACATTTTAATAACACTTAGCATACCCTTTCAACAAAACAACTGCTATAGTTCTTCATAGGCTTAATATTTGATTTAATTAACCTGGTGCAAATGTCCCAAATTAACCATGATAAACAGAAAACAATTTTGTCAAGTCAATGAAAATAACTCGACAGTTTTCTCTATTGTTGATTTTACTCGTTGCTGATGTAATTCATGCTCTAGTAGGTACTTCCACTAAGCTTCAAAGTGATTTTTTAAAATAAAAATGCTTTCTTGAAGCTATTATGTTTTAATTGAAAGCTAAATAATTAAATTTACTATTTCTAGTAAGCAAAATACTCTGTTGTATTTCAATTAAAAATTATATTGATTGAAATCTCAACTTTTTGAGAGTTTTCAAAAGTCATCATTTTTTCGTCCATTTTTGACAGATGAACAGGTTTGTAAACAAAAAGTTAATCGTAGGTTTTAAAAATCTTGCAAAAATAAAATATACATCTGTGACACGTTATTTTTAGAAAATTAGCAAATTTAAAGTTAAACTAATATGATTTGAAATATGTATTACTTGCTTATAACATGAAATTTAGAATAAAAGTATTTCTTAATCATAGAGGTCATATCTTTCTGGCGTGTTGAGTGATTGATGACAGCCAGATGTATGATTGATCAGAATTGACATAAATTCGTGAAACCTAAGTGAACGCTTCGTAAAGGGAAACAAACTTTGAAACACTTAACCTTTTAATATGTGACTTAGGATATTAGGATACTAAAAAAAAATACACACAAAACAAATTTGTTTTGGTTATGTTAACAATCTTGGTGTGTGAAGATTTGTATTAAGCTTTTCAATTTTCGATTAGTAAATATAGTTTTCACTTAATAATTTAATAACTTAATACTGACAGTGATTGGAAGAAATTTTAAATGAGTTATGAAATTTTATAAATTATTATAACTAAAAAATAAAAATTAAAACATTTCTTGGAAAAATTCGTTATTCATCGATTTTTTTCTTCAAACTATGATATCCTTAATATATATTATTTATAAAAGCAATTAAAATCTTATCTAAATAAAAATGGCATAGTTTTATTGCATTTTTTGTTTTCACTATTCGGAACAAATTTTAGAAAATGTGGCAACTGTTTGAAAAAAAATACATGATTTACATTCCCTAATGAGTCAATTTCTATAAATTTCAAGAAATTATTTAGAAGTGGGGTAACAGATGTAAAAAGAAATATTTTTACCAAAACTTTATAAAAATAATGATTTCAAAAATAATTTCATTAATTTGGGAATAAGTCCTGAAAGTTTCATTAAAATCCTACCATATTTGATTTTTGCAAGAATTGCTAAATTAATGCGTTTTAACCGAGAAAATTTCTTAATATTGCATTTAACATAGTATATAAACTCTGGTAAAAATCTGTCCACCAGCTGACGAAAAAAGACAAGATTTTTATCCAAAATTTCGAACGTGTTAGAAGGGATTCATTTTTTAAAAAATAATTAAAAATACTTGAATCTTTCCTCTTAATAATGAAACTTTGATGATAAAACTTCGTTTTTATTAAGTTTCGAGCCTTTTAACATCATGCTATACTGTTTTTTTTTTTCATCAAATTAGTGGAGGTACATATATTTTAGAAATAGTCCGCGTTTTTTTACTTACAGTTTGATGGTAATTAAAATAACTGCTATTTCTTCTTGTTCTCACGGATCTAGAAACCCAGGTGGAAGGCGATGGAAAAAGCTGGTCCCCAAACACACATAACATAATGAAACCCTCCACTAAGACCCACTTTGTGTCACGTCATACGATTGAATTGTAAGACCAGATGGAAATCAGCTCGTGGCAGATCCAACTGATCATAAAATAAATATTGGTTGGTACATGGCCCACAGTTGTTTATATTTCGGAATTATAACTGGTTTGATTTTGTATAATATGAGACTTGTGAACAATAAAAAAAAATTGATAACACGGAAAAGATCACACATAATGGTAACTCGGTTTGCTCCTATTTAAATTACAATTTATTGTTGGTTTTCGTTATTCGTTCTAAAGCTGAGGCATGAGCGACGCAACGATTTGATGGTTGAAACAGTATTAACTTTACCTTGCTCACCAGGAGCATTCGAATTCATCTGTAGCTATAAATTCAGAAAGCACCAAAGATGAAAAAACGTCCTTAAGAAATCTCACTATTAAAACCTCCAGTTTCTTCGTTGTCAAAATATACCTGCATTTGCAATAGCGAAATTACCCAATAAAAATTGAATGTATCCATTTAACGGCCGCATCAGGTTGAAACACCGATTTCCGGACAATCACCACCAGAGTTAAGTGACGTCAAGCCTTGTCAGTACCTAGATATGTGATCGCATGGAAATACTAGTTGCTGTAAGCTTTGATGTGCGGATGATATAATGGATAATGGCTCGAAAATGTTAATCGGATAGTCGAGTTCCAATTGGGTTCGTTATATTCGCTTACGTGCATTTACTCATGGGATATGAACGATTCTTTCTGATTTAGGTACCTCCACTCATCTTCGATGCCTAAATTTAAACTGAATTTTCAAAAATAAAAAGTTTTCTTGAAGCTTTAATTTTAGCTTTAATTGAAAACTAAGAGATTAAATTTACTAATTCCAGTAAGCAAAATACTCTGGTGTATGTCAAACCGAAATTATATTGATTGGAATCTAAATTTTGTCAGGTTTTAAAAAAATTTTCATCGATCGACATATTTTGTAAACAGAAGCCAATTCTCGGTTTTTAAAAATCTTGTAAAAATAAAATATATCTATTACACATTTTTATGCAAATTAGCAAATTTAAGTTTACCTTAATCTGATTTTAAACAAGTATTACTTGTTTACTGCCAGAAATGTACTATAAAAATGTTTCTTAATTACCATAGCCTTGTTATCAGGGTTTATTATCGTGTTATCAGAGACAATAATTGACATGACAGACGGAAGCCGTCAAAAAATACGAAGTATGAAAGACGAATTTGACATGATTTTATGTAACTTAATCAAACGCTTCATTTTTTTTGGTTTTTAGCTATATAGTAAAATTAAAAACTTTCAGTAATTATCTAATATTTAATAGAATTATAGTTAGTTTAGCTTTATAGGCTTACGTTTGAAGATGTTTTATGAAAAATAAAAGTAAAAATTTTAAAATATTTTTACAATTTAATAACAGAGGATGAAATAATTTAACATACCAGAGGTAACAATAATTTATGAAATGTTATTTATTAATTTTTATTTCTAATATCTATTTTTCATCTGATTTTAAGTATAAATGTTCGTGTGCTGTGTGCTACATTAAGTTTTTAGGTGTGAAATAATTATATTGTAATTTCCACTTGAATCTAACAAAATATCTATTTTTAATTTGAGAGGGTTACTGAAAAGTTTCCGAATACGAAAAGAGTTGAAGGGACTCCGAAAAGTTGTCAAAATATTTGGTCTAATATGGGGGAGCCTAGAACTTTTCCGCACTCCTCGTATACAGTTTGCTTTTTGTTTGTTGTTTCCTCACCAATCCAAGCTAAAACATGGTTAGAAAACCTAAATATTCACGGAGTATACATATTTAGTAGATTAAAAAAATGCTAAGTTTTCTTAGTCTTTTCAATACACAGATTACAATGATTTTTTTTTTCTTGTAGCCAAAAATAATTTTTACATGGATTTACTTATTTAACTTGACCTGTCGTGAATGAGAAACTTCGGCTGCTTGTCTCATAAAAAAGAAAACACGGTGAGGAAAATATCTTTTCTTTTATACAATCAATGAGACGAACGTAGTCAACCTAAACCCCATCTGCCGAAAAAGATTTTATATTTTCTGGCTCGCTTCGATGAGTTTTCATCTAATGAAACATGACTGTTTGGCAAGACGAAAATATATCCCTACTCTTGATAAGAAAATAAATTTGGGGCGCTAGCCAAACGAAAAAAAAGTAGAAAGTTAAATTCTGAAAAGGGCAACAAAAGACATGGACGACATGAGACAGCAACCGGAAGTAGCCGGCATTATTGAAGGCCGGCCATTATCTATAGCCTCGAGCTCTTTTATACTTTTTCTTCTAAAATGTTCCTACTCACAACTTGTTTAATTTATTTTCAATAAAGGATTTTTTTAAAAATGTTATTAATTTCCGACGAAGGAATCAAATTAGAAGTTCATTTTTGCTTATTCATTTTTTTTTTTTATCAGCGACGTGTCTTTTTCAAGTAGTGCTTTTACGAAAACAGCTTCTTGATCAGTATGTCTTCTTTTTCGTCTTCTATTTCTCCATAGGCCGAAGTTTATTTAAGTAAAGTTTCTTAAAAACATTGTAATTAATCAATGTTGTAAGAGTTATTTTAGTTTAGCCAATAATATAATAGTGACGTTTTTTGTTTTTGTTTGTTTGTTTTTTCAGATTGTTTTTTTGATAAACAATGCAAGAGACAACACATTACAAGGGAGTTCTATACAACTTTTTGAATTTACTTTCGGTTTATTATGCTGCATCAAATAAATTAAGTGATAATACTTGCTGATCTTTTTCTTGGGTTTTAATAAAATCAGACTTCTTTGTCAAATACCTCAAAGAAATGCTTTTGTTTGTAAAATTCACCCACACTATCCAATGTATAAAATATCACCCTGTATTAAGAATAGTGCTAGATTCCATCTTTTGTACGGAACAAGGTTAACAAGCTCGTCTTGCAGAGATCAATTTGCTCATGCTTGATTCTTACGAGTACGGAACTAATGGAGATTTGCAAAAGCGTGCTCGTCTGCACAGACCCATTTACTTTTCTTCAAAACCAACATGTGGTCTGCACCTGCAACTGTGCTGAGCAGATTTTAGTTATAGTTCAAGTATATTCCTCGTCGGAACCACATACGGTTTTGAATTGAAATTGTCCTTCTACTATACTGGTTTTCAACCACGACCACAGAGTCTGCTCTGCTATTTAACACATACCTGAGGAAAGAAGAATAAGTGGACTCGTGTATAGGATACAAATCTTATATCGTCCAACAATTAACTGAAACGCAAAAAGTAAACTTGCATACCCGTAAAATCGGATCAGAATGACTGAAAACATTTTGGAAAAACCCAGACAAAGGCAAATTTCACAAGTCGGTGTGAAAATTAAGATTCTAGATTCTGATTGGATAGGAAATAGAAAATTTTATTGACACCTAAAATAATGGGTATGCCGTTCGATCTAATCACGTGTCTAGATTTCACTACTTAAGCACTTCTCTTGAACGGCCAAATCAGTCCTGATAAGGACTCATCGCAATGTAAGGAAGAAATTTCAAGAGGCCGACCCTGTCATGTCTCGTCGACATACATTCATTCTTCCTCTCCTTCCAATTTTCCTTTCTTCGTCTTCACTCACACGCTATCAAAGAAACAAGAAGATACTTCAACTGACTCCTAAAAACTAAAGTCCGATAAGTAAAATTTTCCTTTATTGCTTCACCTTCCTTTGCATTTCATCGCCGGCCATAAAAAAAGGAATAAAGACTTTATTAGTAACCTGTTAATCTTTATACATACACACATTCTGCCACTTACTACTATTTCTCTGGAACATTTAACTAAATACAGTTTTAATTCTTACAAATTTGTTATACTGTTTAGTTAATAAAATCTTACTTTAACATACAAAACGAAATATTTTATTCTTCCACATTTTAACATCCAACCTTTAACCCTCTGGTATTTTTAATTGTGAGGATTGTCGGCTATGTTTTTAAGTGGCCTTGTACCCGGCATGGCTGATGCCTCCACACATGTCTTTCTCAAGAGTATTTGTGCATGTAATTTGTGCATTGAAAGTTAATGCAATCGGAATTCTATCTCGTAATGCCGATTTCTGATACTGGGCCTCTATTATACCACTATCACTTCCAGGTGCTCTTTAACCGTGGATAATACAGAAGCAATGAATTATAGAAAACGATAAACAGCAACTTCCTGGCATAGCTCAATTGTAAATACTTGAAATAAAGATTAAATTTTATTATTAGACTTTAGATTAACATCTACAGGACTTCATTAAACACGTTTGCTTAGAGTATGAAAACTTTAAGTAAAGACAATTTGGTTTCTGTAATTTCTGTTTCAAGACCTGGCTTGATAAATTAATGAATTATTATTATTTACATTATTTATTTTTGGACTATTTTCCTAATCTTTACTGTTATTATCACTACGTTTCGAGCGTTGTGCCTTCCTTCCTTTGTCAAGTATCTGACAATACAGGTAACCTTCAGGAAATTTCGAACTGAACCCTTTAAAAATACTACGTAACAACACGGAACACGGAGACTATACCGAATACAACAGCCTTGAGAATGAATAAAGCACTGACCAAAACCGCTCAGAACAATAAAAACTATGGACGATTTTTATATTCTTTCACTTCTAAAAAATAGAAAGAAGTTAGAATGGTGGAAATACTCAATAAAAGATTGATTAAATTATCCTTGTCAGCCATATTCAATGAAAGATGATTAAAAGAAAGGTTGCTGCCCATATATATATATATATATATATATATATATATATATATATATATATATATATATATATATATATAGGAAGTAGAGACTCTGACTGACACAAAATCGGTTGAGTTTCGATCCCAGCCAGAGGCAAGTGGATATGTCTAGCCACACTGATGAGCTGTGATACAGCAAAACGGGCTTGTATGTGGATGACTAATATATTATGCTCTCATTATGATTGAGGTCTCTGGAGAAGAAAATTTTAAAAACAGTTTCCACTTCGGCTATAATGCGTGACTCTTCAGAAATGAATTGAGTTCTCTCGGTGATTGGCGTCTGTATACACTGCCTACATATAAGACGTTAAAATTTCTCTTTGCTGACTCCATGCGCCGATGGCTTAGGGAGTAGAGACTCTGAC
Source organism: Ascarosepion bandense (assembly GCA_037127315.1). Taxonomy (NCBI): domain Eukaryota; kingdom Metazoa; phylum Mollusca; class Cephalopoda; order Sepiida; family Sepiidae; genus Ascarosepion; species Ascarosepion bandense. Next base: position 1,149,319 of record JBBBDQ010000184.1, read on the forward strand.
TGATACCAAATCGGTTGAGTTTCGATCCCGGCCAGAGGCATGTGGATATGTCTAGCCACACTGATGAGCTGTGATACGGGGTTGTATGTGAATGGCTAATATATATATACGTGGTGATTTCGGATAATTATTTCCAAGGTTATCTCCCTTGGTTCTTTTTACTTATTAAAATGTTTTCTTATTATAAAAGCAAGGGTGTAAGAGAGATGGTTCACATTTTAAAAGTAAACTCAAAAAAGTATTTGTACATTCAGATAAATGAACAATGAAAAGTAATGAAATTTAATGTTTCCAAAAACTATTGAAATTTTTCGCAGATTATAACTTATACAATAGTTACTTCAAATATCATACATGTGTGTAATAATAATCAAGTAATCATAAAGATATGATAATTCTGTATGCTCCTTAGTTACGCCTTGCTAATACCTCATAAATAGTGTACTATTTCATTTTGTTCGCGAAGAAAATATATACCAGAGATGCTGTTTGGTTTTAGTGAGAAAACTAAAGAAAAGAAAAGTAGGTGATAATTTCTCATGAGTTTATGAGATGATAATCGTTGCCAATTTTAAATATTTTCATCTGTACCCTCTTACACAACCTGCATTCATACTATCAATTGATTTTGCAATATTTTGTTAAAGTTATTAAATTCCAATATTCAACAATGCAATGAGAAAAATTTTAACAGATATTTTATAGTGGTGGAAATTAAATTAAATACATTAGAAAATTAAAATAGGAAAAACTTGTAGTGAACTCCTCTGGAAAAGGGGCGTCCCTATTCAGTTGAGGTCACGAGAGGCCCACAAACGTTTAAATAATGTCATGAAATCTGACAGAAAGAACAACAGAACGAGAATGTTTCAGACAATAATAAACATTTTATTCACAATGTCTACCAAAGTCGTTGTAGGCTAGCGTGTGAGTCCGGTGAAGAGGTTGAGGTGTCATTGGTCAAAACCAATGTCCCGTTGCTGTTGCCGCGTAGATGCCAGTCGAGTCCCGTAGAGTTATAATTCTAGTCTACGAGTTAGCTTCTGAACGATGTGCATGTCGCAAATAGCCAAAAGTTTGGGGCTGTTGTGTGTAGGTCAGTTAACGCAGATTGACCAAGTGAATTAGGTTGGAAGGCTTCCATCGTCGTTTCCTTCACCTCCTTCTCGTGATTTATTGTATAAAAACTACAGTTGTGGCACAAGGTCAAATATGAGGAGGATGAAATAATTACTGAGGCTGGTCAACGCTTATTATCTTATACCTAACTAATCAGAATCACAACCCAGTCATTTGTACAATCACCACACGAACTTATCCATCGACAATTATTCCACCATACGCCAAAATACAGCATACTTTCAGGGAGCCTAAATAGAATCACCCCATGAGTTTGAAAATTTGATGATATTCGTATGTATATATATCAGTCAGTTAAGTGCCATACGGGATACACGCTTTGGGCGATCATGTCTCGAAAGAGATATGACTGACTGGGCAGAATATTATCCTGTAGTATGCTGCCATTACTTGGTGCGGTAGACTAGTTGCCAGCCAAGGCTATAAACCCAATCTGTCCTGTTGTTTAACCCATAACTGGAAGAAAGTGACGGGTTAATATCTTTTCCAAGGGTATTTGCACGTAAGTGAATGCAAGAAATTCAACTGGAATTCAAACTAGGCTCCTTGATTTCTCATGTATATATATATAAATTCTATAAATTACATAAAATGAAACGGGAGGTGACATAAAACAAAAAAAAATGTCAAAATAATACACAAAATAAAAATAACTCAAGACCGACCGACAGTCAAGAAGGAAACTCGATTTATCTTGAGGCTTACGACGGCGCTCAATCCTTGAGATGGAGGTGCGTGAGATAGTAAGGCTAGGGAACGTGTCCCTCACAAATCCCGCCAGCACTGAGTCAATGCGTGGCGTAAAAAAGCCAGCCTCGAGGCGAGCTTGTGACTCCCTAAGTGCGTCATTCCCAGCCCCCATGACACGGTTGTTTGGCATAGACTTCTCTCTCAACGTGGTGCTTGCGCCCACTCCACAAGACGGGGGAGAGTAAACGCTTGATTGTCTTCTTACGTTTTACAAAAAGGAAGTGCAGACAAGTGGTAAAGGACAATAGGAAAGACGCAAATGGCATACGCCTCTGCCTTTTTTTTTAAGGACATCCTTCGGTGCCAAGTCCGGACCGACTTTTGCCTCTATTTCTAACCAATTTTTCTGCAGCTGGAGGTCTGGCCCAAACCACACTCCAAGAATGCTGACAGGGCCGTCCGTCCTATTAAAGGGCCCCAAAAGATCGGCAGAACAGCGATTCCACGTAGAGCCGGACGGCACGCTCTGTCCCTCTGTCGGCGAAGAAGACGATCCAACGCCAAAGCTTTGGATCTCTCGAATGAATCGATCGCCACCTCGACAGATCTCTTCCTTGCACAATTCTGCGCCCATGTTCCCAGCTTCGGAAGACATCTTGCTTAACTTTTATTTAATTACCTGACCCATGTAGCGCTCGCTAGCCAAACGCTGCAGGATATTCCTAGCTAGGGCTCTCTAGGGGACCCCCAGCCTTCGCCCGGGAAAGACTGTTCTTTAAAACTTTCACCTTGTTAGCCTTATCTAGTGCGAGCCGTTGGCTAAAGTCAATGTTGAAAGACCTAATCCTATCCTCAAGCCTCTTCCATCACCTATTCCCGATAACCACTCACATTAGTTCCCGCTGCAATACAATAGTTAGCTGTGCAGTAGCCAGCCATTCTGATTTTAGTGTCTCTGTCGACTGCTCTCACTAACATTGTATGCAGGATCCGGTATCTAACGTTCGAGACCGAATTCGTCGATCAGATCAACCAAGCTACGATCGCCCGACCTCCCGCTAGCTCCCTGGCCCTGCTTAGCGTGGGATCCAGGACAGCATTCCAGTCCTCTACTAAGACTAGGCGCGTTGAATCCACCAGGAACGGTCCCAATTGCCGAAAAAACGAAACGCGCTTATCCCGATCGTTAGGCGCATAAAACACAACCATCCGAAACGAGTCACTTTTCACAGCAATATCGGCCATGATCAACCGGCCCTCGGCACCGTCATGAACAAGGTCCACCTTCGTGTCTATGGTACGTTTGACCAGCAAAGAAAAACCTCTGGCCTGTCACCGTATGCTGCATAGACGATAAAGTCATTAAACAACACGCAGTTATCGACGTTGCAAACAAAGTGAGTCTCTTGGATTGCGGCGACATCCAAACCGAATGACAGAAGGTCACGAAGCAGACGGCAGCCTTACTCCGATTTCTCAAGCCGTTCGCATTAAGGCTGGCTATCTTGATGGACATTATTCAGATTTGAAAAATAGAAAGAAAATAACAATAGCAATTTAGTCACATACCGGACGGAAATCTGCAGGGGTCAGGAACCCGACAGATTGTCCCAGACTACCTGCGCCAATTTCGGACGTAATCAGTCCGTCCAGGACAATGCTACCGTAGGGAACGCTAGTCTTAAAGCCCTATACAAAGAGGGGTAGTGAATTACCGGGGGCGGCGATCAGGGCCTTTTCAACTCTGCCTCGTCCACTTTTTCGGTCTTTTTTCTGTTTGTTTTTGCCTGCATTTCTCCCTTGTTGTATAAGTCGCTCGGTTATATTATAACAATATTAGCAGGTTTCACAAAATAATAACAATCTTGAGAAAACGGTAAAACAATGTTCAAATATGCTACAAAATATGAAGGTTGGAAATGGTCGTGAATGGTATTACAACTACGTTCATAACACAACAATAACTGAAAAGTCATTAGGGTAATTAAAAACTAAAATGAAATTGAATTGCAGAATGTGTAGGGAACACAATGAAAAGGTCAAGGACGAAGCGCCTGACAAGGTCAAATGTACGGAGTAACAAGGGCTACAATAAACTATGAAATTCTAACGGTTATTAAATCATTCTACTACCCGACAATCATCGGGGTATTGAAAAAGAACTTTTAAAAAGAAATATATTGAAATATTGGAAACAATTTTTTGAGACTATGAAGTATAAACCTTACAAACACACACATACACACACATTTTGTATTTGAACTGCAACCCGTCTTTTACAAAAGTTTCGTTAAAGATGACTGGCAAAGTATTACGATCAAACTTTATATTTATTTTTCTTGTGTTCGCACAAGTGTTTTCTGTTCTTAATATAAAGCGTGTAAAAACCGTCCAAAAGTTTTGCATAGGCGGGCGCTTTCGGTTATTCTTTTAGTCATTATGAAGGATAATTTTTATTTTTATTTAATTTTTAATGGAATGTGTGAGTTCTTAATGTATGTGTCTGAAATTATAGAAATGTTTTATTTCCCAAACACGGTCAGCACATCGTTACCGTGTTCGTACTTAATGTTACTGGGCATTGGCTTTTCCTTTCTTTATTAGGACTTCCACTATTTTTAATCTTTTTTTTTTACATGTGGATGAGGCTGTTATATATATTATTTTTGTTGGAGTGTTCACTATTTGCCCATAGCTGTGACCCTAACAGGTGCTACCACCCCGGGTTAGAGTAGACCTGGGAACGACAGTAGTTGATAGGTAGTTCCACTCTCCCCAAAACCTCCAATCTTCCGATCAGAAACCTTACTGCCGGATGCAGTTTATCGTCATACCCAGGACGATATTGTTTTAAAAAGCGATAATTAGAATTTTAAAACATAAACACACGAAAGTGAATTCATACATTTTCTTTGTTTTTTGAGAATTTGCAACTAAAATGTTCAGCACTATTTATTTTTTAGATTGTTTATTTACAAGAATTATACATTTTACAACATTCTAAAAATACGAAACAAATAATACAATGCATTTTTTATCATATATCAGTTTATAAATAAATACTTGTTTTAAATTGATATTTTTATAAAATTATGAATAAAAGAACTGTTTTCGTAGTTATTGTAAATAGTAAATCATAAATTTTGCATTGTAATGTGTAAAGGGTTTATTTTTTAATTATTTTGTCATTTTTAAAAAATTTGGAATAAAAAGAATTTTTACATTTATTTCTTTACAAAATGATATATAATAAATTTTTATAAAAGATAAAAAAATAATTATCGCATTGTGTTTGGTTCACATTCACAATTCACATATTTTTATAATCTTGTTAATAAACATTGCCGAGTGAAAATAGTACAATATAAAAGCGGTGTTAAGGAGAAAAACGCCCTTTTGACACACCGTTTTTCGTTTGTTTTTTGTAGAGGCGAAGGGAAAAGTTTGCAAAATTTGTAATAGTTTTCCCATCACATTTTTAATGCAACGTTCATGTCAATCTTTTTTCTATATTTTCCGGCTGATCTCGTTAAAAGCTAATTTCAGATTATAAGAATGTATTTTTTAAAAAAACTAGCCGTTGCGATAAAAAGCAACAAAAACAAATTCAACAATTAATAATGACGTCATCTAAGAATTTAAGACAGCTTAAAATCATTACATATTTCTTTAATCTCAATTCCAGATGCTGTTTTCATCGCAACCAACTTCCAAAAATTAATATTCGACTTTATTTGAACTCTGGTTCCACGTATGTGCGCAACTTCCACATTAAACATTTATTTCTTGAGCAACATTCAGAATGAATGGACGTTGGTTCGATAAAGTCAAATTGGTAGCTTATCTCAAAAGTGACCTAAAATCTGCTGTTAACTGAGGCAAGGAACGGCTTGCAAATTTTAACGCCTCTAAAATAAAACTAATCTTTATTAATTATCCTGATTTCCATCAGCATGGCTGATGCTAACCTCCACGAGAGTGACTAATTGCGACTTCTCGAGTTAATGTTCTCTACTGATATAAAGTGAAAAGATTATATTGAATCAATTGCTAGGTCTGTTTGATATTAGAGTTGTTTCAGTGTGTCGTGTTAGTTTTTCTCTCCATAATCTATTTTACATATTTATAAGTCTAACATTTGTCAATGCTTTGAATATTGCTGCTACATCTGGTTCGGTGCCTCTGCTATATATTTAAAGATTCTTGATAAAATCCAAAGAAGAATCTGTTATGGTTTATAAAATGGCGTGTGTTCTAAAAATAGAAAAAGATAGACACACTGACGCCAAGAATTTAAAATTGGGCGGCAAAACCGTTAAACAAGTTAACGGTTTCTTTTGGTAGGAGTAGGAGTAAGAAGTAGGAGATTTTGAAAAGAGGAAGACGCGGTCAGTTGACCACTAGAGTCCAGAAGGAATAGGCGCGTTTACTACTATCCTCCCAGAGTGAAGCGAAGTCAGCTAGTCTGCTCCTGTATCCACACACAAAAATTAACGGTTGTTAACTTGATGTAAAAGCCTAAAGTTTTATATAAAAAATAAACGTTATTAATTCAAGTTTGTGTTATCTTCTAATTATACAAAACCAAGCAACACAACAAATCTAACATTCCATCTTCAGTCGCTTTTCCACCGCCGTAATGTAGTTTCTCTGAACTTTTCCTATAAATACTTTCATCATAATTGTTCTGATGGACTTTCCTCTATGGCACTTTATCAATTAAGCGCAGTACTAGATTTACAGCAAAGTCTCATCATTTTACACTTGAGTTGGATTGATGTAACCGTAAGTTCTTTGCTAAAACAGTTTCTTTTCTCGCACTTCTCGCCTGTAGAACTGTCTCCCTGCTTTTTGCTTCCCAGCCAACTTTGATCTTCAAACATTTAAATGCAACTGTTATCTTCTGTCTTTTTTATTCTTCTTCTTTTATTGTTCTCGCTCCTTAATGATGTCTTTCTTTTTCTCACTCAGTAACCCCCTTGAGTCTTAGTGATTTTATTACCTTGCTTGAGGAAACTTAAATGCTTAAAATTATTATGTCTTCAAATATTTTTATTAAGCCACTACGTGATATTAAACTTTTTATATTTCAACATTTGTTCGATTAATTTTGTAAATAATTAACAATAATGCAAAGAAAAATAATACTTTTATTTCATTTTTAAATAGCGTTTTGTTAATATTTTTATATGTATTTGTATCATGCTCAGTTTATTAATCTTTACTTGAGAAAAATAACTTGATTGTTTCTTGTAATTAATAGTTTTTACTTTTGGAAGATAAATTCCATTAACGATAAAATTTTCTAATATTATCGGTGTTTTTCACGCGACTTCTTCAAATATTAATTTCGTTTTTCTTTTTTCTGTTTTTTTTTTTTAATTGCCTTTCAAGTTAAAAAGTTGGATCCTTAAATGACTGCTTTCTTTTTTATATCGTTCAAATAATTCACTGTATTATTAGATGACGCTTTGAAAAATACCTTGAAAATAAAGGTGATTGCAATCAATAGCAAGTTTCCAACAAAAGAACTTGAATAACGCAGTTCATTTCTACTATATTGCATTTGAATCTTACTGAGGTAACTACACTTAGTAAGCTCGTCATCCGAGCCATTACTTTTACTCAATATTTGTAGGCGTACGTCATATTAAGCTAATAAAAATCGAGAGTTCAACTAGATCAGTTTCAATTTGGGAAACTGAAAACTTTATTAACTTAAACAGATTACTCAAATAAACATGCTTCCTTGAAAGTAAATAAGCAGTTATTACCTTCAAATCACCACCATCAGACCTATGAGCAGGTGTAGTTGTAGGGTCATTATAGTATTTGGATAAAGTAAACTTAGTGGAACTCATCCCTCACTAAGTCATTGTTAAGAAGACCCTCTAATCGGATTCTCTTAAAAATCATAATTATATATTTTTATTTTCAGATCAACGTATCGAAATAAAAATATCTCTCCGCTTTCTGGTTATTCATTGTAATTCTTATTGTAATTCTCCTAGTTTAATTAATGTTCATTAGACAAAATAATGGTAATATTAGGAAACATTCAGCATTCATTGACCGAGCAGCCAAGTTAAACAAACTGGAACAAAAATTATCGGAATCGTTATTTTACTTTTACTATATTTACTACTTTTCTAGTCAATATGAATGTGTGTCCATTCAATGGTAGCTTCTAACACTATCACTAGTGAGCTTTGAGTATGTTATGGTGCCCTATCTATAGAAATGGACTCTTCCTCTGTCAATAAATAATGACCGTGACATATTGTTAATTCGTTCCGGTGTGTTCTGTTCACAGAAAATTCGTTCTTGAAAGTCGGTACGGGAGAGAACTTAAAAGTTGGAGAAAAATTGGTCCGATGTACAGGCAAAGGTCGTCGCATCGGTCGAGGTTTGGCGTCGAAGGAATTCGTCCTTAAAGGGTTTGGCTGAGGCGTGTGTTACATACGTCTTTCCCATTATCCTTTACTGGCTGTCTGTACTTCCACTTTGTGAACGGCGTGAGAAGGCGATCGAGAGTGTGCTATTCTCCCTTCTGTGGAGAGGACGCAAACATCACGTCGATAAACGTGTCTGTTACCAACGTCCGTCTCATGGGGGTCTGGAAATGCCGCACTTGGCGAGTCACAAGCTCGCTTCAAGAGTGGTTTTTCTCCGACGTGCGTTGTTGGAAGAATCGTTGCTAAAGGGGATAGTGAGGGACATATGTTCCCTAGCCTTACTATCACTCTCCCTGTCTCGTGCGATCGAGTTTTCTCCGCGAATGTCTGGCGACCTTTCTCAGCCTAGGAAAGTCTTCTATCAGGGATTAGTGGCGGGTGTCGCAAAGGATACACTACGCGAAGTGCTCGGCATGTCGGAGGAGGAGTATAGCTTTTATTGGTCTTGGGTGCCAGGTGCCAATTATCTCAATAACTCTGAGTTTTCACTTACCTGGCGATTGGCTCGGAAACGGTTGTCTCTCAATTAAGCGGGTTTTCATATGGGGCCTGGCAGATTTGCCAAATTGTGAACGCTGTGACCTTGGTTTAATGAAGACGTCTGCGCACGCCTTCTACCATTGTTGTCGCACCCGTTTTCGGGAGTAAAGCGAATGGTGTTTCTGTTGTTGCTGGCCACGGCTCGAATGGCGATATATACGACGCGGCTGGAGGAAGTCTTGCGGGGTGACCGACTTTCACATCAGATCCGATATTTTGAGCACCAGCTCAAAATTAAGATTAGATCTGATTGGAAACGGTTGAACTCGACAGACTTTAGCGAAAGGTGGGTAAATGTGGCGAGCCTGGTTCGCGTGAACGGGGCTAACCTTGATTTTCTATTTTAGATCTACTAGTCACATTAGGATGGAATCCTTTGAAACTCTCCCCTGGTTAAGGTAGTTCCTTTTTGTGTACCTAGTTAATGGGAATGAATGTGATTCCTAGCCTGTCTCCGGCATTGTCTTTTGTTATGATCCAGGTCGAGATCCCATTTTTCCCAGTTTTTTATTTTTGTCCCGTTTTATCTTGTCTGGGTCAGGATCATATTCTCCCCTTCCATTTTTATTTTCTCCTCTCCACTCCCTGTAGAAAAAGTGCCTCTTGATTTTGTCCTATGGGCTATGAGCAGAATACATTGGCCTATTTGTTTTGTGGGTTGTTTGTTTGTTTGTTTGTTTGTTTGTTTGTTGTCCCTGGTATGTTTGCGGTATTTTGGTGTATGAAGGATTGAATGCTGATGACCATGTACTTGTGGTGGATGAGAAAATTGTAAAGTATGTTTGGGTTGTGAGTCGGATTAGCTAGGTATAGTATAGTTACTGAAGACCAACCTGAGTTTTTTACCCCCTCCCAAATCGGCCTCGTGCCACAATTGTATTCATTACAATAAATAAACAGACAGTCGTAAGGCAGTCAAGACGCAGCGTAACTATTCTGTTCTGACTAAACTTCTGTTTACTAACACTTATTATTGTATATATTGTTCTGTTATTCTAATACACTGTTTGAACCTATCTTCTTGTTTCCGCATCTTACTTCCGGTCCCAAACAGGCAACAACAACAACGCCTTGGCGACAAAGATTTCGCCACAGAGTATACCACCTTTGTTAAAGATCAACATATTACATGCACTGAGACAGTATGAAGTCATGGAAATACATGGTGTCCCCAATATTGGCATCATTTAAAATATTAATATCTGAGTAACATGTCCCCCAGGCAAACAAAATTAAATAGACTTAATGTTGAACAATAAAAGATTTACTTATCAAAATTTGAACAAGATACTCAAAGGATGTAGATTTTATAACAGATTTCACAAAGCTTCATAAATGTTCAACACGTGCACCACCTATGACACGACACATGTCAAGTCAGTAGTCCAGCTCCTGCTAAACACGCTATAGCGTGTCTTGTAACATTCTCCAGTGTCTCAGTGATTCTCTGCTTAAGTTCCTCTAGGCTTGTTGGAAGAGGATGGATATACAGACCTATCCTTTTTCCATAGAAAAAAAATCACAAAATGTCAAATCAGGTGGACGTGTTAGCCATTTCAACAGCACGTTGTCATTATTTACTGGCACGCCCGATCCATCTTCCTGGTAGATTCTCATTGAGATAAGTCCGCACAGTCAACTTAATCTTTTACACATTTTGTTAAAATTTGAGATCATTTGAGCAAGAATTGTCTATGTTGTCAATTTTGTGGAGACACCCTGCACATTAACTGAGAATATTAACATAACATTATTAATATTAACATAACATTATTAATATTAACATAACATTATTAATATTAACATAACATTATTAATATTAACATAACATTATCTGAAACATATGAGGTACTTTCGATAGTTTCTAACATTAAAAAAAAGTGAAAACTTTTACACGCGCCGATAATTTCAATATCATTTACAGTAGAACGTCTAACCTTGCAGACGTTCTGATAGATCTTCTATATGCAGCGTCCGTTCAGGGTGTGGGTGATCATGGCTCTCCACAACTTCATATCTCTTTGTGGCTCTTAGGGGGTTTTTCCTTTTGCTAAGCCTCCCACTCACCGTCTCACCAGCCATTCACATAAGTTAATCAGATAAATGGTTTGCTACCTTCTCTTATCTTTCTTGCCTTCAATATTCCCTGTGAGAATTAAGTTTTCCAAACTTTCCTCCTTGATTTTGTGTTCAAGAAATATCAACTATCTCTTCCTGATTCTGACTATGTTTTCTTTCTGTTGCCATTTTCCCAAGGAAAGTTCCTCCCACTCTGGTATTCTCAGTATTCTTCTGTAAACCACATTTTACTTACCTCCAGTTTTATCTCCATCTATGAGGAGATTGTCCACCATTCACTAGCCTATAAGCAGATGGATAGCACTCAGCATTATTTTCTTTGTTACTAACAAAATGTTTCCGTTTCTCAGGACTTTACTTAGATTTCAGAATTGATCTTTCACTAGTCTAATACTTTTTCATATTTCGGTATCGCATTTTCCATTTTAAAACACTTCATGATATTTAAACTTATGTACTTGCTTGATGCTGACATCTTCAACTAGCTTTTTCTTTGGCTTTTTCTCTTGATGATGACTATACTTTCTGTCTTCTTGCTATTAATGGTTAATCTTTTTTTTTCTCGCTTTCTCTTGCTACGCTATCTATGAAGTCCTGTAGTTTTCTCTCCGGGTCAACCATCAATACAGTGTCATCTGCGCATCTTCTATTGTTAAGTTTTACGCAAACTGATACTAAATATTGGTAGGATCTCCAGCAACCTGGTTAAATATGAAAATAAACTTTTAAATTAATCCTCAAATTTGTATAGCTGGAATTTTTATATGAAGATTTTACCTAAGGTAAACTAGAGAAAAATGGTGTTCCAATATTTAAAAATTGAATAAATCTAACCGAGAAATTTTAAAGCAAGTGCATCTTATCTTCTACATGCCGTGTCACTTCAGGACAACTTCCTATCGTATAGTAACGTTTGTCTTTTCCCCATTACTCCCAGTCTCTGTTCTAACATTCATTTACACAAACCTGTTTAGGTAAGTAATCTGCTGTTTCACTACTATTCCTCTTATCTTCAATGTGCCCTCTGAGCGTCAAATTCTTCAAGCCTTCTTTTCTCATTGTGCCCTAGAAACCTCAGTTGTTTCTTTTTCTATTCTGATTATAAGCGTCCTTTTTGTTTCCATTTTCCTTGAAACTTCCTGTCTACTCTATGGTATTTTCAGCATGCTTCTGTATAACTCTATTTCTGTTTCCTCAAGTCAGCATTCATATATAAGAGGAATGATATTGCATAACAATTTAGCACGCTTGTTTCTAATGAAACTTTCCTTTTCTTAATATTTTAAACTTTACATTTATCTTCTTACATCCAATTGTTATAGTTTTTAATTGAAATAAGCAGACGAGAAAGTCAACTGATTTTACATTTGTCTAGTCCTAACTACTTAAAAGGATAGACAGAGAAATGACATAGAATTATCAACAGTTCTTTCAAAGTGTAGCCACTGAAAATATACATTTTTTTCTTATTTTGATAACTTTAGTAAATGTAAAATTTTATCCCAAAACAAACGGATTTCAGAGCACCAAACTATACAATAATTATCAATCTGCATTTATTTATATATTTCCTGTCACATCTGTAGTACGAAGGGAAGTAAATCAAATTAAATTAATAAATTTATGAGTGATTACTTCCCTTTCCTATTTTAATAATTTATACAAATAATGTAGGTACCTTCACTAATTTTCGATACCTATGTTTTAAAATTATTTTGTAAAAATAGAAAGCTTTCTTGAAACTTTCATTGAAAGCTAAATGATTAAATTTACTTATTTCCAGTATGCAAAATACTCTGGTGTATTTCAAATAGAAATTATATTATTAGAATCTCTAATCTTCAATCCATTTTCAGTTAAAACATTAAAAACAGCTAATTTTTAACATATTGACAATTTTGTAAACAAAAGTTATTCTCAGTTTTAAAAATCTTTCAAAATAAAATATACATCTGACATGCTATTTTAAGAAAATTAGAAAACTTAAAGTTAAATTAATCTGATTTGAAAACAAATATTACTTGCTTATAGAATGAAACGTAGTATACAAGCATTTCTTAATCACGGCATTCTTGTTTGTTTGTTTGTTTTTGTTTTGTTTTGTTTTGCTTTTTTGTTTTGTTTTTTACGTGTTAATTGATTACTGACAACCAGACGTGTTGACAAGCTAAGTACGGTTGACCAGAATTGACATCAATATATCAAACGTAAGTGAAGATTTTGTTTTGTAACTACTTAGTAATTTTTTTAAAATATCATATTTTCAGAAATTATCTAATAATTTATCGAATTTAGTTACTTTAGCTTTATCGCCTTATGTTTGAAGATGCTTTCTAAAAAAAATAAAAAATTTAAAATAATATAGAATTTTCTTAAATTAATTTAAAAATTGAATAACTGAGATAATACTGAATTGAAATACCATGATAGAGATAACTCAATTTATGAAATGCTATGAAATTTTATTAATTTTTAATATCTTATTTTTCGTTTTATTCATTATTAATAATAACTTATCATGATGGTTATGACATTAATTCTTTAGCTTTTTTTAAGTTCTATAAATTTTGCTCATTCTCGTTTGTCAAAAAAGTAGGACTTTTTTAATAGTAATTTATATTCGATACTTTAAAAAAAATAGATAAAAAATGACCACACATGATAAACAAAATCCCCATATTTAATAAAACAAAGTTTTATCGTGAAAATCTTCAATTAAAGCTAAAATGAAAGCTTATACAATATATTTTTTAATTCATATTTTTTAAACCTTAGCTATCATTGAATTAGTGGTACCTGAATCCACAATTAACTTTAAAAATGAGGAAACTAGGAATTAAAAAATAATACTTACTTTAAATTTTGAATGTATGATTTGCAAAGACTGCTGACTTTTGAAACATATGAAATACCATACTAAAAAAAGGAACGTTTCTACCCTACCAATTGAAAATTATTTTAAAATTCTTAGTGCGTAAAGATTTGTATTAAACTTTTCCATTTTCGATTAATAAATATAGTCTCCACCTAATAACTTAATAACTTAATAAAGACAGTGATTGGAAGACATTTTAAAAGATTTTTGAAATTTTATAAATTATTATAATTAAAAAAAAAGATGAAAACAATTCAATAAAAATTCGTTATTCAACGAAAGACATTTTTTCTTCAGATTATAATATTCTTAATATATATTATTTCTAAAAGCATTTAAAAGATTATCTAATTAAAGGTTACAGTTTTATTGCATTTTTTATTTTATTATTCAGAGCATATTTTCAGGAATGGAGTAACTGTTTGAAAGAAAAAAATCGGAGATTTTTATTCCCCAAGGAGTCCTGAATTTAACAAAGTTTGGAATGACTATTTAATTTCTAGAAATTTCATAAAATTACATGAAATGCGTATTGGAGAGGAGTAAACAGATGTACAAAAATATATGTATTCTTATCAAGATTTTCTAAAAATAATTTAATTTGTGAGTAAGTCCTGAAATGTTCATTAAAATCTGACAATTATTTGATTTTTGCAAGAATTTTCAAATAAATGTTTTCCACCGGAAACAAAGTAGTTTACTGATTACAGTATTTATAGTAAACTCTGGTAAAAATTTGGTCTGCCGCTGACAAAAATAAAAAAAACAATACTTTTAACCAATATTTCTAACGTGTTAGAAAGTATTCAAAATTTTTCCTCTTAATAACATAAACATTTTAACGGAAAAGCTATTTTTATTAAGTTTATGGTCTTTTTTATTAACGCTATACTGTTTTTCAGTACTTAAAATAAAGTATTTATTTGTCAGCACTTAGACAAACTTTGTTATCAAGTAAAATGAACAATTTAATTTATCAGTTCCTTTACTCCTACATTTCTTAGACTGCAGTTATATTTGTTCAATCAAACCATTCATGTGAGGCACTCTTTTGTCTATTAAATGATCGTCATTCTTCAACTTGGTCTTGAACTATGCTTTGTTGCTATCGTTGTCGTTCTGTTGCTAATCTTTTTCTTCCGCGAGATACTTCTATTTCACAGTTATATTAAACAAATAAAACTTTTAACATGAAAAGATATTGAGCAAAAATCGATACATTTGCCAGGAGTAATCAGTGAATCATAGATACCATTGAATATCTAAAATTATAAAGGAAACGGATAATTTAAACGATTCATTGACCTCTATTTTTGTTGTGAATTCTTTATCTTTGCTTTATTGAATCTCAATACATTGTTTCAAGACTTTTATTTCATTGCATTTCATGATTAAAAGTTTCTATCAATCGCTGTCATTTTTTGACAACACAAGTACACTAGTTAGTTATATGAAAGAAAAATTTCCACAACTGTGTTAAACTGGTAAAGATAACAAGCAGGCAAGTCCAGTGGATATCTCTGAGCTGTCAACTAATTTACTCAGATAAAATACGATGTCATTCGGTACAATGAAGATGCAAGTGTATAAAAATGTTTAATGTCTATATGCGCTAAGATCAAACAAATGCAAGAACAGAAGTCCTTACTTTATGCATTAAATTTCATTTTTATATTTTAAATTTGAAGACCTTTCAAATATCACCAATTTTACAGTTTAAATTCAAATGAATTCAAATATTCTTCAACCTCCGATATATATATATATATATATATATATATATATATATATATATATATATATATATATGATTGATGTAAATAACATTTCTCACTTAGCTGATTGATCTTATCTCAACTCTTTGTAAACAAACCCTTTTTTGTGATTGTTCAATCAACTCGTCAGGAGATTTCAGCAAATTAATAAATAATCAAATATACCCACTAAGTGATCAAAAATAGACTTTGAGTCAATAATAAAGCGCACTTTTAATCTAGAGCTAATATTCTTATTATTTATAAATGTCTCTACCTGGGAAGTGTGCACTAAATGTATAGATGAAATTGAGTAGAGGCCGGGCGTGGAGACACTTTACTTATGATTAAGTAAATTATATATATATATCAAAAACGAAAATGATATGCGGTAAAATCCCAAAACAGATCCTATTAATATTAATCTCATTAATATTAAAAATTATCCTTCCTGGTATACATAAGAGGAGAGTTAAAAGAAAGAGGATCAGGTCACAGAGGGTGTCGGAGAATGGATAAGAGAAGGCTGGAAACACTGTTGTAAAGAGAGCTACGTGAGGAAAGGGAGCGGAAAGGGAGAAGAACAAGATACAGGGGGTGTAAGGAAAAGGGTGGGAGTCAAAGAGATAAAACATGGCAATTGACGTTGCAATTGAATTCTTGAAGATTTTAGCTATCAAGGAAGCAAGTATACGGAAGGGAGTCCTACAGGCGGGAAGTGCGAGAAAAGAAGCTGAGAGAGTAGAAATTGCGGTTACATTTGATTTTTCACCGTAGATATACCAAATAACAGTCCTTGACACAAGTGAAAAAAATTAATAAGTAATAAAAGTTAAAGAGAAAAATTTGTTTATTTCATTGTTTTAATCGAGTTCACTCCCAAGCAAGGCAGTAAAGCCACTAAGACACAAGGGGTTACTAAGTGTGGAAGAATTAGAAAACAAAAACCCATAACTAAGGAGCGAGAAGAAAAGAAGAAATCAAGACAGCAGGCAGCGATTGACATTGCATTTGCATTTTTGAAGATTAAAATTGACTGGAAAGTATGGAGCCAGAAGTACGTTCCACAATCGATAAATGCGAGAAAAGACACTATTAATACAGAATTTACGTAGTTACCTCCACTAAATCGCTGAAAAAACAGCATAGTATGAAGAAAAATAAAACTCTGAAAATTACATATGCCGTATGGCCATTTCAGCGAGGAAAAACCTCACTTCTTCAGAGGCAAAATTCATTTATTATGCAAATACAGTACAAAATTCATTTACTGGAAGTTTGCTCAAAAAGAAAATCATAACTAAAAGTTTACATGAAAGAAGAAAAAATAAGATAATATCAGAACGAATAATGGGAGGGGTGTTAAAAGAGAGAGAGTAGATTTTGTTCAAAAGTTGTCACCAAGACATGGATACGGAGGGTGGGGAAGAAGGGGAAAAGAAAAGAAAAGAGAGACGGCGAAAAGGATTCAAGACACGATCATTGAAAATTACTTTTAGAATATAACTATGTTAAGAAAACAAAAAATTAAACGTGTTACACGAAGTGGGAGAAAGGGAAAACAAAAAGGATGGGGAAAAAGAAAACAACCAGGTAGATAGGAGAAAAAAAGAAAGAAGACAATCACGCCAGACTGCCATCGAAAGAAACGCCAGATAAAGAAGAGTGGGAAGAAAGTGATTGATACATAAAATAGAAAAAGACAAAGAAAAGGAGAAAGAAAAAGGGAAATAGAGAAAAAGTTAACATGATGATTCGGCTCTGAGTTTTTTTCAAAAAAATTTCCCGTTTAAAATAATATCGTCTCACTATTGTAGAGATAGAATTATTTTAAATTTTACTACTTGAATAAACAAATTTTAAAAAATTTAGATAGTACGAACACAAAAACAGGAATTTTAAATTCTTGTAATTTTAGATCCGTGAACAACTGTCCGTTGGAAGGCAAATGTAGATCTCCCCCAGGTAATCTATCAAGCCCAAATCTCCCCAAATAACAACAAGAAGAATTACCAAACCTATATTGGTATAACCGCAATGTAAGATTTCAAATATCCCTTTCCTGAAGATTTTGGGAAATGAAAGAAGGACTAAACCCCATACTGGAAGCTGATAGGTTCAGCCCGCACCCCCAAAAACCTTTACGATAGATGTAATTTATGTTTAGTTGAAAAAATTAAAATAATAAAGTATCCTAAACAAAATCTACTTTTAAATATACGTAAATAAGCAAATGCCACCGCAAATCTAAATTTTAAAATTTTACATTATAATATAAAAACCCTCCTAAAAGTAATCCAAAATTAATCTATGTCGGATAGAAGCTTTCTTTCTCTCTTCCTAATCACTAGAGTATTAATTAAAACGACCATAAAGATCTAACTTTTTAGCTCTTATATTTCCTAGCCCATGATTTTAGATAGCAACTAAATACAAATTCTAAGTTTATTTCCCCAATCCCCCACCTAAAATTTTCATTTTAAACTTTTTTTTATCTATCCTTTTAGTGTCTCATTTATATCAATAATCAATTTATTGATATAAATGAGTTAATTTAGAGGAATCTATGATCTACACTACAATTATCTATATCTTTAAACTTCCCTATAACAATCCTTCTGTATTAGGTAACTTCCATTCTATTTTGTGCATTCATATTTTCTTTATAATTTTTGTATGTATGTATGTATGTATGTATGTATTATCTATCGAAATTCTCTTTTTAGACCCTCCAAAAAAACAATATTTCCTTTTCCTGCTCCTCTCCTTTTATTCCACTAGTAGAAGTTAAAGTAATTTTATTTCTACGTAAGACGATATTATTTTAAACGGGAAAAGTTTTGGCTTAACTCTGACAACAGACCTCAAGTGGAATGACTATATAAAATCCATAGCTAAATCCGCTGCTAAAAAGGTCGGTTCTCTGTGTAGGGCCAGGAAGTTTTTTCCGTCTGAAACAATCCTGTACATATACAAAATCTACCATCCGCCTGTGCATTGAATACTGCTGCCATATCTGGTCGGGTGCTCCTGCAATCCACCTAGGTGTCCTTGACAAAATCCAACGGAGAATCTGTAATGTGATAGATTCCGACTTGGCAGCTGAGATACAGTCACTTTCTCACCAGCGCAATGTGGCTTCCCTGTGTCTCTTCTATAAATACTTTCACGGCTTCTGCTCCGATGAACTTAGCTCACTGGTGTCCCCTATATATAAACTTACTCGAGACACAAGATTAGCAACTAGGCCCCACCCTTTTCCTGTGAAACCAATAAATTGTAAACGCAAATTCTACTGCAACAGCTTCTTTTCTCGCACTTCCCGCCTGTGGAATTCCCTTCCATTTACTTGCTTCCCTGACAGCTAAAATCTCTAAGAATTTAAATGTAAAGTCAATAGTCATCTCCTATCTCACTAACCTGCATCCTCTCTCCCATGCTCCTTTCTCCGTTCACTCCACTTTTATCAGTATTCTCATCCTTCTCTTACCCACTTCCTGACACTCCCTATAACTTGCCACTTTTTCTCATAACTTTCCTCCTATGTAACCCCCTGCAAAACAGTGGCAGTAAAATGCCTTGCTTGGGGCGATATGATTATATATATATATAAACTTAGTCAGAGCTGAATATTACATCATGTTAACTTTTTCTCTATTTCCCTTTTCTTCTTTCTTTTTCCTCCTATCTCTCATTTAACACTTTCCCTGTCTACCCGGTTGTTTTCTTGTTCCCCTCATTAGCGTTTTCTCTTTCCCACACTTACTTTCCTGTAACACGTTTAATTTTTGTTTTCTTAACATAATTGTATTCTAAAAGTAATTTTCAATGATCGTGTCTTGAATCCTTTTCGCCGTCTCTCTTTTCTTTTCTTTTCCCCTTCTTCCCTACTCTCCGTATCCATGTCTTGTTGACAACTTTTGAACAAAATCTACTCTCTCTCTCTCTTTTAACACCCCTCCCATTATTCTTTCTGATATTATCTTATTTTTTTCTTTTTCGTGTAAACTTTTGGTTATGATTTTCCTTTTGAGTAAACTTCCGGTAAACGAATTTTGTACTGTATTTGCATAATAAATGAATTTTGCCTCTGAAGAAGTGAGATTTTTCCTCGCTGAAATGGCCATACACCATATGTAAATCTCGAAGTTTTATTTGAATACATATACGTGTGTGTGTGTGTGTGTGTGTGTGTGTGTGTGTGTGTGTGTGTGTGTGTGTGTGTGTGTGTGTGCTTAAGCACCAAATTCTTTTTAGGCATGTCAGCTTAAATAAATTGCAAACATTATAAAAATCCGTTTGCACGCACGGATAATGTTTCGTGTATTATAATTGAAAGATGTAAGAAATGCGTTCTAACTTTTACAGTTCATTTTATTGTCCATTTCTCAATGTTCTCAAGTACCTTCCGAGATCATTTTCAGGGGTGTAAGTTGTGGTAACAAAAATAACCGAAAATCTGTGTTGCTAAAAGTTACTCTATTTTTTCTTTTTGCTTCAAATGTAACGGTTGATATTTATGCTTAACGTTCGTTAAAACGTAAAATTATACACTATGGATTTTTTTATGTTGTAATGTCATAGTCATGCCAGTATTAATGTATGAAAAAGCTGTTCTTTTTATAAACATTTTAGAACATTACTACAGTATTCGTAGCTGATTCTATTAAGAGATGGCTTAAGTTTTTTTAATGAATATTGCCTCGAGGATCTGTAGTTTGCATTTGTTGTTTTATTGGTGTAGAATAGTTGTGTTGTAGATCGTTATTTTTATATTGTAAATGTAATCAGGACTGTTGCTGTAGATGTCTTGAAATCAACGAATGGTCAGACATGTGTAATGCAAGACAGTTCGTTAATGAAGTTGTTGTATATCCAACATATATATATATATATATATATATATATATATATATATATATATATATTCTTCCAAGGAACATTTGAATTGATATATAATGTTGTTTTTAAGTAATACACTGTTAGTGGAAACGAATTATTACGGAAAATTTAATTAGTAATATTTTATTTTTATAATATATTATTATTTTATTTTTTATTAGGATCCGTGGGAGATATATTAGTACGAATGAGCTTTTTTATGATTTTTTTCATCTTGTTTGTAGGTATCGTGCATCTGGTTGCAATATAAAATTTTGATATATTTAGGGTCTTTGTGGAAATACCATAATTAGTTTGATGTGTGTTGAAGTTTTTTATATATCGTCTTATTTGTTCATGTACAATATAGTTTGGGAAGTCATTATTAATGAGAGTCTGCTTAATTTGTTTTTATTATTTCAGAGTAATTTTCAGGAAATGAAAAGCATAAAAAATAAATAAGTAAATAATAATAATAATAATAATAATAATAATAATAATAATAATGGAACAGGATAAAAATGAATAAACATAAATGAAAAGGTGGGTTTCTGGGGTTTTTTATCACCATTTCACCCCAAACAAGGTAGTACTGCCACTGGTGCACAGGGTATTATATAAGAGGAGAGTGACGAGAAAGAGGAGCAAGTTTTAGGGTGTGTCGAAAAATGGGTAAGAGAAGGATTCGAACACTGGTGTGAAGAGAGCTGCATGAGAATAGAGTGGACGAGGAAAAGAACATGATACACGGGTTGTCAGGGAAAGTATGCGAGTCAAGGAGATAGATGGCAATTACATTTAAATTCTTGGAGATTGTAGCTAGCAGGAAAGCAAGTAATCCGGGTTTATGCAATTGAGCAGATATTTATTTCTATGCCTGCATATGCTCAATTCAGTTCTTTTGTTTGGTAAATTTTGCAGGTTTGACAAGTGCTTTTTATTTAATATCATACTGTTATGCATTGAGGTATCACCAGTGTTTATTATGAATAATAGTAATTTCACTATAAATAATAGTAACTCTACTAAAATTAATTGTAACTGCCGAAAAAATAAACGATCTACCCACTCACCGGTCATTGTATGACCTAATGTGTAATTCACAAAGCGAGCATCTATTCTGATGGTGATATTAAATTTTATTTTTCTTTTACTGATAATCATAAATTGACTTTAAGTAATAGTAAATATAGGAATAGCACTACCCTCTCCAAATATTTTAGGCAATTCAAAAACAATAACCTACTTATTACCTGGGATATCATCGCATAAACCAAATTTTATAATGGTATAGAAAATAGATGTAACATGCCTTTTAACAAAATTTGTCATCTTAAGACCTCTAAATAACCCCAATTTACTAAACAAAAGAAGTGAATTGATGACCACATGCAGACATACAAAAATATATCTGCTCAATTATATAAACTCGGATTAACTTAGATCCACCTTTACATTTTTTATTATTTTTAACCGTATGGCATTATTTTCAAGTGGTCTCCTTTGGACTGCACGTAAACATCTGCACCAAACAAAATTTACTCTTTAATTTTTATAATTTTACTTTCCAATTTCATGTTTAAGTATAAACCAAATTAAATTTAATAATTACTAAAGTAAAAAATTGGCATCCCAAATTCATAACGAACATGAACAACACGAGAACCATAAATAAAAAGTTCAAATCTAGAAACGGTCACCTGATGATTGCATATGGCATGAAACTGAGTGGTGCTATAGACGTAGGATATATATATATACGGAAATTGGTATTAAGCGATATATATTTCATTTCATTTGAACATTATTTTAATAGATACTTGCAACACTACTTCTGGTGCTGAAAGAAAGGAACGAAGTTATTTGGATAGACCGAGCGATGTACCGAAAAAAGAAATACAATTGAATTTTTTCTTCTTCACCCGCTAGAGGTGAGGTTAATCTAAATTCTAAAAAAAAAAAAAAAAAAAAAAAAAAAAGATAAAATTCGGTATGTTTTTTTTATCACCGAATTCAGAATATTATCGCAAGAAGTCACTCTTTGCTATTGTAAAAATTTAATGATAACTGATAGAGTGACAGCTGACTATAGTTTGAAACAGTTGAAAGTCATATGTGATCCTAAAAGACAGGTTACACCTGGTTAGAAAGAGGGACTGGATTCTCAAAAATAATATTTCTTTGGTTTTAGGGAATTTTGACACTGATAATTAAAAGAAAAAACATTGGCAGAAAAGGTGATAAAACACAGATGTGAAAACCGATCACACACCAAAGCACGATAAGAAAGAAATTTGGGAGCTGGTTGGGCTAGACCACGCCCTCGAGCAGTGATGGTAAATCAAGAAGGAAGGGGTCCAGATAGAAATTCAGGAAAGTGGGAGAAGACTTCCACGACCTTGAAGGGCAATAGTAAGAGGCACTCGCACAGGAAAGGAAGGAAACAAGGTTGATCAGGTGACCAAAAGAAGGATCCCTGATTGGTCATTTGGAAATTCTAGCGTACCCAGAGAGTGTCACATCCACCCCCGCTGGATGCGAGGCTCAATAAGCAAGAGTCCGTGGGTTTTCAGGCCGAGTTAGAGTTTGACGGAGTTTCAATCGAATTCCAGACCGATACGGGTCGAGTTAACACGAAAGATGTGTTGTTACATGACTGCCTGCCTTAGAAGAACCTCCGACTTTAACCTGGTGCCAGACCAACCAACTTAGATAAAGTGTTGCAAGAATGATAAACGTACACCAAATACTGTGCCGAACTGAACACATGACTCTCCTCTGTCCTCTCTAAACTCTACAACTTCTGCTTATCTGCTTCCTGCTTTCCTGCCTGTTGGAAGTACTCCTCTGTAGTTCCTGTATTTAAGAATACTGGCGAACACTCGGACCCCGCTAATTACTGCCCTATCAGCCTCCTTCCGATCTTTGGCAAAGTTTTCGAAGCCATTATCAACGCCGAGGTGATTCAGCATCTCACGGCCCACAGGCTTCTCTCTGACAAACAGTACGGTTTCCGCTTCACCAGGTCTACTGCTGATATGCTAACGACCATTACCGAGTACATATACCAGGCTCTCGACAAGAATGGCGAAGCATGAACCGTTGCCTTGGATATCTCGAAAGCGTTCGACAGAGTCTGGCATGCTGGCCTTTTATGCAAACTGCGGAGCTATGGTATAACTGGACATTTGTTTGATCTAATCCAATCATTCCTCTCTAACCGCACATTGAAGGTAGTATTAAACGGACATGTCTCCCAAAACTACCATACGAACGCTGGCGTCCCTCAAGGCTCTATCCTAGGTCCCACGCTCTTTCTGATCTATATTAATTATCTCCCAGATGCCATTAGATCCCAAGTAGGTATGTACGCCGATGACACCACAATTTACTCTCGCCTCGATCAAAAACCCGATGTGGGCGACAAAGCGAACCTCTCTGCCGAACTTGAAAAGGACCTCCAATCCGTAGTGGACTGGGGTAGGAAATGGCTCGTGAATTTCAATGCTTCCAAAACAAAGCTGCTATCAATTAACCATCATAGAGAATCGCACCTACCTCCCATTAGTATGGAACAGGCTTACCTCCTTGAGAGTAAAACACGACACCTCCTTGGCCTTACACTCGGCGGACCTCAAATGGAATGACTATATCGAATCCATTGCTAAGTCCGCTGCTAAGAAGGTCAGTTCTCTGTGCAGGGCCCGTAAATTTTTCCCGTCTGAAACTATCCTGCACATATATAAATCTACCATCCGCCCGTGTATTGAATACTGGTGCCACATCTGGTCGGGTGCCCCTGCTACTCTCCTCGGGCTTCTTGACAAAATACAGCGGAGAATCTATAACGTGATCGATCCTGACTTGGCAGACCGACTGCAACCACTCTCTCACCGGCGTGACGTGGCTTCCCTGTGCCTCTTCTATAAGTACTTTCACGGCTTCTGCTCTGATGAACTTAGGTCATTGGTGCCGCCTAGGTATGAATTTACACGAGATACTAGATTAGCAACTAGGTCCCACCCTTTTACAGTGAAACAGATAAGATGTAACCGTAATTTCTACTCCGACAGCTTCTTTTCTCGCGCTTCCCGCCTGTGGAATTCCCTTCCACATGCCTGCTTCCCCGACTCTCCAGGAGTTTAAATGTAAGGTCAATAGACACCTCCTAATACACTAACTTGCATCTATTCTCTCAAACACTCTCACCATCTAACCAACCCTCATTCTCGGTATCCTTACCCGTCTATCACCCTCCTTCTGACATTTCCTATATCTAACCATCCTTCTCATCACTTCCCCAACCCTATGTAACCACCTGCGCAATAGTGGCAGTGGAATGCCTTGCTCGGGGTGAAACGATTAAAATTATATATATATATATATATATATATATATATATATATATATATATAAACACCTTATATTTAATTTCACTAAGATGTTTTTCTCTTATTGTAGCTCCCATCTCTGGGTGATCGATGTAGCGGATTTCGGTGACTTTCAAGCCAAATTGTCTTTCTGCAAACAAACACAACGTGAGACAGAGCCGAGTTTGGAACAATCGATTATTTTTACTTTTTTTTTTTGGCTGCAGAGATTTGGGTGTAGTCACGAAGGACACAGGGGGTGGTTCATATACTCGTATTTGAGTGGATAGTTTCTTGTTTTTTTTTTTTTTTTTTTTTTTTTTCTTTTTTCTTTTCTTTTTTTTTCCTAATAATTAAACAGTACATTTTAAATGTCCACCGGCCTAAAGGTTAGAGAAATCTTGTTTGGAAAATATCTTCCGACAGGATTTAAATCTGCATACTCCCATACACAGGAGAGATGATATCATTAGACCTGGTTTGTCTAACCAATCGACCACAGAAGATATCATATTAAACAAGGTCTGACTTAAACTTTACATATTTTCCTGATTTATTTTTAGAACATCAAACTCTTCTCGGGATCGCATCCCAATGTAAACAAACGCAATCGAAGACAATATTTCGAAATTATACGGAAATTTACGAAATTGATATTAACCAACATATTTATTTAAATTTATTTGTTTTAATATTATTTTTAATGGATACACATATTTGAGTGTTTTGTTTTTTTTGTTTTTTTTTCTATAATTAAACAGTATATTTTAAATATCCACCGGCCTAAATGTTTGAGAAATCTTGTTTGGAAAATATCTATCTTCCTTAAATATCTTGTTTACCATGATATCTTGTGGTTGATTGGTAAGACACACCAGGTCTAATGGTGACATCTCCTCAGTGTATGGGTGTATGAAGTTTCGAATCCTGTCCAAAGGTAGATATTTTCCAAACAAGATTTCTCAAACATTTAGGCCAGTGGATATTTAAAATATACTGTTTAATTATAGAGGAAAAAAAAAGACTATCCACTCAAATACGAGTATCCATTCTTGATATCAGGGATAGAGCGTGTATAAATAAAAAAGTAGTCATTGAGTTCAAGACCCAGCAGCAACAATCTGTTTCATGCGCTACACAATCATCGGGCCATGTGAGTTGTTTTGGCTCAACTATTTATATAAGCTGTTCAGTGGGTAGGTCTTTCGTGTTACTCTGTTATTGGGTGAGCAGTAACAATTATGTTTCAAATTTTTCTAAGGGTGAGTGGAAATTATTGTGGATTTGAATGTAATTTTATAGTGCTTTTTGTTAACTTTATTATTGATTGCTTTATTATTGATTGTGATTATTACTTGTGTATACTTCCGAGATGAGGTAGTACTTACATCGTTCGGATTACTGTCTTCACTTTTATTGCAATGTTTACAACATTTCAGCCAATGTATGCTTTGGCCATTTCGAACCAAACCCTTTACTTTGATCTAATTAATTCATCATCATCATCATCATCATCATCATCCAATGGTGTGTATGGCAGCAACAAAGCTTCTCCTCCTCTGCCTATCTTGGGCCAGACTAGTCAATGAACCCAAAGAGTACTGCATGGCTTTCATTTCATTCTTCACCGTACTTCTCCATGTCGTTCTTGGTCTTCCCCTCTTTCTTTTGCTATCTGGGATCAAGTGCAGTGCTGTTCTTGTAGATTGACTGTGGATCTTTCCGGAGCACATGCCCAATCCATCTCCACCACCTTCTTGTAATGATTGTGCCCATGTTCTCTTGCTTGCATTTCTTCAACAGATCTTTATTGGAGATCTTCTCTGGCCAAAATATTCTCAGTATTCGTCGGAGGCATATGGTGTGAAAGGATCGAAGTTTGACGAGATCCGCCTTAGTCATTCTCCAGCACTCAGATCCGTAGATGAGCGTAGATACAACACAGCTCTGGTATAGCTTGAGCTTGGTGTTGGTGCTGTACTGTGTTGATCTCCAGATCATTTCCTTAAACACACTCCTGGTCTTGCCCAGTCTGCTTTGAATATCCCCTTTCGTGCCACACTCGGGTCTGATGATACTGCCCAGGTAAGTGAATTTGTCTGTATGACTTAGACCTTCTCCGTTCACTTTGATAGGAGCAGGTCTGTTCACGTTCGGTGACATCATTTCAGTCTTCTTGGTGCTAATCCGCAACCCTATCTGCTACCCAAAGGTTTTCAGTCTGCTGGTTTTGTCCTGTATATGTTGGTGAGTATGGGACAGCAGCGTCAGGTCATCAGCAAAATCCAGATCGTCCAAGGTTTGAGAACAGGCTCCAGCGGATCCCCCTTGGAAGGTCCTCCATTGTCCTTCTCATGACCCAGTCAATGGCCAAGTTGAAGAAGACTGCTGACATCACGCATCCTTGTCTGACTCCAGTTTTTACGTCAAAGAGGGTGTTCCTATGTCCTACTGAGCATCTGAAGTTGTTGTAAAAGCTCTTGATCAGGACCAATTTGGATGGGATGCCATAATGTCGAAGAATGCTCTGTAAATGCTGTTAAAAGCCTTTTCGAAGTCCACAAAGTTCACATACAATTATCTTTGCCAATCTGTACACTGCTCTATGATGTTTCGTAGCGCAAAGATCTGATCGGAACATCCTTGTTGCTTCCTGAACCCTGCTTGTTCTTTTCTTAGTGTTTCGTCCACAGTGTCCAACATTCTTCGTATCATGACCTTGGCCAGGATCTTGCTTGGCACGGACATAAGGGTGATCCTTCTCCAGTTGTTGCAGTCATTCAGGGCACCTTTTTTGGGTATCCTGACAATCACACCTTTAGTCCAGTCATCAGGTACTCTCTTATCCTCCTATATAGCTGTGAACAGTGGTTGCAGGATCTAATTAATTACATTGTAATAATGGTAATAAAAATGAGGGTGATAATCCAAACAATGTAAATAATTTGATTATTACATTTACTTGCATTCATAGTTTGTTAATTTGTTTATTGATCTGGATTAATTACACTTATTTTTTATTTTATGCTTGTTTTTAGTTTTCAATTTTTAAGCAACATAATAAAAATTTGTTTTCAAATTTACATTTTGGGATGAGTTTTGATTATTTATTTAGTAATTTGTGTTCGTTTGGGAAGGTAATTATGGCTATTTTCTCCTCCAGACAAAGTTTACAATTTTTGGTTTTATTGTTGGAAGCTGATGCTGTTTTCCTTATTTTTGGTGTTATCTAGTTTTTGTTTTTAATTTCCCATAAATGCTTAGAAAGCATTGTGCTGCTGATCATTGTCAAGATATTTAATATTATCAATTACTGAACAGATGAATTTTTATTCATTTCATTTTGGCATCTTTTAATAAATTCAAGTGATAACATGTGTAAAATGGTTTGTAACAATCATTTTTTTTAATTAGTCTGTTAGCAGCTACATTTGATAACACCTACGAACACCTGATTCGAGCATGCAGTCAGTGGTCCAAGGTCAATGCTGCATCAAAACCATTTTCAAAGCTGACAGTAGTTTTATTGAAGAACTTTTTCTAAGATGAATAAGTATATATTTTTTAAACATATTCTCAATTACCTGACACACCCTGAATATAGATATAGATAGAGGTATATTTAAGCAGTTAATATTAAAACAGGTTTTATAAAATTCAATCAAGATCTAATTTTTTTGTTGTATTTTTCCAATTTTTGAAGATGCTAGATCTCAGGATCAAAATTGCAGATAAACTGTCCAAAGTTCATGTTTGCTCTGTTGTTTTCATTCAAATATTTTCGAGTATCTCAGTCATTATCAAAAACAATGTGCTGTCTGTCTGATAGGTAAGATTCCATTGACTACATCCCTGTATTTTGTAGAGCTTAAAGTCTGGATCAGTCCAAAGTGACTTCATGTGCAATGGTTAAAGAGGGCCAGACCACACTAAAAAGAAGCATCAAATAGTATGTGTTATGCATTTGTGCAGATATCAATCAGTACATCACAAACAACCAAAATAACAACTACCAACATAAGACAAATATTAGTGGACAGTACCATCTGCACAGTAGTTAGTGGATAATACCAAAATACTATACAATGCAAAGGAAAGACTCAACATTCTAGAACATTTATTCAAACTAAACCATATACACTAAATAAAATATCTTTCACTACAGGAGATGGTATCTTGAAATGTGCTATAATGTCCATCAAAAAATATTTAATGAATTATTAATAATAATAATTCATATTTGATGCATTTCTTTTGGCATAATCTTGCTCTCTTTGTTACACATGACATCACTTTAAACTGATTCATACTTTCAGCTCTCTATAAAATACCAAGATGTAACACACTAACAGCACAAGGCTGTTGATAATAATTAAAATGATCAAGAGTAATTGAACAAAAAGAGAACAAGAACGAAAAAGCAGTTTCAATCCTGATATACAATATCTGATTTGAAAATTGGAAAAATACAATACAAAATTTAAACAGGCAGTAATTTGTCAGTTGAATTTAATAAAACTAATTATTATATCTAACACATCAATTACTTGAAAAAAGAAATATAAGTGACAAGTGTTACAAAAAATAAAATTCAGAAAAACTAACTTAAAGCCAATTTTAGCTTAATCTTTCCCGAGTATGTTTGAGTAGACATTAGTTTTTAAACAGTGAAATTAATATCAATTCATGCTACTGACATGTACCCACAGAATATGAAGTTTGAAGTAATAAATAATGTTGTATTAAAATATATATATATATATATATATCTCAGAAAAGAGTAAAACCTTTATGCCAGCATGTTTGAAGAACTTTATCAGGACAAGCATTACAATTTTATTTGGTATTTTTAATTAGAGAACAGTCTAAAATACTCTAAAAATCTACTGTACAAGGGAAGGTAAACTACAGAAGATGCAAAGTGACAATGTTATTTGGTTACCTGAATTTATACACAGAAGTAACAGAAAGAAAAAATTGTTTAATGTGTGTGTGTATGTATATAGAAAGAAAGAAAGAGAGAGTGTGCGTTATATACATACCTATGAACATTAATAGGTATGTCCCAATCCTCATAAATACATTGAACACTATTTTGAGGATGGTTATACTACTGTCTAGCAATATAAAAATCCATTTGCCTTTTGCTGGGATTTATATTTTAACCCAAGCTCCAGGGAGCCATCTACCCCCATGCTTTACTCCTCCCTTGAGAGGGGGCTGAGTTTATTACCTGGCACCTGAGGTGTCCCCAAAAGGAGAAGTGCTGAGGGGATTTGGAAATTTTTCCACAATGCCAATAAATCCACCTTAAAATAAAACTTGTGTCATATCTGTTGTGTGATAGGAGTACCAGTAAATATCAATATTACTGTCTAGCAGTTCATTACTAGCAGTCGTTATTTACTCCATGTGCCTAGCAAGTATTATATTTTTGTTGATGTTACAAAGATTACCATTTCATTTTCCAACCTTCATTTTGGTTATTTCTTATTCAGTAACTTTTGTAGGTTACAACAGAGAAAGAATAAAATAAAAACATCCAAACAACTCTTTCATTTAATAGAATGAAAAATTATGTCACTTAATGTTCTCCATTAAGAAAGTTTTTAGAATATTTGAAAATTTCATATTCTTTTCCATGTTAATTCTGCGTATAAATACAGGTGACCAAATAAACTTTCTACACTTGCCTTGATAAAGTTCTTCAAGGAATGAACCATACTGGGTTGGCATAACTTTTCCTCATTATTTTTATAGAATGTGTGTGTGAGAGAGAGAGAGAGAGAGAGAGAGAGAGAGAGAGAGAGAGAGAGAAAATACTGCATACATTTGAATATATCTCCAAATATATTAACTATTACATACAACAGCATAAGTTTATATAATTAACTATCAAAATCCAGGGAATATGTTCACAGCAAAAAAATATTACACACTGACACTATTATACAAAATTGAAAGTGTACAAAACAGGATGAGATGGAAGCTCTACTTCTCCAAAAGTAACAAGAGGCCCTCCACCCTAGATAACACAGAGTTTTATGGGTTTAAATCTTTCAAAACCCTACCACTTGATGAGCCATTATCGAAATTTTAAAATGAGTCATTTGCTATAATTAACAAAATTACATTCCATCATGCCACCAACGAGCTGCAAAAAACAATGTGGATGGACATAACTTCGACTAATCCAACAAAATGATCATTAAATCAGACAAGACAAACCAGCATTATTTTATTAAGGTGGAATCATACCACAAAGTCATTCTCTGTGAAATCAACAAAAAATTAAAAAAAAGCACCTGGTAATTGGGAAAACAACATAAGGAAAATAATTAAGGAACTAAAAACAGATAACAGGGTACTAATTTTACATAAGCAACAGGCATTCATTACAATCAAAGACCACAAACACAATTTCATAAACAACCCACAATACAGATTATTAAACCTTTCAAAAAACTACATAGGTAGAATTAGTAAAATTATCCTTGAAAGAGCTTCCACATTCACTAAGAATGCCTTGGCATGAACCAATGAAATAATACAGCCAAAGCAATTGATTGGTTAACAAAAATAAAAGGGATTACACTTTCATCCAGTTTGATATTTGTGACTTCTACCCATCTATATCTGAAAAACTTAACTGCAGCCTTAAATTTGGCTAATATTTACTGCCCCATCAGCAATAAAGACATCAACATCATCAAACAGGCCCAAATTTCTATTTTATTTTACAATGAATGCCTGTGGACTAGAAAAAAGCAACTCTGATTTCTGCATCTCCAAGAGGCATATGATTCTGCAGAGGCCTGCAACTCTTTTTGCTCTGGAATCTTAGGGACATCTTTGAGTTATGTAACACCGGACTTTACTGAAACGACGGATTGATAATTCTCCGCAAAACTAATCCACAAAAAACAGATAAACTCAGAAAGGATCTAATAAAATTTTTTTCAAAGACCACAATCTTAACATTACCACCGTAACTAATGCTAAAATTGTAAATTTCTTAGATGCTATCTTCGACCTGAGCAATGGCCAGTACAAACCATACACTAAGGACTCACATAACCACACATACACCAACAGGGAATCAAATCACCCCAAAAGAATTACCAACAACCTACACAAATCTATCCAATTTTGTTTAAATACCAACTCTAGCAATAAGGAAATTCTAAAATTAAATACATTAATGCTTTAAAAAAAAAAAAAAAAAAAAAAGTAAACACAATGCTAGTTTAGAATACTCCGTTAAAAACAAGGCCGACACAAATCCCATAAATGTAATATCATTTGGTTTAACCCACCCTTCAGTCATAACGTCCAAACCAACATTGGTAAGCTCTTCCTTAACTTAATTCACAAACATTTCTACTATTCACCTACACTAAAAAAAAAAAATCAACAAAAACAATGTTATAGTCAGTTATAGTTGCATCAAAAACATAGATAAATATATTTCACAACATAATGCTATGATATTAAATAAATATTTAGCCCACATAAACAACATCCATCACCCAACTAATAGCAAAAATGACCCTTCTAAAATTGCAACTGCCAAAAAAATAAAACCTGTCAATTG
Organism: Ascarosepion bandense; assembly: GCA_037127315.1. NCBI lineage: Eukaryota > Metazoa > Mollusca > Cephalopoda > Sepiida > Sepiidae > Ascarosepion > Ascarosepion bandense. The sequence continues at coordinate 1,181,697 of JBBBDQ010000184.1, forward strand.
AATGGCCAGTGTATGTCAGAAAGTATTGTTTATAGAGATCGAATTAATTTGGATGATAATGATGGTAAATTTTACTTGAGAAGCACTTCTAACTTGTGGAAGATAATATTTAACAAACACGTTATCTTTAAACAACAGTAAATACAGCAAAAGTACTGCTTTATCCAGGCATTATTGGAATTTAAAAAACAACAAGAATCCAATTATTACCTGGAATATTATAGCTAAATCCAAAACTTATGATGGAAAAGGAGAAAAATGTAATCTATACCTTTTAGAAAAACTTGTTATCTTAAACTATATCAATAATCCTAATTTGCTTAATAAAAAAAAGGGGGGAATTAATGACCACATGCTGTCATAGAAAAAAACACTTACTTAAATTCTTAGACCCAGATTGGTATAGATTCCTCTATACGTTTGCCTATTTCTTTCTTTCTTTCGCCCGCAATATTACTTTTAACAATTATGAATTAAACTAATTTTATTTTTGCTCTCTAGATTTTTTAATTTGTAATTTTTTTATTCTAAATTTTACTTCTTAATTTTTTTTTCCTTTTTATTTTATTTTTATTGAAAATTTTAAAATCTTAATTTTCTCTACATTTTTTATCGACATGAAATATTTGAATATCTAAGTCTCATGATTTACACCCCTATGATTTCTTCTCCCTGCATTATTTTTTACTTTTAAATTTCTATCTACATGTAACCTTAGAAAATTTAAATTTTTAATCTTGTTACTGCTTTTTTTAAAAAAGCAGTAACTTAACTTTTTAAGATTTAATTCCCATGAACATTGAGTGAACTTAAATTCAAATCTATTAATGCACCTGGTGATTGCATAATGCATGAAACTCAGACTCATGCCTTAGACGTAGGATAATATATATCTCATACAGCTCTGTTCATACATTGAGCAGAGTTTTATTAACACCTGAATAATAATATAATGCATATGTACACCCTCCTCATATGTATATTTATTCATTTACATCACTATACATACACACACACACATGTGTGTGTGTGTGTGTGCATATCTATGTATATATGTATCTGCACGTGTGTAGGTATGTGCACGTATAATTTTCGGGAAAGTGCTCAAGGCCATAATTAATGCTGAAATAGTTCAACATCTTACTGCCCACAAACTCTACTCTGACAGGCAGTATGGTTTCCGCTTTGCCAGGTCCACAGCCGACATGCTAACAACCATTACGGAGTACATGCTCCAGGCCCTTGATGAGTCAGGCGAGGCTAGTGCTGTTGCTCTGGACATCTCCAAGGCTTTTGACAGCGTTTGGCACTCTGGCCTTCTATGCAAGCTATGAGGTTACGGTATTACCGGACGCTTGCTTGATCTAATCCAATCTTTTTTAAATAACCACAAAATGAAGGTCGTTTTGAATGGGCATGCCTCTACATCCTACAGCACAAACGCTGGTGGCCCTCAGGGCTCTATCCTGGGCCAGATGCTCTTCCTTATTTTCGTAAATGACCTCCCAGAGGAGATCAAGAGCCAAGTAGGCATCTATGCAGATGACACCACAATTTACTCCCGCATCAGTAAGAAACCTGGCATGGCGGACAAACATAATCTCGCTGCTGACCTTGAAAGGGATCTACACTCTGTGGTGAATTGGGGCAAGATGTAGCTTGTCAATTTCAATGCGTCTAAGACCAAGCTGTTGTCTGTCAATCATCACAGGCAACCTCTCCTGCCTCCCATAAGTATGGACCAAGCGAGTCTCCCTGAGAGCAATACACTGCGCCTCCTCAACCTTACTCTCTCTTCTGATCTCAAATGGAACCACTACATTGAGTCCATAGCTAAATCCACTGCTAAGAAGGTTGAGTCACTGTGTCGGGCCAGGATGTTTTTCCCGCCTGAATCCATCCTGCATATATATAAATCAACCATTCATCTGTGCATAGAATACTGCTGCCATATATGGTCAGGCACCACCGCTGCTCATCTCAGTATTCTCGACAGGCTCCAAAGGAGAATCCGTAATGTGATAGGTACTGACTTGGCGGCTCAACTACAGCCACTTCCCCACCAACGAGATGTGGCCTCCCTTTGTCTGTTCTATAAATACTTTCATGGCTTCTGCTCCAACGAACTTAAGTCACTGGTGCCTCTGCAACAGGTGTTTACTTGTGCAACCAGGTTGGCAACTGGGTCCCACCCATTCACAGTTAGATTAACCAAATGCAGACGACAATTCTACTCCTGCAGCTTCTTCTCTCGCACTTCTCGCCTGTGGAACTCGCTTCCATATTCTTGGTTTCCTGACGGCTACAACCTCCAGGAATTTAGATGCAATGTCAATACTCATCTATTAACCACTTGACTCTAGTTCTTTTACCACCCCGTATATCCTCTCCTTTCTCTCCACCCTTGCAACTGTCATCACACCTGTATTCCCATCCTTCTCTTGCTCCTTTCTAACTGGTTCGTCTTCCTCTTCACTCTCTTCTAATTAATCTTTTTACTCTTATGTAGCCCCCTGCATATCAGTGGCATTACCACCTTGCTTGGGGTGATACAATTAAAAAAAAACAACTTTACAACTATGTATACATTCATACAGATATATGCATATATACATTGACATCACCCACATCAACACACATTCAATTTTAATAAAAACTTGTAATTCAACAATTTTGACAAATATATCTTAAAAAAAAAAAAAATAACAAAACTTGAAACTCAAAAACTCATTGAAGCATGTTTTTCTTCATTTTGAATCCCATTAAACAATAACGATATAATGACAATGATCAAATATAAAGAAAAAAATCTGTACAAAATGTTAGAAATGCAACATACATCATGACAAAATAATGTGTGTGTGAAAGAGAACATAATTATGTTCAAGCTTAAATTTTTTTATAAGATTAAATCTCCCTTCAAATATATTTAAATATTACTAATAAGAGCTTTTTTCTGCTCAAATTGATCACTTTAATTTAAATAGCATTTTAAGGCATAATCAATGAAGCTTGGCTTCTGACTTGCCTGCACATTATTAAAGAGACTAATCTAAAATATTGGTGATAACCTGTTAGCAGTTTTTGATGTCTTTTTTTTTTTTTAATTAGTGGAGAGGAAAAGTATTTTAAGAAAAATATTTTATCTCCAAAATGATTAAAAAAAACAAAAAAGTAATAAAATAAATGAAAAATGTTGATAGCCATGAATAAGTGTGTGTGTTTGTGTGTGTGTATATATATATATATATATATATATATGATAGAGAATATTCTATAGAGCATTGGTTATTATACAAGCCATTACTAATGAGCTTGTTCTTCACTGGGTAAGCTATAAAAATGTGCAAAATTTCATTTAGTTGAGAATATATATATATATATATATATATATATATATATATATATATATATATGCATGCAAATGTACATGGGATGCTCCAAAATAATGATTCCTATTTATTTTGAGAAATATGATAATAGATACAGTAATACAATAAGAATGTTGGATAAAGCAATTTGTCAGCAATAAAACACAATTTTTCCACATATTCACCACCATTCTTTATTCATTTCATTTTCACTTTATTTTAATTGTTCAGGTGGCCACCTGGAGCATGACTTCTCCCACACATCACTGTCAACACTGCTGAAATGCATTACCTACCACCTAACTGAGGTTCACATCCACCATTTGCTTTTGGTAAGCATTCAGCAAGTGTCAATAAATGCTAATGGTTACAAAATTTTCTGCTGAAAAAATCCAATGAAACAGCTCTGTTTGTACTTTCATGTCTGAGGCCATTTTTGTAACAAGACAAAAAAAATTATAGGTTTTTGGTGGCAAAGTTCAAAATCTATAGACATACTACCAATATTCCTCTGATATTGTGAACTAACATAATAAAATAGGATGCATTAATTTAGGAGCAACCCTCGTGTGTGTGTGTGTGTAAACACAAACATATTTACCATACACACATAAGGTGTAATCAAAAGTTTGATATCAAGTTGAATCTAGTGCATCCAGATGGCATAAATGAAGCAAGCGCTACCATAAATTTTGGTTGTACAAGTTGTTTTGATCCTGTTGGTACTCACTTTTCAAGAGAAGTAAAAATTTGGACTTTAAAAAGTCAAATTTGGTGAATTTCTACTAATGAATGCAAATTATGCAAATGAAATTTTGTGTTAAACTTAGGAAAACTTTCTCAGAAACAAATACAATATCGCAAGAGACTTTTAATAATGAAGCTTTTGGTAGAAAAGCCTGGTTCAAATGACACAAACATTTTAATAAATATAAGTTGACAAATCTTTCAGGTGGTTCATTAACTTTGAGCTTGCCTGAAAATATTCCTATATGCAGAAAAATGTCAAACATCATTGTTTGTTATTTAAACAACTGACTGAAGATATTTCTGAGAAAATCTTTCAAAGTCTAAGATTTTCTGCACACATGTATCTCTTGTATTTCCAATAAGATAGATTCAACAAGTGCATTCTTAATGCTCAATTCAAAATTGTTCCAGATAAAAGTGCAGTTGGAATGAATTCTCACAAAAGTAATATTTAAAAAATAAAAATAAAAGCTACAGATTACAGGCAACTTTTATAAAACACAGAAATACTAAACTGAACCAGTTTATGAACATTTTTATCACACCTACAATGTATATGTAAACAAAAATTTAGAGAAATCTCAAAAACACATCTTAAAAGTGTTTGACAAGAATATATATAAGTACATTAGTAAACTATGTTTGAGATAAGGCTGCAAAAGTTTCACTAAAATGTAAATAGCTATTTTTTTAATCAAAACACAATCTAAAAGGATCATTTTACCACCGTTCTAGTAAACTTACATTCCTATTATTTTACAAGAAGCATATAGAGGATGTTATAAATATAATACACAATATTTGATGAAGATTTAAAAATATAAGCCTCAAATCCAAGTCAAACTGCTTAGAAATGTACTTGATATTAGTATTAAGGAAATGTTATATTTTAAAAGTGTACAAAAGTATTGATCATAACAAGTATGGAAGTATGAAATACTTGCCTAAAGTCTACACTGAAACCCAAACCATAGACAGCAAACAAAATCAAATTCCATATTAAGGGACCAGTCCACATGATTATATTAAATTCTTATAGGTGCATGAATTTAATGATCATGGGTAGCTTGGGATTTACTCAACATTAAGACAGTGAGTCCCAAACCAAAGCAAGCTACTCAACATATTTGTTCTATTATTGCAATGCATATTTTATAAGTACATAAATGTATTATAAATGAAGGAGAAGAAATGATTAACTATGAAATAGACTTCAAAAATGCATGGCAAAAACACATTTTCAAATGTGAAATCAGATGATCAAGCTGTTTAAGTCAATTACATTTTGTAAATTTTAAAATCTACAAAACTGTATTTACAATTTATTTTATGCATAGTTTTCAGATAATTTCATTCATTTTTTGCAAAGATGCAAAAAGCCATATCATTTGAGCTTAAAGATAAACCAAATTATTCTTAGCAAAGAGAATATGGTGGTTTCTCCCCCACCAATCAAATTCTAAGAGATTGCTAATATACATAGCAGTAAAATATAGTCACTTTAGGATTAAGCCTGTGTGAACCATATTTCCATTGATGCATATTGTGTGTGTGTGTTTGTGTGAAGGCATTTATTTACATACTTATACAAAAGTATCAACATTAAAAAAAAAAATTAAATTATTATTTTTAAGAAAAATACAGATTGATCTAAACAATTTGACCATTTTCTAAATGATGAAGGACCCAAAACAAGCTGAGGCAAAGATGGGAAGCAAATTCAAAGATTGGTAGGTGGTTAAATCAGTGGAAATAGCAGTGTGATCAGCCAAATGACCAAACAGGTTTCCTTAAAATGTACCATTGCTACTAACAAACTCACCATCTCAATAAGAAACAGTACTGTTGACCCTATATGGTGCTGGTGATGGTGGTGGTGAAGATTGTGGTTGTGATAGTAGTGACAGTGACAGTTATAGTAATAATAATTGTAGTAATATGAATATTAATAGTAATAAATAAGGATATCTTTTTTAGATTTTTGTTAGATTTTTTTCTTTCATACTTTATAATATTAAAACAAATTTTTGGGCTTGTTTGTTTCTGTTATAATTATTAGAGTTATTGTCTGCCCAAAAAATAATAACCGGTTGACAAAGGGAAATTGATTTTTGAGGGTTTTTTTAGGGTTTTGTAGTGTTTTCTTTTCTATTTTTCTTTTTTTTTTCTTTTTTTTTGGGAGAGGTCCTTATCCCAAAATTAACAGATATGAGGGAAATAAATGTCTGTAAATTCTCATCTTTCACAATTGATCAAGGTTTGTATCTACAATTATTTATACATAGTTCTTAGAGGTCTTTGTTATTTTCACACATTATATATATATATATATATATATATATATATTCAGATTAACACTGCTCAGTATGTATAAAACATAAAGACTAACTATATTGATAAATATTATAAAAAAAAAATTCATGAGTTCATTATTCAAGCTTTACTCATGATATCATTGTTAATTAGCCAATAATTAACTATCATAAAACTTGAGTTATATGAACTTTATAAAAAGTTTCATCTTATTCATATCAATATAGGCATATTTCTTATATATGTTTAATTATATTTTCTCTTTTATAGTCTACAAGTCTGGTGCCAACCAGAGTATATCTAAGATGCAGGAGTTACAGCAGCTGCCTGTTTAAGTTCATTCACACGTTCTGGGGTAGGACCCCAACAAGCTGTACCAGCAGCATTCTGCAAAAATACCACAACTGTTCCATGGGCTGCCTTCATATTCATGTCATCCCTGAGAAAAGAAGTAACAAAAATATTAGAATAAATACATAATATAAGAAAATACAAGTTATATATATATATATATATATATATATATATATATATATATATATATACCTACCAACATCTGATATACAAAGATATCTAATATCTATCTACCAATCTAAACTCTTAGTGTATCTTCCAAACCCATACCTACCATTTAAATAAAAGTCAGAAGTACATTGATTTTTCTGCACTTGTCAGCAATCAAGAATAAGATGATATAATCAAGTCTCAAATTAACTACATTAAAGATATCCTTAAATAGGGTGTTGTCAGTTGAGTCTAAAAATATCAAGAGTGTCACAATTAAACCATAAACCTAGTAAAGTCTTGAACATATTAACCAATTTAGACCAGACTAGATGTCATATCAGCAAAATATTTGTCAGTCACTTTAGGACAACCATTGTTTTCACTGACTTCATTATTATCTACAAATTGTTTTCTATCACTAAGTGAGTCATTTTGACCCAGAACAAAGTAATTTCCTACCTCATTAGCCACTCCCAACGGGTTACTAAAAATTAATTTTATATAATTCCTGTCATAAAAATTGATTTCAAACACCATTAAAATTTCCTAAATAAAAAAAAATAGCTTTAATGTATTAATAACTAAATATATACATTTTAATTTTTGATGAGGAATATTCATACTGAAAGAAAATTCTGAAAAGTGTGATATTTCTCATGCATATGTTGGGATTTTCAAAATCATTAAAAAAGTAAAACATGATAGCATGACAATAGAGATTTTCAATCAATTCAAAAGAAACCACCAAATCACACTAAATATGTTACATAAAACAGTTTTCTGCTTTATTTCTGTAAAAATCATCATTTATCTCATATCTGGAAAGACAGTTGGTGAAAAATGATGAAATAAAAATAATTTGATTATTTTAGAACACTGCTGAGTAACATCAAGGCAATAATGAATTGCATTTTATATCAATATTAAACATTTAAAACTCTTAGCACAAAAGAATTTCCAATCTTATTCTTAACTAATTTGTAACTAACATAAGAACATATCTTTTCTAAAATTTCTATATCAGTTCTTTCAGTTCTATACTATCAGCAGTTTTTCAGATTCTTACTCAAAAGTAAGTAAGAATCAGTTTTTGGTTATGTGTCTACTGACACATAACCAAAAAACTGACTCCTAATTCAGTTTTCAATGATCTTTACATTTTTTTTTACCAAACCCATTAATCAAAATTTATTTTTTGTTTTACAACACAGCAGCAAATGAATGTCTCTTATGAATAGATTCAATAGGTAATAAGCATAATCATCACTAACTTTGCCAATAGCACTTTCACCTGCCTCACAGTTTTCTAAGTTTACCACTAGTTGCCAGTACAGTAACCAGGCACTATTAATTTGTAAGTTTTCTCTTACAACCTATCTTCCAGTTGTTTCAATCACAAGAGAATGAACACATGGTTATTGCCAGAATATTGTAATTGGAAATCAATGGTAAATTGAACAAGGAACAGTAGCTAAGAATTTTACAGATGAAGTTAATGATACAAGCTGACTTTCAGATTTGAGGCTATTATTAGCTTAATTCATTGACTATGTTTCTATGTTTAATATATGAAGTAATTTACATGGATTTACATAAAATATTAGAGTACGTTTATTTCCCTGTTCTTTAGTATGACTTTCTCTAATAAGTAAATAACATTATTCAGGAAAAAAAATTTAAAACTTAAAAAACTCTTATAAATGGGCAAGAGTTAAAAAATAGTTATTTCTATAAGTTTGCACATTTTCAGTTTATATCTTACTATCATCAAACAGAATTAAAATCTTGAAAAAAAACAAAAAAAAACACACATTCCAAGGAGTTGTTAAAAAATAACTGTAAATAACAAAAGATCCTAAAAGGTAGAGAAGTTAAATAATTTCCAACAAAGAAAATCAACTAAAATAACTTACTTGGAACAAATATGCTGAAAACCATTTCTATATTCATGCTGTTTGGCTGGAAGGACGATTGTCTTTTGAGTAAACCTGAAAGTGCCAATGAAAGCACAATCAATTAATATTTAACAAATTAATTGAAGTATTCTTAACATAAATATATAATAGTTATTAATATGTACATTATTATATCTATAAAATATAATATGAATGCAAAAAGTTCATATCATTTTAAATTTTAACAGCTTCATTGTTTGTATTACATAAACAATGTAGTAGTAGTCGGTAAAATGTTGTCACAAATCATTGCTACCGAGTAATGTAATCTATTTTTGCTGAATGCTCCATACGTGTGGTTTTGTGATAAAACTACGCTTCGGAAATAACTAAGAAAGTAACAAGGGAGATAAATAGTGAAGTCTGTGCTAAATCAAGGGAGATCATTTTAAATTCACCCAAAAAGATTTTTTCAATGTTCATTGCTTTTTTCGTAAAACATTATTTCCCAAAAAAGCAGTGAAGCAAGATAAATTAGAAATTACAATGAGTATTCTAGAACAATGTAAAATCGTCATAGTATTTTGTTATTGGCTTCCAGTAACCACCAAATATTAAACATCTTTTGGGAAATATCAATATGTTCATTTATATTAAATATGATTCAACAATATGTTGAATTTAATGATATAGAAAGGATAAATTTACAAACGAATTCATATATATGTCTAAAATATTCATCATTACAATAAATTATAGCTTGTGAATACTTTTACTAAGCTTGTAAGTGAATGAAAGAAATATTAAAGTGTATATGAATAAGTATGAGCAGAGAATATGAACACAGTAATAATACAGTCAACAATGAAGCTAAAAACCTATGATCCAAGTATCTGATAGTTGCTTCTTTATATGGAGGAAACACTCAGCCATTCAAGTAGCCAATAAAATAAGATTTTACTATATAAAACCAAGCTATATTTTTTAAATCCAAGTCAGATATATTTTATTAAAGACTTGGTCAAATTATTTTTATATAAAAAACATAATTAATTTTCTATTCAACACTTCAATTTGAGCTAATTAATAATCATACATATTTTTATATCTGATATAATGAACTCATTTTATGCATGAAAATAATATGGAATAGGTTATTATAATAAATAGATTTATTCTGATTTTGTTACAGCAATAAAAGTTTTGCACATATTTTATGCTGTTATTTTCTAATTCCATCACTGTTTCAAAATACTGTAACATTTCAATACTTATAAAATATTAATCAAACTCAATATGAATATACTTACTTGCTGGTCTCTAATCTAATCAGAAATTCTGTGGGAGGATCTTTAAACTCCGGCACAAAAATAATGAAGGAAAGTGGTTCTGTTGCTTCTGATAACAAATTCTAACAAAATACAAGAAAGAATAATAAAATTGTTTATAATATACAAGAAAACAGACACAAATTTATAATCATTTGAAAATAATTGCAAGAATCTTAAGTAAAAATAATAATGAAAGATTAAGTATTTTTCTCCCCCATTTAAAATGCATTTCTTTAAGTTCCTCTTGTTTGAAACTTTTACTCTTGTCTTGAGACATTTAACTCCATATCCTCCTTTGCCTTTGACTGAGGTATAAAAATCATTAATCAGAAACCATGTGAACCCCAAGATTCTAGCCAATCTGCTAAGGGTTTCCATTTTCACCACTGAAATTTAGTAACTACTTTTTCTCTGTCTATAACAACTCTGCTTTTCTTTACTACTGCAATTTCTTTATTCTTTAATAAGAATAACTCCTTAGAAAGCTAACCAAACAATCTTAACTTAATAAGACACAGCATATCATTTAGGAAATTGTTAATTCAACATGTCTAAGCCTGACTGTATAACACTCTGAGTCGGTTACCAGTCACCAAATATGACACAGGAGTGGTTACCCCTTGGTCACTGTATGTCTGATGTAAATTTCAGCTAGTAATCACAATCCCAAGTACAATAGTTCAGTGAAGAAAGCAAGAATAGCTGGGATGAAAAATTCACATCAAGAGGTTGCTTTCCTTTGTGGTGATGGATTCCGCAATGTTTTTATTTCAACTTCCTTAATTCAGGTGACTTTTCTGAAAGGCAGGACTTCTCTAGCAGGAAGGACAAACTGTTGATAAAACCATGAACAATTTATTGATAATGAGAAAATATAAAAGCTGTAAACATCACTCATGCTGTCTTCTCTTGAGACATTGGGATGTAGGTGAAATGCAGATGTGGTGCTAATATCACTGCTGCTTGAAAATTCTACAAAAACAGTTATCCCTAAGCTGCTAAGTGCAAATCTGTCTCCCTGCCTGTCTTCTTCCCACCTGCTTTCTACCTAAAAATAGCACATATATGTGCTTATAACAGTAATGGTATGGAGACTTTGATTAATTAGGTATTCACACAAAGATCCTCTTTCTTAAAGTATTTCCCATTAGCACTACCTGTGACATATGTGTCTAAAATGTCACCAGACATTTTAGTAACCTTTCTGTGTACACTTGCCACATAGGATTCTAAATGAATCTTCCCCAATTATGTATAGGTTTTGCAGAATTTAGGCAAAATATATTAATCACAACTTCCTTAGGTTGGTGAGCCTATACAGGATATTTCAGTTATACTGGATTTTACAGATTTTTACTGGGTTTATTTTAGGTTAAAATTTTCCAGAATCTTTTCTCATAAGTATTTTATATGTTCAAATTAATATATTTAACCCAACCTTTTTCTTTCTCATTAGATTCCAACCCTATTAACCACTCTTCCATACTTTTCTTCATCTAATATCTCTATTCTTTCACCCAGGATTACCAAGCGTCTCAATACCTCAAATCACTAAACAATATTTTATGCACTAATATGACTAACTCAGGGCCACTGCCCTGTTACAACTGATTAAAGGCAGTGTCTGTTATCCATTTAAACAGACATTTTCTGTCATTTCTGCCAAATATTGGGTTATACAGAATGTTCATGCCAATATTTAGTCAATCACATTAGAACATGTCAAATTTATTGACAGATATAACGTGTACAGTTCCAATTAGAGCACACTTCAACTTATTAATAAAGAAAATTATAATTACTTAATTCATGTCAATTTTGCATCCTTATGAAAATGGAAGATTACAAAGATCATTTTAGACACTTGATGCTTTTTTATTAATGTAAAGGCAAAAATACCTTGCAAGAAAACAAAAAAAGGTATTTGTTATGTACTGTGAAGGTACTTTAGCTAACAGAACTGTACAGAAGTGGTTTGCTAGGTTTAGATTTGGTGATATTGATATAGCCTTATTGATGAAGAACGTTCAGGCAGACTACCCACTACAGTTGATGACTAAATCAAGACACTGGTTGAGAATAATCTACATTACACAATGTGGGAATTGGCAAAAACACTAAATTTATTAAAATCCACCATCCATGAGCAATTAGTTAAGCTTGGGTACTCAAATCACTACAATGTTTGGATACCACATGATATGAGTGAAAAAGAATCTTTTGGATTGCATTTCTATCTGTGATTTGATGTATAAATATAATGAGGATGCACCATTTTTTAAGCAAATTTCAACAGGTGATGAGAAATGTGTCATTTACAACAATGTTCAGCAAAAAAGATCCTAGAGTAAGCAATATGAACCAACTTTAGCCACCCCAAAAGCAGGTTTTCATCCTAAGTAAGTCATACTGTGTATCTAGTAGGATTGGAGATGAATTAAAGGCAGTATTTCAAGTATAATGCCCAGAATTGGCAAACAAGAAAGGTGTTTTTTTTTTCCATCAGGATAATACCAGACCTTACATTTCACTGGTGACCCAGGAAAAATTGTTGCAGCTTGGCTGGGATGTGTTAGCCCACCCACCCACCATATTCACCAGATATTGCTCTTTCAGATTTTCATTTATTCAGGTCCTTGCAAAATAATCTCAATGGTAAAAATTTTAATTCTTTGGATGACATAAAAAAAAAAAAACCCTTAATGACTTCTTTGCTGAGAAACCACCAAAATTCTGGGAAGATGAAATCTATGTTGAAGGAAAAATGGAGAAAGGTTGTGTCACAAAAAGGTTCATATTTAGTTGAATAAATGTTTAATGGCATACTTTTGTTTTGCTTTAATTTCCCTTAAAGAGTGAATGGAACTTTCCAGAAAACCAAATATATGAAACTCAATGGACCTTTCAACCATCATGGCGAAAGGACTTCTTCAAATATAATAATATACAATATGGGTGGGGGAGACTAGCTAGTGAAGACCATGCCAATGGAAAACTCACCTGCCATACTGTTTAAAATTAAACAATGTCTTTTCACCTCCAATTTCTTTTGTGTTAAATTCCAAACCAACTTCCTTTTTTCCTTATGATCTAATTTATAAAGGATGTTAGCAATTCATGACTTTTTATCTACAGAAGAAAAGCATTTTGTTATGATGCTGCACTCCTTAATTTTTACCTGTTTGTGTTTATTTTGAAGAATGATGATAAATCTGTGTTTGCAGATTATTTATACAGTGCATCAGATTCAGTTTTTATCATCTGTTCTTACTGATAGTAATTTCCTTTATGTCTTTATAAATAGAAGCTTTAATAATTCATTATGTCCTTGCTATTCTTCTATTTACATGCTGCTTCTATATATTTTATAACTATTTCTAACAAATTTACAGAATCCTAAAAACACATAGATTTGGCTAGCTTCAAGTCCCCAAGCCACTAGATTTATTTAAAGTTAACACCCTTGGAAAAGATGAATTTGAAAATACTCCTTTCTATGCAACTTTCATTCATATGTGCATGAATTCTGATTACTAAGTAGGCATGAACTCAAAACCTTTATTCTAATCGTAAGTATCTTTACAAATTGAATTAAACAAACAATTCTAATAACTATAATAATTAAGAATTGAACAACAGATTAAGTAAAACTAGTTAAGCATGGAGCATAAATTGTTACATTTAGTAACAATTTAAAAATGCCAAGAACAACAATTGTTGGCTATACATTTTCAGACAGTTGATCTATTGCTAATCTCCAACCACAACATACAAATATCAAATGGAATTAAATTAACTTTTTCTTACCTCAAAATGATCAATCATTGCTTCCATGAGTTCTTCACAGAAAGGAGGATTAGCTTCAAAAGAACCACTAAGTGGATGGAATTGAAGAATAGAGCTGAAATGACAAACAATAAAATTTATAGAAAATTAATGAAAAATAATTTCATTTATGTTATGTTTTTAACATGACAAAATAAAACGGTTATGGAAAAATCACACACTCACCGAGTATTGGAAATAACTAGGGAATTTATTATTGTAGAAACATGAGTACATCAAACAGTTGTGGATGTTGAATAAGGATGTAGTTGTAGAGAGCCTGGCAAAGTTCTGCATGCCATGTTGCTGGCTCCTGCCGGAAGTCCCTTCTTCTTCTTGTCTCCCAACATGCACCTATTAGATGGGAAACGGGCTCCCTTGAATGGTCCAGGGGAGATAACTTTCGACGCTTTTTTAATGGTGGTTCTAATACCTCCCTTTTTTCTTTTTTTTCTTTTAAAAGACAATTAGATACAACAAGCACGCTTGGGGTTAATTTGTAGGTGCTTCACTTTAGTTCTATTTCGCTTTGGCCAGTTCTTTCTAGGTTCTGCATTGCTCTCGTTTATATTTGTCTGTTCGACAGGTGGTATAGCCGGTAGTTCAAATGTGTCCACTACTAAGCCCAGTGGAATGTTCGACGTGTTGTTTGTCTTAGTGTTGTTGGTGTACCTAGGATGCAATTGGTTTTTGTGTCGTGCCCAGAGTTGATCTCCAACTTGTACACTATAGACAAATCATCCTTTTTTTCTTGTGGATGGTACCTGGTGTCCATTTTGGTTGCCCAGGCCTGTAACTCCTCACAAACACTGGCATACCAACTGATAGTGGTTGATCTGTATTCTGGCACCTACCTTGTTTTTGTTGTTCTTTTGGGCATAACGCATCCAGTGTGGTATGGAGCTTTCGCCCCATAAGTGCCTCTGCTGGTATCATCTGATCCTTTACTGCACTATTGGGTGTTGTTCGATAGCAAAGATGGAATGCTTGTAATATCTACTCTGTTGTTCCCTCTTCATTTGCTTTAAGCAGAGCACGTTTGAATGTGTCTACAAACCATTCGGCTTGGCCACTGGATTGTGAGTGATAAGGAGGTGCTAGAACATGCATGAAGCAATTTGATTTTCAAAAGTGCCGGAACAACTCTGATATAAATTGTGTTCCATTGTCGGACACAAGTGTTTTTGGTAGGCCATGTTGGCTGAAGAGCCATTTAAGGATACTAATAGTTGAGAAGGTGTCCATATTTTTTATTAGAAAAATCTCTGGCCATTTGGAATGGGCATCCACAACTACCAGAAAACTCAGTCCATTTATGGGACCAGCAAAGTCCACATGAACCCTGGACCATGATTGCTCTGGATATGTCCAGTGTGAGTCCATGATTCATAGTGGGTTTTACTGTGCTTCCATGCAAGGACAACTCTTGATCATCTGTTCAATGTAAGAATCAATATTGGGCCAGTATACAATACTTGCGGGCTATGGCTTTCATCCGATTGATGCCAGGATGTCCTGAGTGTAATTGTTTAAGAACAGCTCTCCTGAGTTTTGTAGGGATCACAACCCGGTCTGCAAACATAAGACATTCATCAATGATGGCCAGAGAGTCTCTTTACCACTGAAACTGTTGCAGCTCTCCAGTGAGGTCAGATGGCCATGAGCATCTGAGAAACCAAATAACTTTTTGAAGCATTTGGTCTTGCTGCATCTCTTGCTAAATTTAAACTCTCGTTACAGGAATTCTTCTGACACAATCGGTAAATGTGCGTTGGAAATCATCCTCAATGCCGATGGCTGCTATGACGGTGTCATCATCTGGGGCAGAATGTGATCTGATGAGGCATGACAATGCATCAGCCTGACCAAATTCTGTTGTTCAGCAGTATTTTATTTCAAAATCATACCCCAGTAAGGTGATTGCCTAACATTGTAATTGAGTGGCTGAGTACACGGGAATCCCTTTTTTAGAGCCAAAGATGGAGAGCAGTGGCTTGTGATTTGTTAGGAGTGTAAAATGGCGTCCAAATATCATCTTGTGAAACTTTTTTACTGCAAAAATCAGAGCCAGTGCTTCTTTCTCTATTTGGCTGTAGTTGTGTTCTACAGGTGTCAAGGATCTTGCTGCATGCATGATCGCCTTTTCTGATTTATCTGGAAAAATGTGTGAGATCACTGCGCCAACTACCTGGCTTGAGGCATCCGCTGCTACTACTATTTTCTGAGTTGGGTCAAAATGTGTGAGTAGCATGTCTGAATTGATTAGTCCTTTAAGTTTTTCAAAAGATTGTTGACAATCTAATGACCGGTTTATTAAGTGGTGACTTAATTTGATGCAGAGAAGATAGAAAAATTCCATAGTGGCTAACTAGTCTGAGAAATGTGTGCAAGCTGCTTATGTCTAATGCGTTGAATAGCTGCCACATTAGCCGGATCTGGACAACAGCCATGGCGATCAAAAATAAAACCCAAAGATTTTATTTCCTGTAAATAAAAATGACACTTCAGGCCGAAGTTGAAAACCAAAATCTTGAATGCGTGTCAGAACTTTGTCAACACGTTCTGACAACTCCTCTTTTGATCACCCAACAACAATGATGTCATCTATGTATGCTGCTGCCCCCTCTACTCCTGTTAGCATAGTGTCCATGGTTTGTTGGAAAATAGCTGGGACTGTTTTTACCCCAAACAGTAACCGTCAATATTGGAATAAGCCACGATGGATGTTTATCGTCAGTAGTTCTCTAGAAGTTGCAGAGACCTTTACTTGTAAATAGTCCACTGTGAGGTCTAGTTTGGCAAAACAGGTGCCACCATTGAGTATGGTGAAGATATCTTCTGGAACTGGCAGTGAATATTGATATCTTCCAGTGCTGCATTGAGGCCAGTTGAGAAATCAGCACACAACTGAATTGAGCCATCAGCTTTCTTTACTATCACAATGAGTGCTGCCCACTGTGAGTATGTAACTGGTGTGATGACCTTCCTTTTTTCTAGGTGTTTCAGTTCCTTGTCCACCAGTGGTAGTGCTGCATATGGTACTGGGTGTTTTGGGCGGAACACAGATTTAGTGGAAGGTTTAAGTATCAGTGTGGCTTCAGGTTGATTGCAACATCCATAGTTGCTCGGGAAAACTGGAGAAAACTGCTTGAGTATATCTTTGGTCAGGTCCTTAATGGCACTCTGGGTCAGTGCTTTTGATACTGCATTGCAAACAAAATTGAGTGGGATGTCAAGAAGACCCAGTGGCTCAATAAAATCAAGTCCCAAAAAATTGTGCTTGGAATTCAAAATGTATATGATCCCAAATGCTGTCTTCTCCTCAATCCTGATTGTTGCTGACAGTTCATCTGTAATATGGACACAATCCCCAGAAGCACTCTGTGCTACATGTTTTGTTGATGTAAGCTGAGGTCTGCCTATACTTTTTCACAGTTTCTGGGAAATAAGGGTTATGTCTGATGCTGTGTTGATTTGTAACCGAAACGGATGGTTGTTCAGTTCCACCAACACATATTTGCAGTTCAACTTGGAGTTGGGAAGGAATGTTGCTACCAGACTCTTTGTTTGTGTTTTATGTCTGTTTTTGTTTTGTGATCGCTTGTGCATAGTTTTGCACCCTGGTGGTGTGCAGAATCCATCTTTGTGACCTTGCCCATTGCATTTGCGGCAGCGGTGAGTTTTGAAGGGGCATTTCCAAGCAAAATAACAGCTTATAGATCTTAAAATTAAATTAATCAAAACAGATGGGAAAACAGATAAGTAACAATAAAAAAAAGCAAGATTCATGTTATGATCATGATAATGCATAAACAGATATGCTAAATAAGAATATCTAGACAATAAACAAGACAAATGAATAGATGAATATCTTCTAATAAATTGAAACAGAGAGGCCAAGTATTAATAATTTTTTTTAAAATGAGAAAATATCAAAGTTAGATAAGTTGATTTTGCAAAAAAGTGAAAAACTTACCCACGTGAGCCAAAGTAGCAATCTGTATCTGTAAATGCTGAGCAGTATTGTTGGAAATAACAATTTAAAGGAGAGGCAAAGCATTCAAATGTCACTCCAAATATTCGGTTCAAGCACTGGAAGACAGAAATGGGAAGGGCTACCTGCATGCTAAAACCCTCTTTAAACTTGATCCCCAAAAATGTCTGAGAAAAAAGAAAAGAAAAAAATACTATAGTCAAACAACTTAGTATTAGATGTAAGAATGTTTTTGAAAAAGATTTTTTACAGTACACTAATACTTCTACTAAAACAGAACCAGAGGTTACATATCAATAATGATAAAAACATTAAAAATATATATATATATAAAACATTGAGAACCTATTCAAGGTCTAAATAAATATAATTTTATGGTGTGGTATATCTATAGGATAAAGTGCTCAATATCAGGGATAGAGTGTATGTAAATATAAAAGAGTGAACATTGAAGTCAACACTCAGGGGCAACAGACTGTTTCATGCTAAGCATAATCATCAGGCCACATATGTTAAGTTTTTCCTTGATTATTTATATAACCAAGGAAAAATGTGTCAGTGGGGCATTGTGGGTAATCCTTCTAATGGTTATTTTGGCTGGAGTGGCTTGATTATTTATTTATTTATTTGAGTAAATCTATTTGACTTGTTATTTTTATTCTTTTGTTTTTCGATGATTAATTTATTTATTAGGATTTGTTATTTATTACTTATTGTAATTTTATTACTTGCCATTATTTTATTATATTATTTATCTATTTTAATGGATGTTATATAGTCGATAGTTAATTTGTTTATAATTTGTTCCTTATTAATAGTTTTCTATTTTTTAAGTAACGTAGTAAAAATTTGTTTTCATGATATTAGTTCAGATCGTTTATTAAATAGTTTGTTTTGGTCAGGGAAGGTAATAATAGCTATTTTTTCCTCCAGTCAGAGTCTGCAGGTTTTTGATTGGTTGTTGTAGGCCAATGTTCTTTTTTCATATTTTCCATGTTATTTTTGGGGTGATTTGGATTTTGTTTTTGAATTCCCAGATGTACTTATGTATATTTCTAAACATATACTGTTAAATATAAGAGACAATGAATGTCTATTGTGTTTAATCATGAGCCATTCTAAACATTGTATTTTGGCCTTAATTTCAGTTGAAAATAAAGACAAAAATTCTCCAACATTTGGATAATTTTTTATTAAGTTGATTCTAAGCTTTTGGCTCACATGAGCCATCTTCAGAGAGGTTATAAGGATGGTAACACAAAAACATCCACCATTAGCAATGATTTTATCTTGTGTTGACATAAAACTCTGCTAAACAACAGCAATAGTTACCAAAAATAACAAACACAGTTCGCAAATATATGATAGCACGAGATGACAATAGAACCATATATTCAAATGCAATGTAATGTGTTATGACCATATTTAAATGTGATTTTATTAAGTGTGGGTTGTTTGGATTTAATGTAGATGGCCTCCAATATTTGAAGGTTCTTTTTACTGTGTGTATGAGTGAGGATTTTTGTATTGTTGACTAAAATCTGTCTGATATGGTTATGTTTTTCTGAGAAATGTTGTCTAATTGTACTCTGATCAGAAAGGTGACAGGTAAGTCTACGGGAGAGTGTGGTTGTAGTAAAACCAATATATGTAGTGGGTTTATTATTAGTACCGGAGATACAATCTCTGAACGGGCATGTAAATTGATACACTACATTGTTTTTTTTTTTGTAGAGGATTTAGTTTAGTGCTTGTAGGGTTATTAGAGACTATGAGGTCAATTATTTTGAATTTTTTATAATATATAAGTTTAACTTTATTATTATGTATTTGGTTGCAATAGTATAAGTTAATAGTGCTATGTTTATTTTGATGTACACCATTATTATTACTATCATCAATATTGTTAGCATGCACCACACAAGTACCCTTTCACGATCCCTTAGGTAATATTTATATTCAAATAGATGGTATTGCGATGGGATCTTCTTTAGGTCCCCTTTTTCTAATTATTATATGGCAAATTTAGAAAAGAAAATAATTAATGACAACAATAAACCCTCTATATATGTAAGATACATAGATGACATTTTCATTTTAGCTAAGAATATCGATCAAATTACACAACTTAAAAACATAAAAACAGTGATCTTATTTGTGACAGCTTGCCAAAATACATTTTATCAGTAAAACCACTGAAAAACAACAACCTTAGCACTATACATTATCACAACTCAACACACACACAGATATCTATATATGAAAATAAATAAAGAAGACAAGAGGAAAACTATATTCTTCTTGATGAAGTTCATCACAGAACAAAACACGTAAGCGAAAAAAATATAATTTTCCTTCATTTGCATATTGTTCTTTTTTTCTCAGATTATAACTGAGTATACTTTTGCATACACACACACACACTTCATTAAATAATTGGACATCTGGTTATCATATAATAACAATATATCAACCATTAAATATTCAACTAAAGTTTACAAATGGTCTAAACTATAAACAGTAATATTACTAAAATTGAAACCATCAATATTTCTTACTGTACAAACAGTAACCATTTCATATTTTAAGGTTATTAAACCTAATAGCTTCAAAATTTGATTTAAGGTAAATTTGAAAATATTAACAAATGGTATCAGTGGAAAAAATTGTTACAGCAAGTGGATGAGACCAGAATATTATAAAAACTTTTTAATAGTTTCCTCTATAGATTATTCTGTAATAAAAAATTAGATGCAAAATTCTATTGTACATATTTGAATTCTCAGACAAATGTCTTTCAAATTTTTTATTAAAAACACAAGGATTACTGAAGACCTTATTTACTGATACAAAAGTAACTAATAATTGTAGATAATATTTAATTTTTATTAGAATAAGTAAAAGGAAAATACATAGACTCAAGATCACAAGTCCTGTTCTCTAACCACTAAGCTAAGAAACAATCAAGTAATTTGAATGAAAAAAAAAAAAACATTGTTTTAAAATTATTGCAAATATGTGGTTATGTATAAGCTTACTTTAAATATTAAAACACATTTCCGAATATATCTGAGAGTAACCTTTAACATATAATTCACATATATTTTCTTTCCAAATAAGGTTTTTGCTAAGATGATTTCTATTTGAAAAGAAAAATATAAAAATGCACAAAAAACAAAATTCTACTTAACAAATACATGAATTTATAATTTATACTTACTTCATATCTACACAACAAGCACCAAACTCTGGCCAAGAAGTTTTCAAATTTAGGGTCATCTCGACAGTTTATACTGTAAAGTTGTTCCTGAAATAATAAAAAAACTGGATATGGTTCCTAACAAATCATTTTGTGTGTGTACGCATGTGTGTTTGTTCTATTCAAGAGAACAAACAAGTGAACTTTTAGAGAAGTTTCTCCTGATATCAAATTAATTGTTTAATTTCAGACAGAAACATGCAAATGTATTTGCCAAAATTAAAGGCTGAAATCCAAGTAATTTTGACTTTTGGTGGTTATTTTTAAGAAAAAAGATTCAAAGTTCAAAAATCGTGACATCAGTTTTATAACCATCAAGTAGAATTTATTAAGAGTTAAATATGCTTTTACAGTTTTACAGGCATTTTAATACCTGAACACCAAGATTAAAAACAAATAGGTTGCTTTTTTTTAATGAAAAGGTCATCCAGGATGTGTAATAATATTTTGCAATTAGAAGGACAGAACTATTGTATTGTAGACCAAAATAAGACAGAAATCAACCCTAGATTTTATGTTATATCTTTGAACATACAGATTTTAAATAACATTTAAAAGAAAAATAATATAAAAATTACTATTTAAAAATAATAACATATGGTCAGCAGGAAGGATGGGAACATCACAGTGGGCTGAATTTGACCTTTGGGCTGTTTTCTACAATTTATCATTAATTAGAGAATGTAATACTAAAGCATATGTTTGTATATAACTAATATATGATTAACAGTTAATTTCCTTTTATATGTAAAATTTTTCTTCACTTATGTTAATGCACAAATCTTTTATTTTAGAACATTGGCACATGTCTGAGGTTATATTAACTTTTACCAGATAAAATAGCTAGAAAAAAATGATCTGCTTGGCTAAGTTCTTAAGAGTAATTTTCAAGAAACCATTATGCCTGTAAACATTGACTAACTCACTAAAACAACAATAAAATTTAAAAGTAGGTATGACACTACTTTCATTTATCCTTCTAAAGTACTTTTTATCAAATGCAAATCAAATGTAACAGAAAATATAGTCATATCAGGATTAACCATAGACTAACAATATTAAATACTTAAGTGAATGGGCAAGAGAGAGCTATTATAAAACTATTTGTCAGTACTGAGTGAAGTTAGGAGAGTTAGTTGTATTCACTCAATTCTAATTTTTCAACAAAAAAAAGAAAAAAGTCTAAACTGGATTTCCAAAGTTCACACCACAAATTCTCATTTAAATGTAGAAAGATAAAATAACAATCATTTAGTTTACCAATTTGTGAAAATGTGATGTGCTGATCTTCTGTTTCTCATTGTTGTATCTCAAAACCGTCACATCATTATCCGTATGAACCTCAACTTGGGCTAATCGAGGAGCAGGTACTTTCATTACAACAGGATAACACATGACTTTGCGCTTAATAGGACTTGCAGGAGTAGGTACCTCTGCAAAAATAAAGATAATCATTAATGGAAATCAAAAATGGCAGAAATTAGAATTTATCAGGTGTGAGTGGAGCAAAGAGATAACAATACTCACATATTGAATTGGTCAAAAAGTTTCCATTTTGGCAGTTAGATAGCATTGGCATGTTAGGTTTTAATTTCATTCAAAAAGTTTACATTTGATAGTAATCATATCAGCATGTATTTTTTGAACTAGTCAAAATTAGCATTTTTTGTTTATTAATTTTAACATTGGAAATTTTGGACATAGTTATGCTTCTTTTATTTTTTAACAAAAGTAAAAACTCCAAATGAAACATAAAAAAAATTGTGTACTTCATAGAGAAAATACTTTCAATGATTGAACATGTCAAAAGTGGTTTGTAACAATTGATGCAAGCAACTTCTCAAAGCTTTATAATTGGGTAAACCAGTTGAAGGTGATAGCAATCAAATCAAAACATTTCTTGATAATAATATGATACAGAAGAAAGCTAACAAAATATCGAAATCAAGCATTGAAAATCATTTGCATGAACCTTATTATGTTAGTAAAAAACACAGATGTAATTTTCTAAGTGAAAGAAATTACTGAACTATATTACCATATGCATTCTAGAGAACCAAACAATTGAAACAAGTTTCCATTCTCAATCAGATAAATTGTATACAGCAGTAAATGAAAAGCATATAGAATTAGTTAATAGAAAGGGGATAATATTACATCAGAAAAATACTAGGTTGAATATTTCTTTAGATAATAGGCAAAAAACATTTTCACTCATCCACTGTATTCACCAGAGATTGCACCCTTAAGAAAAAAAATTCAATTCTTATGGAAAGTGCAAAATACACCTAGATCAGTTCTTCACTGACGAATATAAAATGTTCATGGAGGATGGATTTATAAAGATAGCTAAAAAGAAGGCAGATGAGAGTGGAAGAAAACAGTAACTAACATGCAACAATTAGTAACAAGGAATAATCATTGTCCTAACTCATTCACACACACAATAATAATACAGATCAACAGCACCTAACAAAACACGTAAAATTACTAGAATTTAACACATTTTAAGGCCAGCAGAGAAGGTGCTCAATAGATAATTACAGCCACAATAGCCAATTAATAACTGTTCAAGCAACTTCTCTCTTGATCAACTACACACACACATATATATATATATATATATATATATATATATATATAAGGGTGTGCCCAAATTTTCTCAATCCAACCAAAAATATGTCTCAAATAATTCTATTTAGTCATTTGGCCAGCAGCCCAACAGTCATGCACAAACACTCATATATATCCCAAACATATAAAACTGACACACATACACACATTTGGTAGAGAGAAAGAATTTTTTGTAAACGTAATTTTTTATGAGACCTCGATAATGCATTAGGACCTTGAATAAGTTCTTGCTGTTTTCCAACAGATGCCACTACCAAAACTCAGTGTGTTTGTGTAGTTTCAGATGGTAACACATCTAAAAGAAGGTACTATAAGCAAGCTTGAAATTCAGTGTATGTCATTTCACCAAAGAGTAATCAACTTTGTTTTTCACAGTGCTGAACATGTCAGATTTCATGCCAAAGAAAGTGAATTTGCAGGGAATTTTATGCACTACTTTATTCACAAGAAATCTGCAGCTGAAGCACACAAAATTCTTATTGAGACTTACATTGACCATGTTCTGTCGGAAACAACATGCAGAGATTGGTTTAGATGCTTCAAAAATAATGATTTTGATGTTGGAGATAAGAATGCTCTGGCACACAGAAAAAGTTTGAAGAAGAAGAATTGAAGGCATTACATCAGAAGACTCATGTCAGCCACAAGCTGAACTTGCAGAATCCTTAGGAGTTGATCACACAACAGTTTCAAAATGTTTAAAAGCATTAGAAATGATTCAAAAGTAAGGACATTCGGAGTCATATGAGTTAAGCCGAGAAACATCAAATGATGTTTTGTCAGATGTGAACAGCTGCTTAAATGGCAGAAAAGGAAAGTTTTTTTGTATCGTATTGTGACCATTGATGAAAAGTGGATACACTACAATAACCCTAAGTGTATAAAATCATGGGGTAAGCCCGGCCATGCATCAACATCAACAGCAAAGCCAAATATTCATGGTTTGAAACTTCTGCTCTGCATTTGGTGAAATCAGCTGAGTGTATTATTATGGGCTACTCAAACTGACTAAAACCATGACAAAAGACTGCTCTTGACTACAATTGATGCATTTGAGCTGAGCACTGAATAAAAAAAATGGCTGCTATACGAGCAGAAAAATGACAAAGTGATTTTGCAACATGTTGCAAAACAGGTGAAAACCTACTTGGAAATGCTTAAATGGGAAGTCTTACCCCACTCGCCTTATTTACCAGACATTGCTCCATCCGATTATCACTTGTTCTGATTGATGGCACATGAGCTGGCTGAGCAGTACTCTCATTCTTACTAAGATACCAAAAAAATGGGTCAACTTGTAGTTAGCCTCAACAGACGTGTCATTTTTTCAATCTGGAATTCAAATGCTGCCAGAAAGATGGGAAAAAGTAGTGGATATCGATAGACAATACTTTCAGTGGCATGTTTTTTACTAATTTTTGTAAATAAATCATTACTTTTCAGAAAAAATCAGCAAGAACTTATTCAAGGTCCTTATAATATTTGATTACTCATGAAAATATTGATTCAAAACAAAAATATTAAACAATAGTATATACTGAGTTTAACTGAATTTTTTTAAAGTAATTAAAATATATCATTTTAATTCAAATCTTGTACTTATTTAAAAATATCTATTAAAACAAATCATCTAGTATCATAAAATATTTCAATTTAAAAATGGATCTAAGATGGCATTCTTATACTTTTAAGCTATATTATTCACAAACTTGTAATTTTTTTTCTTAATTCTACATCAGCATGTATGAGCATGTAAGCATACATAAAACAATATGTTGTATATGTTGAAGTATGATAAAACTTATAAAAAATAATATTTGAAGTCGCGATGAAACTCAATTTGACTTGTACAAATCAAAGCCATCAACAACCATACAAAAAGTATAACAGAATTTTCATAATTTCTGAAGAGACCTCAGGACAGAAATCTAATGCTATTTCTATGAAAAGGGAAGGAACAAAAATGTGTTAAGAATAAATATTTCAGAAACTACCGACAAAGCATTCATTTGTCCTGCACATCAAAATATATCATTGATTTGACTATTATGAAGGTTAAAAATGTCCTGCATATTTAATAAATGACAACTTCAATGATTGCAAAAGCGACATTATTTTGATCAACAGTACATGCATAGTTAACAACAAGCTTGATAAATGATCAAAGAAAAAAAGACATATTAATATAAACATTACCCTGAATGCCATGTTCCTTCAATAATTCCCAGTGTTTTTCGTGTAGCTTCTTAACTATATCACACGACATTTTGTAAACTTTGATACAGATACCTTCCACTGAGGTCTTGGCTGCTTCTGTGAGGTGTGGTTGACATTGGCGCTTCAGGTGGGCAAGACGTTCCTAAACAACATAAGCATCAGTCAGTGTTAAATAACCAAAATGGAGTCAGCAGCAATTATATTTTAAAATGGAGTCAATAGCAACCACATTTTAAAACTCTCTTCAAATGGTTCAATAATGTAACAAGTTTAAAGAGCGTAAAGTGAAAATTTTAATTTCTGACAATATTTCAAAAAATAAATACAAAAGATTTATAACAGAATTTTTCTTATGAAATGAAAAGAGAAAAAAATATTCTTTCTATTGAATTACAGTTTTGATCATCATAAGTTGATCACTAGATAAACTGAATAGATCACAACAAAAATAATTCCTCGCAGAGTAGTGTCCCCTGAATTATAAAACTAAACCATATTTGTTATAAATCTTACATAAAATGCTGATGCAATTAAAAAGCAAAATAACTTACTGTCTTTTTATATAATTTTATAAAACAAATTCTGTAGATATAAATGATCTGGATTCGATATAAACATTGAATGTCACCCCCACATGATAACTACTCCTGTTGTTGTTGACGATATATTTTAAAACTATTAACAGAAATAGCATTTTTAATTTAAAAATAAAATTTTCAAAATAGTAACTTTTATAAAAACAACTTTTACTCATTTTCAAAGGTAACTTAAAAGTCATTCTTAAGGCAGACTGCATTTAAATCACAGTATTAAACTTACAAAGCAGGTTTAGTTTATGTGACTAAAAATAGTATCTATTAAAATCTGACAAAAGACTGAACATCTTTTCAATTCCATTGATTAAAAGTTTCTGTAGGCTCTTTATTGTAAGAATGCCACTTGATTTATGACAATCAAAATAATGTGAAGGAAAATATGAATCAATAGTGTAGAAATAATTACATATAAATATCAAGCCTATTTTAAGAATGGATATAAATTAAAAAATATATACAAATATACCTCACCTTACATAAGTAATTTGTTCCAGGAGAGGCAACTTAAGTTGAAAAACAAAAAGTCGAATGTACTTGTCTCCAAATTTGCTTGTCACTAGGCTAAACCACAAATAACCATTCCCAGATCTGTGTTTTATTTATAAATGCATTTTTAATAATATATGGTCAATAAAAATCTATTTTAAGCTTACAAATAAATTTTAGTTTCTAATATAGTACAGAAAAAAAGTAATCTAAATTTACAAATACATGTACATTTTTACAATTTGGCAATCTTTAAAGTCCATTGTGAACTGTATTTGTGAATGTGGTTTGCTCTAAGACATAAAATAGAATGATTTTGTAAGGTTAAATAACAAATACAGTTATTAAAATTATTTTGCGATAGTAGAAAAAAAAACTAATTTATGTTAAATTGACCAATATTTACATTCAATTTTACATGCGTATTTTAATATTTTATA
Organism: Ascarosepion bandense; assembly: GCA_037127315.1. Classification (NCBI taxonomy): domain Eukaryota; kingdom Metazoa; phylum Mollusca; class Cephalopoda; order Sepiida; family Sepiidae; genus Ascarosepion; species Ascarosepion bandense. The sequence goes on from JBBBDQ010000184.1 coordinate 1,209,315, forward strand.
TACTTTTATTTAATGTGCAGTAACATGTTTTTAATGCTTTTCTAGTGATATTACGACTTCAATATTTGTGACTTCAATATTACTTGATTTTTATTTTTTCATATAATTTTTTGACAAACAATGTATAATCGAGAACGACTTCACTCAAAACAATGTAATCCAAGGTATATCCGTATATAAAAGCAAATTCTATGACATGTTAAGTTTCAACTCAGAAGCAATTGCATATTTCCCCACTAATGTTAAAAATTAATAGGTTTCTGGATGTTGAATGTTAATTTTCAAAGCAGACAAGTCCTTCACAATCTTCCTACACCCTCTCCTTTATATTTATAAATATCAATAAATTTTGTAACATATGTGTCATAAAAAGCCTTTGAAAACACAATCATTTATTAAGCAAACTTTATAAGACTTTCAAAAATTATGAAATATGTTGCTGGGACTTTATATAAATCAGAAGTAATTATTGCCCTTTAAACTATTGAACTATTATCTGTTGAAATATAGTCATAAATACAACTACTTTACTTTTATTTAATTTTTTTACACTTTTGCAAATAATTATATTTCAATTACACTCTTGAGTTAAAGAAATAAGATAAACACTAAAACAAATTAATATATACAGAAATATTGAGTAGAAAATTAATAAGATTTAGTACCTACCAGATATTCCTCAAAAGTGGCACTGTGTGGCTTACGAAGCCAGGCAAACATGTCTTCCACATTCCATTTAACAACTTTTCTGCTGTCAGAAGTGGCATTTCTGCAGCACAAAAGTAACAATAAATAGAGAAAATTATTTGTTCACTATTTGCTTGTGGAAAAGTACAAAATGACAGCATAAACTTTGTAAGAATTAAAAATATCTATTTTGTCTGTAAATAGTGTAAATAATGGAAAAAAAATCTATACTGAAAGTGTCATATACAAAAAATTCCCTACAATAGCCCAATTAGCAATTATAAGAAATGGTCAATTCATACAATCTAAATAATCTTTAAACATAATATATTTTCAAGAAATCTATTTCCTTAGGAGTGAGAACCTATATTATTTTGTGATTTTGATTATTTGATAAGTTTTAAATTTAAATATAAATCATATTTTTAGAATCAATGACGTTATCTGCTACATATTCCAGAAACCAGTTTTCAATTCCCAGCACCTCAATCTTCTGTTTTACTATTGGCAGCATTTCTTTGGATAACAACTATTAAGAATTAAAGCAAAAATATAAACTCAAGCATAAATATTTTCATATACAAAACCACATTTTTAGAAACAAGCTACAAAGCCTGAATTGAGTCAAAACAATGCCAAACAAACATACCAGTATTGCACTATAAATTAACAATCGCACCATACTTTAATCTCTTTCTTTCATCATTTGCTATTTTGGTACACATAGACAAGTGAATATTTCACAAATAAGATAATATGCAGAGGTATAAATAAAACAACACTGCTTAAATTTTTGGTCAATGTTAAAAAGCCCAAACTATAGAAATCATTTACTCTTCTCCAACTGAACTGAGTCTGTCAAACAATTTTATAACAAAAAGTAAAAGTATTTGAGAAAACATTCTTAAAAATAAAAACTAATTAGATTCACAGGTGAATAAAACATGTTTTAAAAATATATATTTAAGAATATATTTATCAATTATGAATTGCTCTCATACTATAACCAGCACATAGCATATATTTTTTCTTATGTACTTAATTTTGCATTAAGATTGGAAGTTAATTTTACGGCAGCTGATGATGATTAGAACAAAAAACAAAAATAAGAAAACAATATTAAAATTGTATATTATTCTTACTTGAATTCAATCATCTTTTTTGCTGCCTCAGCATATTTAGAAAGTTGTATTTTGACATCCCCAGAATATATAGGGTCATGCAGCTTGACGGGGATGTCATTCATAATCTCTCGATACATTGACTGTGACACTTCTGGGACACAATTGCTTGGTAACATTGGATCATGTCCTTGGTCACGCACTTTCCTTTCCATTAACCAACGATTAAAGGATTCAGTTGGAGCATCAATTCCTAAATTGAAAAAAGAAATAGAAACTATAGTTATCACAAACAGAATCAAATGATATACATATCTTACTATAGAAAAAATTGATTTGCAGTTTTAAATAGTGGTTTATAACTTTATGAAAAATCTATTATCGTTACAATTTAAGAACTTCACAAAACAATATTTCTTATGAGAAATATTTTTCTATTTGAGATATTTCTCTTCATATTCTTGATTCAGTCTGTAATGCTCTGGTTATAGAAAAAAGCAAATTAAATATAATCCATGACTAAATACTGGCTTTGATAAGTATATTAAAATAGTGTCTTAAGTTTTTCTGTGGTCCTCATTTTTGCCACTGAATAGAAAATATATAGATGTTTTTCATGATAATTAAATTATGGGTGTTAAGGTAAATAGTGAAAGTAAAATTAATTTTTTTAAGGAGTTGTAGAAAGTATAACATATACCAGAAGTTGGTAGCGGTAAACTTATTAATGTATAATTTTTTTATTAGGAGAGATTTTGAACATAGAATTGATTTTTGCATAGTTAAATAAGAATTTTCCCTCCACTCATCTCAAAAGATAATTTCCAACTTTGTAGAAAAATAACAGTAGACTAATGCAATAAAATGATTAATTACAAAGTACTTTAATTGAAAGTTACGAAGAACAATAAACATCAATTTCCTGTAAATATGAATCAATTAAAGATACCAACAATATATTGAGATAAAACAAAATATTTGAAAGTGATAAATTTACAAAAACCTATAATACTAAAGTCCTTTTGTATTCCAGACTATTACTCTGAAACTCATACCGAGCAAAAACATATTGATCTTACAGTTCTTAGATCCAAAAGAACAAAAGAACTTAAATGTTTTCCTTTTTTTTTTTTTTGTCTTTGTAGGCTGAATGGTTTGCTATTCAAGCATGTACACCACAGTTAATGGAACCAAACAATATTGACAATCATGCACGTGATTTCTGTTTTTCCTGAGGTTTTTGATGTGAGTTGTATTTACACATATTTGTCTCTTTTTGTTGAGTTTGATGGCTGGCTTATTAGTAAAGAAACAGATCAAGTATCCTGCATTTAAGGCTGCACAGAGGAAAAGAAAATTTGGATTATTTTTCCAAAATGTTTAGATTAGACAGGTGGCCAAGTAATATACCTGCTGAGTTTTTCCCTTCAAAGTGTTTTGCAGCAAACAATTAAAAAGGTAATAATCCGTTGATGAAAGGTCAGGTTAAAATAGCAGGTGGTGTAGAAGAGACCAACTACGTATCAACATTTTTTCCTGTGCTATAATCATATGCAAACAGTTCGCCAACAGACTTTGTCAACAAACAATTTACAGACAGGACAATTGGTTAGGAAGACAATTGGTTGAATCTTGATTAACAGAATTTCATTCAAAAATATATTTTATCACATAAAGGACTGTCAATTGAAAACAAGTAACAAAGAAAATTATTTATTTATGAAGACAAATTATTGATAAAGAGTAAGTAAAAAATTTTTTTAAATTCATTTACTAAAAAAGAAGCAGTCATTAAAAACTATTATATACAGTTATGTGTATTAAAAATTGCAGACCATTTTCCTTGTGTTGCAGTTTTCATTGTTCGCAACTCCAGTAACTTTTAGATTCTCTAGTTTTTATCAACAACATAGGTGTATCCCTCAAATAAATGCTTTCTGTTTCCTCGTTCTGTATTGACAAACTCCAAGATGGCGAATGAAGGGCTTAGAAAGAATTTTCTAAATAAAAAGTGAAAGCTTGAACTTGAAAAGACTTAAAGTGTCAACCAATTGTCCTGTTTGTGAATTTTCTGTCAGCGAATAGTCTTTCAGCAAATTGGTGATTTACCTTCTCGTGTGCTACAAAGTTCCTGGTAATGTAACCTCAGCTTGTTGACAAGCTGAGCACGTTGAAGTTCAACTTCAGGTAGAACAGGAGGCAGTGGACATGGAGCTCGTTCATAAATGACCACATTGGAAGTGATGTCAAAGTTCCAAAATGGACTAATGGAGAACAAGACAAAATAACAAAAGATTAAAATGATCATAAATCTTATTTTTCTGCTGAGATATACAGAGGTATAAATGAACTAGCAATGATGTATAAATGTTGTGCTTTGACATGTGGTAAAGATTAATGTAATAGTCTGGTTGACTATAACTACTGAGTATTGAAGTTCAATCCTCACTGGATGCTGCATACTTGTGGCCAACTAAACTAAGCTTATTGTTAGTAACTGTTGTAGAGTAACTAGCACCACTTCAGCATTAACCAATGAACTGGCTCTTAGCCTGAAACAGTCTATGAGTATGTATTTAAAAGGTCGTTTTTAATAAGTTGCAACATGCAGATAATATTCAGACTGATTTACTTTATCAGCTATTCACCATTTAGACCATCCTCTATTTTGCTCATAAGTTTTGCCTTGTTAATTGTTTGTAAGTTATTGTTCTGTATTTTTTTTTCTGTTAGCATTGGATACTGTGCTGAATAAATATATTAAACATTCATTCTTCTCTGTGTATCATTTACTTCGACAATACAACAGTAACAATGTTTGTCCCTATTCTTATGTATGCATAGGACTGCCAATTTAAACACTGTCTTATATTCTATTCAAGAGGGCATAGCTAGAAAATACCTTAATAAATGCATGCAAATTCATATATTCTATTTTTCTTTTCTCTTTTTTTATTTATGTTTCATCTTTTGTTTTCTTTTCAACAAAAAATATACTAATATTTAATATTTTTGAGAATTAGTTTTCTGATTTTACTTATAAAATGCTAATAAAAAAAGTACTTTGAAGCTTATGAAACATCTATTATTTTTAATAATATGAAAAATATAATACAAGTTGTAATTTTAAGAATAGAGTCTCCCACTTTTAGTATTATTGATAAAAAAAATAGTGATAGTATTATGATACTTATGAATTTAAATTTGATAGAATCAAAGAAAGAAATCACAATTATGTAACTGAAGAATAATAAATTTTGAAAAATTACTCAACTAATGAAGCTACTGATTTGCATACATCTGATATAGGATATCAGGCAATCTTAATAGTCTAATATGTACACAAATATGAAGTATGATTATTTTTAAAAGCAAGGCTCATTTTAAATAAACAATTAAAAAAAATTCAAAAGAAGTTAACAGTAACTTACCGGTAAGTGAAAGATATTCGTTTTGAAGGACTAGCAACCAGTTCTGAGCTGGCTCTCCTCTTTTCTCCAACATGGGGCTGCAAGGGAGGAGCATGTTGTGGGAGCCCTGTGTCTGTACTCACTGACCGCCCTAACTGTACTTGGCTGCTGGGGGAAAACATTCCACTAGAGGATGGATTGCTTATCCCCAAAGGATCAGTCAATGGATCTGGCTGAAAAAAATAAATTAACAAAAAAGAAATGATGTATATCAAGCATATAGACAGCTATTTTTTTCTCAAGGAGATACAATAATATTTTAGAGAATTACATCCAATTTAGAGTAGAAAAACAAACATTACGAGGGATGTGAAATCTTTCCAAAATGAGAGTTTATTTAATTTTTAATTATGAATCAATATTCTTAAGTTAATTCATACACTTGCAAAAAAGAAATAAACTTAAAACATCCGGAAAAAAAATCTACCAAGAGTAAAACCAAAGTTATATCTAATTTAAAAAAAAAAAAACAGAAAAAAAAGAAAAAGATAATCACTAAAATCAAAAACAGTTATTATAATCAAGAGAGAAAGTGAAATTACTCCCTCCCTCCCTCAATCAGCTGCAATTGAGTATAAAATCAGTTTTTTTGTTTGGTACAAGTATTTTTGGAAAATTTCAATTTTAAATGGATAAAAAAATATTTTTAGCAGCTTTAATATTTCTAAAGAAAATTATTATTGAAAAATTTTCTGTATTAGATTTTTAAACATTTCAAGGCAATTTACAAAGGTTAGCTTCATAAAAATTATAACAATTATAATCTAACAAGACATGTTTGAGCAGAAGTTTCATATAAGAATCCTGTGTGCAAAAATCTTAAAATCATTTTTAAATTGTTAATGACATGTTCACTAAAATGCAATCTCTATAAAATTTAAGTTAGTCTTCTTTAAAAAAAAAATCATTATCACCAGAACATAATTTGATTACCAATATCAGAATATTATATCACATAAGAGAAAAAACATCCCATATATTCTGTAAATATAGAAAAAACTTCTGTTTTACACTTACAAATGATACCAATTTAGACAAAATAAAAGCAAAGACATTGGTTAAATAAGGTAAATAATAGTTGCACATAAATATTTGCGTATAGCTATCATTACCCACTAAATAACATTCTGAACACATTAATTTATTTTTAGAATGTTTTTTTACCACATTTTACTCATGGATAAAATCATTTTCTTTACAGATTAATTTCTAATGATTGAGCTACAATAGATATAATCTAATTAAATATAATTTATATCTGCATTCTTATAAAAATAGCCATTGTTAGAAATTATATTCTCAGATTCATGAGTATGTGATAACAGCAGACATATCTATTGGTTCTGGTGCTAGAATTCAAGACTAGAACCTCCAACACTTCACAAAATTGAGGACTCTTTTATATATATGTGTGTGTGTGTGTGTGTGTAAATATGGGGAGCAGCATGATTCTTTCTTTCCTTGATAGTATTCACTTAACGTTCCACTAGCACTATCTCATTTCCAAAATCAGACTGTCCCAGGCGATACCACATTTCAATCAGCATGACCAGCTAATTATAAAATTGGAATACTCTCTCATGAATCTCTTTTTGTCACATCCAGTTGCCATATTTTTTTTTCTGCCATCTTGACAACAGTCAGTCAGCCAAGTGCCATACGTGAAACATGTTTGGGCGATCATGTCTCGAAAAAACATGACTGACTGGGCAGAAGATTATCCCACAGTAGGTTGCTATTGCTTTCTGTGGTAGACTGGTTGCCTGCCAAGGCTATAGAACCCAATCTGTCCTGTTATTTAACCCATAACTGGAAGGAAGAGACAGATTAATCCCTTTCCCAAGGGTACTTGCGCGTAAGTGAATGCAATGAATTCAACTGGAATTCGAACTCGTCTCTCAGATTTCTCGTTCCGAGCCGATATCCACTAGACCACCTTGACAACATCTCACCTAAATCATTGACCTACACAGGAGACAAGTCCTTGCTTACTTTGCTCCACAAGGTAAGTCTCTTCTTTTGCTACACTCTCCTCTGATCTCCTGATCTCTTCTGATCTCCTGCCTTTGATGAGTGCTTCTTCACAGGGGTGGAGGAGGCTCGTCTATCTCCACTCTTTCTGCATCTGATCCCCTATGATCTCTATCGCTCACAGCATCTTCATCATCATCCAACTCCACCACTGTCTTTTCTGATGCTGCAGACAAACTGCCCGACACTGTTCTAAAACCCAACAGGTCCCTGAATCCCTTTTGGATGACGTAACGCTTTCATTATCTTCTCCCACAGTAGTTATCAGTAAAGATCTTTCACATGATGTGGTACACCATTTGCTAAAACGGTCTGAGGGCTGACTATCCACTCAACTTGTCTATTGCCAAATCTGGTGGTACATCAGCTGTTTGGGCTTTAACCCAGACAAGATCTCCCTCTTGATATGGATTACCTACAACTCCAGAGGATGATGTCGTTACATCTAACTCCTTCACAAGCTGTTCATATCGGCAAATTTTGTTGGCTGGTGTGGTCGATGGGAGTATATCATCCTTAGGTGTCCTATTGTACCAGTACACAGCCTCTTGCATAGAACAATGTCCTGGTCACAGTTCTTCTAATAGTGAGATGACACCATCTTGCTATACTATTACTCACTGGAATGTAAACACATCAGTATCACATTCACCACCTCCCACCATTTGCCTGCAAAAATCTGAAATTCGTGGCCACAAAATGTAGGGCAAATGTCCATCAATATATCAACTAGTGATTGTGCTCACAGAAGATAGATTTCAATTCTTGTATGACAGTCAATGAATCTTGGCATGTCAGTGGGCATCATACAGTGACACATATTGAGCCGCAATCAGTCAATATCAAAAAATGACCACTATTATAATGGGTTATGTCCATACACAGAAGGAACAGCAACTATCCTCTAAGTTTTTCTCTTCGCCAACGGATGGGGACTGAGTCTACTGTCTGGCACACTTCACAAGCTTATATGGGTAACTTAACAACCACTTTTATAGTTGAAACACACACTCTTTGAATGAAGTAGATTGTACACCAGGATGTCCACTTTGTCAGGGTATAGCCCAGATAAGATCAGGTGTCAGTTGATCAGTTACAACAGCACATGAAAGCAGCAAGGAGTCAGATCCTTGTCTCATTCTGTCAAGACACCTCTTTGGTACTTTAGTTAGTTCATCCACCAAATTTTGCTCTACCAGAATCAAGGTGGCATCAACCCTCAAGCTGAATTCTTTGATTAGCCTCTTTAAGATTGGCTATCTCTTTCACACTAACATTTCAGTTGTGACCTTGGTCTTTACTCTGGCTTTGTCAGAGTGTCGGTCAATCAGTGGTACACACACACAGAGTTTGAGTAGAGATGCACCACCTTAGCTTGCCACTGTAGCACAAGATTAAGGCCTTTCAGTGTGGCATCAAGCTCTACTAAATTTATGTGCCAAGCATCCTTTTTTGGACAAAGTTAGCAAATGCCCTCTAAAATAGCACCAAATTCTTCCAACACCATGCCCATTGTCAGGTAGCTTTCATCTACCCATGTGTTTAATTCTCTTCCAGCAACACACAAGTTATCAAGGTCATCCTGGCACATTTTGGTCACTAATTTAGCCATCATCCGCTTGAGAGAAATGTCATTCACTGTGTCATCTCATCCCTTAGTGACCATACTTGCTGATCTCTTCATTACTCTGGTTGTTGTGCAGAGCTACAAATGGAAAATACATCACAACATTGTAACTGGGAGCGCTGGAACTACGATCCCTCATTTCTATTGTAGGGTATTGCGCTTCCTGCAAAGTTCAAGGCTGAACACTAGATCTCCATCCTTCAGACATTTGGGGTCCTTCCTGGTCAAAACCAAGGTATTCTAGTTTCATCTTGAACTTATCTGCAGACATTATGTCCTCATTTACACATGTTGTTGATGTAGGCTGATGTGACTCATCATCGGTTCCTCTTGCGTCAAAACCATCTGGATGATGGGTTTCTTAATTAGTGGTGCCACATTGAGACCAAACTCCAAGCACATCAAGCAATAACTTTCTCGTTTTACAATCACAGTTTGAAATGCTCACAGTGATTCATGAACATGTATCCACAGATAGGCCCTCCTCAGGTCAAGCAGGGCTACTTTAAACCTCTTGCTGACTCCACTCCTGCAATTTGGCGGCAAACACATCTGTTTTAGCAGTGAAGCATCCACATTTTGGTTTAGTAATTCATCACTGGCAGTAATTTGTTTTTGCTGGGCTGTACAACACTATTAGCAGGATCGAACCCTTGGGGATTTCAAACTGCTCCCCAGTGGGTATGATCTTAACACTGCCTAGTGCTTGTATCACATCAATTCTAATCAGCAAGTAATAGACAGGAGGCTGTGTACACACTACCAGAATGTCAACTTTAGCCCTGTCACCTCTGTGTGGATCATGACCACTCCGATTCTACAACATGCCTTGGATGTGTCATCGATTGTCATGATATCCACCTCACACTTACTCCATGCCCAGCAGCAGTTCACACTAATTATTGATCGGGAATGTACCATGTTGATGAGTGCTGACCACTTCACACCACCTAACTGGATGCCAACAACTGGTAATGCTGTATTTACTGACTGAAAAGGGGTGTGAGAATGTTGACAATACTTTGCCTCTGAATCTGTTTTACAGTTTCGTGATATGTAGCCTAGTTCATTGCAGTTGTAGCAACACATTTTTCCCTGTGCTTTCCTATTTATAAGTCCAGGATTACAATGACTTTGACATTCCCTGGAAAAATAGTTGGGAACACCACACACCTATGAGGCCACCACAATTGTGAATCATCTATGGCACTTGTGAGTCATCCACATTACTTTGGTTAGAATGCTGCTGTGTCCATTTTCACAGCTGCTGCTATGTCCCGGCTTTGTTCCCTAGTAGTTAGAACTCTGATCCTTGCTATAAGGTGTTCCATTGTTAGGGTCTCAACGTTTGGTGCCTGTTGGAGTTCAGTGGTGATATCATCTGGAAACCCTGTGACGAAGGTCATCTTTGCAAGCCAATCCAGCCCAAGTCCCTTGAACCCGGTCAATCCAATCAAATGCCTTATCCTGTTCATGTACACATCTACTCGTTCGCCTTCCCACCTGACTAGAGTCAGTTTTCTGTATGCTGTAAAGGTACCATCAGTAAATGCCTCCTTTAGCCATGCTTCTATTTGATCCACATCTCGCTGGTCTTTTTTCTTCATCTCCATGTAGAGGGCAAGTGCATCCCTCTCCAGGTACAATAGCAGCAGGCTTGTCACATCATCCATCATCTGAGGTCTTCACTTTCTTCATCCATACCACCCTCACCAGTAAATGGCTTTATGTCATGGCTAATCTATACTTGTGCCATTGTGGCAACTTGTAAACACCAAAATAGCTTGTAAATAGTGGGAGCAGCACAATTCTTTCTTTTCTTGATAGTATTTACTTAACTTTCCACTAGCACTGTCTTGTTTTCAAGTTAGACTGTCCCAGGCGATACTGAATTTATAACACTGTTGCTTATTTCTAATTGGCTGGTCATACCAATCAGCACAACCAACTAATCATATCTTGGAATATTCTCTTGCAAACCTATTTTTGTCATGTCCGGTTTCATGGAAGACAAGCCATGGTTCTTTTTTTCCATCATCTTAGCAACACGTTGCTTAAATCATAGACCTACATGCAAGACAAGTCCTTGCCCGCCTCACTCCAAGAGATAAGTCTCTTTTGCTACAATATGGAAAAAGAGTGCTTAGATTTTACTGTTGCTTGTGGATTGCAGCAAAATCTATGTACTGTTTTTATATATATATTTCATATATCTTGCATTTATATATATATATATATATATATATATATATATATATATAAGAACTGTTACAAGACTAGGATTTATTTACACTATCAGACTAGGAAAATGAGAAAAAGAAAAGAAAATATTCTGCTGAACACAAAGGCAAAAGGAGGAAGATATCAACTTGTCTTTTTTATTTGTTTGATTGTTCATGAGTTATTTCGTTTTAAATATAGATTTCAAAATTCTTTGTTTCTGAGGAAGATATTAAAGACCATTTCACTTTTTTTATTTTTTGCTAAAAATGAAGACAATTCTGTGATTCTCGTATAAATGCTTAGATTTTTAAGATTTACATTAACATTTACTATGCCACTATTTACTACAACACAATATTAAACCTTAAAGCAACATCAATTTTTAATTTATTTGAATGTACACTTGTATCACTTCAATGGAATAGAAGTTATGACATAGGGAAGTGAACAAGTAGCTGAGACATTTGATATTCTGCATTAGAAATTAAGGTAATAACATATTTACATATCTAAGTAAAATCTCATTACTAATCAATATGTAATTTGTATATAAAGAAGTGAATTGAGCTAAGAAATTAGATATGAAATAATGTTATCAAAAATTAATTGCTAATAAGTGTTTTATATAGTAATGTGCAGATAAAAGCATGAACAAAAACATTCTTTTCATCTTAAATAGTTAAAATTTATTCTATTTTTAGATTTTTATGCTGCAGCAATAAATGTGAACACTTTCTGTAATCCTGTTAAACAACTAGAATTTGTATTTTTTAAAAATATGCTTGCAACTTCATTTTGTATCAGTACATATGTAGAAGCTTGACTAATCTTAACTAGCATATCATTTTATTCTGTGCATACAGAGATTTGAATCATAAAAGCAGTTGTTATCATTAAATTTTGTCATTGGCCCATTATTGAGATAGGGAAGGAAAGAGTCATGCAATCATCACACATTTTTATTATGCAAATAAATGTAATTCTTCAAAGGGATTAAGATTTTATTATAAAAAACTGCAATTTTACACTTTTAAATGTAAAAATGGTATTATAGTAGGTATCTCCTAAGAAAAGAGATAAAGTTTGAAAATTAATTTTTAAAAAAGAAAAATCTCTTTTGAAGCTTTTTAGTTTTAATCTAAAATAGATTAAATTTAATATTTCTAATAAGCAAAATACTTTGCTCTATTTCAAAACTAATTGAAATTGATTGGAATGAGTTTTTTTTATAATTGCTAAAAATAAATTTAAAAAATTCACTGATTTCAGACATATTTACCAAAATTTTGAAGGTTTAAAAAAGGATTAAATATAAATTCATAATCAAAAACTCCTTTGATTATTTTTTCTTAATAACAAAGATTTTGACAATAAAACAATTTCCAGAAAAATATCGATAAAATTAAGATTTTAATAGTATTATTAACAGTAAATGTCTTATCAAGAAAAGACTAAAATAGAATTTAAATTAAAAGCGTTTATCAGTTACCTAATTGAAAAACTTCATAATTAACCAATGATAATTTAAGAAGAAAATTAACTTCAGTATAAAATGAACCATACAGAAAAATTTTTGTTTAAGAACTCACCTGTCCAGAAAGTGGCATCTCCCATAGAGACTCATTAGTGATCTTATTAAAAAAGTACTGACGATTTTCCCGTTTGCTCCAGAATTTTCGCCATCCAGCCTGGAGCAATTCAACAGGTAAGTCATGAACAGGGTCAGGTGACATGGGCTGGGGTGACATGGGAAATGCATGATTGTGAGGTGAATGCAATGAGGCAGGCAATGAGTTTTGATGGTTGAGTGGTGGATGTTGAGTTGAGGGTGCAGCTATTGTGGTAGGGGTTGGGGTAGTTGACATAGTGGTAGAGTTTGTGGTGGTGGCAATGGCATTACTGCTGCTCTCATTACTACCACTGCTGTTATTGTTATTATTAAGGGAAGCAGTAGCATGAGCTTGGGAATTTGTGACAGTACTTGCAGCAGAAGGTGAAGATGAAGACTGTAATTGTCCATGATTGGTGGTTGGGTCTTGTGCTGTGGTTGTCTCTAGCACTGACTCTAACCTGGTTGTTGATGATGATGACATAGTAATGGTAGAAGTGATACTGGTAGTGGAGATGGTGGATCCAGGTTTGGTGTTATTGCTAGATATTTTTTTGCCTTTAGCCATCTCGGAAATTTCCAAAGAATTCAAGTCCTCAGTTTGTTTGCTGGATTCTGCCATACTGCATGCACCATTCATGAATTTCTGGAAAAGAAAAGTCAATTTTAAAAATTGTTAAAAAAGAAGTGGATATTTTCAATAGTACAGTCAATGAATAGCTTTACATAAGAAAATATTTACTGTTAGGCATAAAAATCTTTTTGTGATCATTACTCAAAGTTAATTTGAGGTTACAGATGCATTTCTGAGATGTCAAAAAAGATTTAAATAAAAACTGTATATATGTATAAGTTTTATAAAAGTAAACCAGCAGCAATGGTTCATGGGTTTTATTGAAACAATAACAATAGTAGTATGAAATATTAGAATACAAACAGTGCTGCTTTTTAGCAAACTGTAGTCAAATGCAGACAGGATAAAGAGGAATGGCTCAACAACAAATGCGCAGAAGTAGAGAGATTGAGGATAAAGAGACAAGGGAACTGACAGGACAATAAACATGCCCCTCAACAGTAGGTATAAAATCCAAGGATGTAACGATCATATTAGAGAAAGAGGAAATACTTCAGCGATGAGAAGAATATATAAAAGATTTTTTTCCATGACAAGAGAGAGCAACTGACAATACACAAAGGTGATGATGGACCAGAAACATTAAAGTTCAAAGTAGAAGCTGCAATGGCCAAACTGAATAGAAACAAAGCAGCAGGACCAGATGGCATTGTAATAGAGATGCTGACAGCCCTGAACGAATTCGAAAATTAAATCAATATGGCAGTGAATGCTAGAAAATCTCAACAAAGATGAAGGAAAAACTTGAATTAACTGAAATGTGGTTCTACAGAAGGATGCTGCAGGTATCATGGATTGAACACATGAGCAATGATGAGGTTTTGGAAAGGATGGAAATGAAAAGGAAATTAATACTGAGCATTAGAAAATGACAGCTAAAGTTCCTGGGACATGTAATGAGGAAGGATGTCTTGAAGTATCTGATATTCACAGGATAGATACAGGGAAAAGCAGCTTTTAACATACTTGACAGGCCTGAACAGGTGGATGGCAGAGCAGGGTTTGAGTGGGGTAACAGGAGAATGCGTGCTAAGAGCTACCAGGGATAGGGAGACGTGGAAAGCCATGATCGCCTACATCCTGAAAGACATGACACATAGAAGAAGTAATAGTAGTAGTCTGGGATTAGAATGAATACAAACCTATTTTTAAAATAATAATGACATAGATAAAATTACTGGAATCAAATGAGTATAATTTTAACACAGTTATGAGACAAATGTGTAGGAACATTCTTCCTTTATTGAACTAAATTAATCTCATATTTATCCACTGAAAATGTTAATTAAAGTAATACTTAAACTTACTTTCTGAGCACTAATTCTGCCTTAAGAGTTTTTTTGCTGCTTCTATAAATACTTTATCATCATACACATTGACAACCCTTTTATTTAACCATTTAGGAGTAGCTAGCATGATATCATGCAAGAAATGTATTTTTCTTGAGATATCAAATATATTAAAAAATAAAAAACTTTTTTGTTTTGGATCTTCTTACTCTGGCAAGTAAAATCAGCGATTCATAGATAAAATGATACTTTTTCTGTCTGGGGAAGATACATATAGAAAGATATAATATACAAATGTATCCAGAGTAATTTTGAACAACAGATCAGATTTTAGCAATTTTTAATACTTCAGAAGTTTCTTAAAGGTAAGGTTAAAATGTAATTAAGTAACTATGGTACTAAGCTATATTGAAGTTAGGAAAAACAAATGAGTATTTTGTGGGTCATTAATTATTAATAAAATGATGGTTATCTAATTCTAGAGGATAAGTTATTTATGAACATAGTAATTAATTAAATTTCAAAGTGAAATATTTACGTTGTTTACATAATACTGTTAATTTATTTCTATGGTTCAGTAGATATTTATTTTTAGGAAACATAATCTGCAACTTTTCATTCAGGCACAGAAGGCAAATGTCAGAATGATTTACAGATTCTTAGACTTTTTAAAATTTTTCACTTTACCTTTGGGGTTTTATTAGTTTCTTTTAACTGCCAAAAATACACAGAAAGGAATATTTGATTTTAATTTCAGTACACGTTATTCTAGAAGGAAGTTATATGTTTCTAATATATATCTTTCCCAGACAGATAAACATGTCATTTTATCATGACATGATTTAACGAACCACCTACCTCCCTATGACCTAAATGTTCACCTTTATAGTTCAATCTAATTCTCACTTTTGATTGAGTAATCCAGGCACACACATAATCATATCATTTAACTTTCCCCACTCCCCCTCCTTAACTTTCAAATAACTCTAAATTCATTTTCTATTTTCCAGAATAAATAATTTTTACTATTTGTTTTAAAATATCACCCGAAGAAGTTCCGAAAAATGAAATTTTTCGCATAGTGATAATATATATATATATATATATATATATATATATATATATATATTGTTAAATATAACAGACAATGAATGTCTATTATGCTTAATCATGAGCAGTTTTAAACGTTGGATTTTAGCTTTAAATCCTGGTGAAAATAAAGACAAATTGTCTAACATTTGGATATTTTTTTTTAATTGCGCAGGTCCTTGATCTAAGATTTTGGCTCACATGAACCATCTTCAGAGTGATTATGTAAACATTTACACAAAGACATTAACCATCAAAGATGATATTCTGTTATGCTAACATAGAAGATTGCAATGTGACCATAACAATCAGGGAATAGAAGACACAGGTCATAAATTCATGATAGGGTACTATGAAGTCATACCACATAAGAGAGACTAAAATATGAACAACAGAACTATATATCTAGAAGCCATGTAATGTGGTGTAACTAGTTTGAAATTTAATTTTGTAAAGTGTGGGTTGCTTTGTTTTAATGTATATGGCCTCTAATATCTGAAGGTTCTTGCTTTATCAGCTATGAATACTGTAGTAATGTTCTAAAATGTTTGTAAAAAGAAGTTTTTTCATGCTTTAACATTTGCATGACCATGACATTACAACATATAAAAAAAATTCTATTTTGGATAATTTTTATGTTCTAATGAACACTAAGCAATTTGCCAACCATTATATTTGAAGCAAGAAAAATAAATTTACAATAATTTTTAGCAACACAGTTTTGCGGTTATTTTTTGTTACCACATGATCTCAGAAGGAGATTGAAAGTACTTGGGAACATTGAGAAATGAATAATAACATCTGTCAATGTTACAGTTCATTTCTGACATCTTTCAATGCAAAAGAATATCCGTGAGTATGAACAAATTTTCATAAAAATAAGCAGACATAATGTTTGCAATTTATTTAATCTGATATATATTATTATGTTAGAACATGTGCAAAACACAATAAATATTCATTGCTCTATTTTTATGTTGAGCACTGTTTTAAATAAATTTTTTGAACATTGCATTTTCTTTGTTCTTATTCATTTGGATATATATATATATATATATATATATATATATATATACACACATTTGGATATATATATATATATATAAAGAAAAAAACTAATAATGAGACCATAGCATCACTTGATGTTGAAAATCTGTTCACTAACATTCCTGTTAGAGAAACTATTGACATTACAATAATAATAATAATAATTCCCTGCCTCCACTGAAAATTAAACCTAAAATACTACTTTTAACCTGTAGTACCAAAGTCCCATTCTAAGATCACAAAAATAATATATATATGGAACAAATGAGACTATAGGGTACAAATCCTATAACATCCAACAATTAACTGAACAGTAAAAAATAAAATTGCACACCTGCAAAAATGGATCAGAATGACTGAAAACATTTTGGAAAAACCCAGACCAAGGCAAATTTCACAAGCTGTGTGAAAATTAAGATTCTAGATTCTGATTGGTTAGGAAATAGCAAATTAAACTATGACCCTGGCCAAATTTTTTCAACACCTAAAAAAATGGGTATGTGGGTCAATCCAAACACGTGACCTGCTAAGTACTTATTCACGTCCCTTGACCGGCCAAAGACAGTCAAATGGGAGCAGAGAGAGAAGACACGCTAATGTAAATTCATAAATGAAATTGATTTTTGTAGTTTAAATCTTGTTGGTCAATTTTTGTCGATGAGGTCAGCAGTTTTAAATTTTGTGTAATATATAACATTTTGTTTAAGTCAATGGAAGTTGCACATTTTTGGATGATTTTTCAAAGTGAAGATTTGTCCTGTTTATAATTGCTACACATTTGGGTTTTGGTAGAAAACGTTAATGTTATAAAATCTATCCTCAATAATGACTAACTGTCCTTTCTAAGCTCTACAACCTCTGCTTATCCTCCACCTGCTTTCCTGCCTGTTGGAAGTCTTCTACTGTGGTTCCAATATTTAAGAACACTGGTGAACCCTCGGACCCCGCAAATTACTGCCCTATCAGCCTTCTTCCGATCTTTGGCAAAGTGTTCGAAGCCATTATCAACGCCGAGGTCATTCAGCATCTCACAGCCCACAGGCTACTCTCGGACAAGCAATATGGCTTCCACTTCACAAGGTCCACTGCTGATATGCTAACGACCATCACCGAGTATATATACCAGGCTCTCGACAAGAATGGTGAAGCCTGTACTGTCACCTTGGAAATCTCTAAAGCATTCAACAGAGTATGGCATGCTGGCCTTTATGGAAACTGCAAAGCTACGGCATAACTGGACTTTTATTGGACCTAATCCAGTCATACTTCTCTAACCACACTCTGAAGGTGGTATTAAATGGACATGCCTCTCAGAACTATCCTACAAACGCGGGTTTCCCCCAAGGCTCTATCCTAGGTCCTACGCTCTTTCTAATCTACATCAATGATCTCTCCGATGCCATAACATCCCAAGTAGGTATGTACGCCGATGACACCACAGTTTACTCTTGTCTTGATAAAAAATCTGGTGTTCGTGACAAGGCGAAGCTCACTGCCAAGCTTGAAAAGGACCTCCAATCCATGGTAGATTGGGGTAAGAAATGGCTCGTAAAATTCAATTCTTCCAAAACAAAGCTGCTGTCAATTAACCACCACAGACAACTGCACCCCCCCCCCCATTAGCATAGAACAGGCTTGCCTCCCAGAGAGTAAAACACTATGCCTGCTTGGCCTGACACTCTCAGCAGACCTCAAGTGGAATTACTACGTCGAATCCATTGCTAAATCCGCTGCTGTGAAAGTCAGCTCTCTGTGCAGGGCCTGGAAATTCTTTCCACCTGAATCTATCCTGCACATATATAAATTTACCGTCCGCCCATGTATTGAATACTGCTGCCACATCTGGTTGGGTGCCCCTGCTATTCTCCTCAGGCTTCTTGACAAAATACAGCGGAGAATCTGTAATGTGATCGATACTGACTTAGCTGACCGCCTGCAGTCACTCTCTCACCGGCGTGACGTGGCTTCCCTGTGCCTCTTCTATAAGTACTTTCACGCTTCTGCTCAGATGAACTTAAATCACTGGTGCCCCCTAGGTGTGAATTTGCATGAGATACTAGATTGGCAACTAGGTCCCACCCCTTTACAGTGAAACCGATGAAATGTAACCGCAATTTCTACTCCAACAGCTTCTTTTCTCACACTTCCCGCCTGTGGAATTTCCTTCCGCATGATTGCTTCCCTGATGGCTACAACCTCCAGGAGTTTAAATGTAAGGTCAATAGACACCTCCTAATACACTAAGTATGTAAGTCCTGAAAAAGAAAAAATCAGAAGATCACATGAAAACTAACATAAAAAACTTGACCATAATACCATGACTGTCATTTTTAAAGAAATATGCAGGTGTGTATATATTTGTTTGAACATTATTTTTAATAGATACTCATACTTGAGTAGAGCGATTTTCTATAATTAAACAGTAGTTTAATTATAGAAAAAACAGACTATCCACTCAAATACAAGTATCCATTAAAAGTAATGTTCAAAGAAATAAATTTAAATAAATATATCAGGCAATACCAATTTCATCATATATATATATATATAAAACACTAACCATATGCTTACCGTGTTCGGTACATACCACTACTCCACATTATACATAACACCACTTACATTGTTACATGTAAAATAACATTCATCCTCGAAAATAGCTAAAAGTATAGCTGAAAGTGCTCAGATAAACAAGACATTTGGACAATTTTTATATAATTTATGTCCTCAAAAGAAATAAATCATAAGATGACATGAAAAATTACATAAAAAAAACTTAACCATTACACCTTGTCTGTCATTTTTAATGATAAAACCTGCATAAAATAGAGATTGCTGCCCAAATATACAAAATATATATCATAGAAGTAATACAGACTGTTGGTTGACAGTCCATTGTTTGTAGCAATTTACTTTATTAAGAGTGCTTGATACTTAGTAGAGCATATGGTAATATTTTTATTATAAGTTTATAATAAAAAATGTTAGGAATTATTATATATAGAAGCTTCTATATATAATTCCTAACAGTAAAAATATATTTCACTGCCTGCCGAGGTGCTAATAAGATAGTAACAAAACACAACAGCTCTTGTGTTGCAGTTTTTTTTATAAACTTATAATAAAAAAAAAATATATATCTCAACAGAATGTTTGATTGTGATGATGCTTACAGCCAGGACTGTTGTTTTTTTTAGTTGTTTACTGTTAGAACATTTTGGTAAGCATATTGTTTTTGTCATAAAATGCTCGATATCAAGATAGAACTAGTGCTAATAGGATCAATGTGGAAGACTTTGCCATTTAAGTGAGTGTCCTCACTTCGCAGTGCTTTTTTTTATCTGCTATATATAATGTGCGATGGGTAAACTGGTGGCATTTTATACTTTTAATTTCACACAAGTGCATTTTTTTATTTTTGTCACCTGAATAGTATAGTAAGGTCAGGTGGGCACCATCTGTAAGAGAAAGAGCACTATGACACAATTAACTTCACCAGAAATTTGGAAACTGCATGTTGTACTTCTTGGCATTTGCACTAGACACTCCAGTATGGACATTTCAGAGTAACAGTAATAAGGATTCAAAAACAGTTGGAAGAGTCTAATGGTGATTATGGTGTTTGGGTGATCACTAGTGATAGCAACATTATGCATCCATTCATCTTCCCACAAGACCTCAGCTTCAACATGGAGACCTATATCAAGTGCCCTGGACCCTATGTCTGACAACAGGACTCTGCACTATGCCACACAAGCAGGAGAAACCAGTCATGACTGTCAGACAATTTCTGTGAGCACATCTCCCCTTACAACAGGCAACCAGACTGCAAACCCTTTGATTATTATGTGTAAGGCACATTGAGTAAGAGACCAACAAAACTCTTTGTAATACCAAAGATGAATTGAATGCAAGGATTATGGCAGTATTCACCATCCAGAGGAGTTGCAGAAGATTATAAAGTTGTTCATGCCAATGACAATTTTATTGAATAAATTTATTTAGTATTTCAAGATGTTTTTGTGTAATTTAAAATAAGATATTAGTGTTATTTTCATTTTTGCATAATTTAGACGATACTTTATCCATTACACCCTCTGCGTGTGTGTGTGTGTGTGAGTGAGAGAGAGTACATACATACATATCATTTTAAAAAATACTACATAAGAATTATCCACACAGCATATATATCTTTATAGGATAACATATAAATACATTCCATAGTAATGAACACAGAAACACAAACAATAATAGAGATAAAAATCAGTAATCTCAATATCTAAAATTAAAGATGATACCACAAATACCAATTGCAACAAAATTAATGCCCCAAACAAGATAAATAATAACAATGCTCTAAGCAAGTTCAATTAGCACAACTTTATTATTAAGACATAAAATGACAAAATTTAAATAACTCAAAAATAAACATTAAGATGTTATCTCATTATTCATTGAATATGTTTGATTGAAAATAAAAAAAATTAAGGTATTTTGGAAACCAGTAGTTCAAAGATAATCAGATCACTAATCAGAGATTAAACAAATATGTTCCTTGAGAAACTCACCTTCATGATCTATGTTGTTACCATCAATATAATTGAAAAACTAAGATTTAATAATTAAGACTCGACCCTGTATACAATGAAAGATGAAAGTACCTCAACCACAGTTTTTAACCACCACTGAATTCACATACTGATCACGATTAACTGCTACTTAAAAGTTCTTTGCAGAATTGTATTTTATTTTCTTTTGTATTGCTAGCAAAAGGTTACACGAAGACATTAGGGGGGAGCAGAATAAATTAAAACAAATCTCAACACCATTATATTACAAATATTCTCCTCAGACAATGTTCATTCACTTTGAAATATGTCTCAAATGAAAAGATTTTACTAAATTACAAGTATTAAATACATGCTTACATACTGTAAGACTAATGTATAATTCTGAGATTAGAACATTTTTATAATAGAGATGAATGAAATCTTGACAGACTCACTCAACTTTAGAAATGAAAATGATACATATAATAGTACAAATAAATTCTAAATCAAACACTGCAAATTGTGATGCTTAATCATATTTTTTCTTTTTCCCTAATGTCAGACAAATTTTGCTTGTTGATTTAGTAGTGGTAATGACTAGTAGAAGTAGACTTTAATGAAATCTTGCCTACATATAGCAGGTTAAATCAATTCTAAAATTTTATGATTAGTATTTCAACTTTTTTCAAATGCTCTCTGAATTTACACTGTGTGAATGAAATATTTTGATACAATTACTTAATAAATGCTACATGATAAATAATATCACAAGTTACATAAACAGTTATTAATTCATATTAGAACTAGAGTTTTATATATATATATATATATATATATATATAGTCATTCGCAGACAGTCTTGTTTCGCTGTATCACAGCTCATCAGTACGTCTAGACATCCAATTGCTTCTAAGCAAGATTGAAACCCGACCAATCTAACATCAGTCAGAAATTCTACCACTAAGCTATCTCTGCACAGCGGAGAAAGGCAGATTTTAGCTTGTTATGTACACAATATAAACAAACAATATTATCCAAGAGTGTTCAATTTCTTGCTTAAGAATGATGTGTAAATAGTGTCGTTATAAAATTAGACCAGTACACAGTTGTATTAAAAAGTGTTCAATACAATTATATTGTAGAATTTTTAAATATTCTCCATTTGTAAATGAGTTATCACGTGACCTAGGTTTCTACCATGTGGTATCTTAAGGCGATCTGTAATATTACAAATCGCCTGAAGACACCACATGGTAGTAATCTAAGTCATGTAATAACTAGGTTAGTTCCTTTGTTTCACTGAAGACATTTGGGTGTAAGATCAAAAATGTTAGTTTATCCTTTTTAACAAGAAATGGAGTTTTTACAGATGATACCAAAGGCTAAAACCAAGAGTAGTCATTCAAAGCTATTTAACATTTAAACAATCTAAAAGACAACACCTGGGAACTCAAGAAACACCTGTCAGTCACATGTTCCAATAGTTTTTCTCACTTGAAAAATGGATGAGTTCAAACAAAAGATTGTTTAACACATCTAATTGTAAATACCAAGAAATAAAAGCTGAAATTCTGAACTCTTGTCTCATATTCATCTCTTGATCATAAACTGGAATGTCTTCAGTGAACAACAAAAACAAAGGATTTTTTAAAATTACATGTCTGACATTTAGATGTTTTCAACAATATTATAATCCCAAGCAGTAGTTTTCATCTTCATATATTTATTGTTTCTCTGATTTTTGATTAACTTCATATGAAAGAAAATAATCTTCTGGGAAATTTTTTCAAAGCATTTTGTTAACACTAAAGAAATCATTCTTTACTGCTATTAATTTGTTAATTATTAATGCTATTGTAATCATAGAGTTAAAAGCATAAATTGGCCTCATTTTAGACAAAATGGCATAATTCCGATTTACACTTTTGCTCTGACATTATCACAAATACAATAAAAAAACAATAAAATTTTATCTCACAGGAGACTAAATTGCAGTTCTTACTATTCTGGATTGCATACAATATAAGTTTATCAACAATACGTCCTTGAACTTCTCTTATGTACAAACAAAATGAAGACTATCTGTGTTAATGCAATAAAGGCTGAAGTTTTTCTATTCTACAAAATTATCATTCCCTTTTGCTTTCCTTACATATCACTCATAACATGTTCTTATATATCACATTTATCAGGTTTTCAAAAATTATATTCTTGCCCTTCAGGTAATGACCAGTAAGTTTTATTCCAGCATATGCAATTACTAAATTAGTTGCTGTTAAGATCTGAACCTACAAACATAATGAAATCTAGACCTACCATTCAAACATTGCATGAGAGTCACAAAACTAGTTTTAAATATTATGGCCAGATTATGATTTCAAAGCTCATCTTTTCACAAGAACTCCTTTTATAAAGCAGTGAAATGTATGAAGAGAATTTAATCCTCACATTGTTAGTATTTATCATTGTGAAGATAATATTGTGACTTAAGAATTTATCAAAATAAAATTCTTATAATTTTGTCAGTTCTATAAACTTTTTGTATTCTTTTTCCTCCTTAAAGCATTTTCATGACATATATATAATACTTTTATGTAAAAACTCGGTTATATAATATTTCTATAGTATTTTCCTTATGTAATATTTTTTCAGATTTGAATAAAACTGATAGACATGAATGGGTAATATTACATCAGTCTTCAATTTCCTATTTCACTATTTGTTGTGAATGGATTGCTCTTTTTCAGTATATGTACAAAGAACCCAATGATTTTATATATTAACCTAATAAAACTCACTTTCCTGCACTAAAAAGATTTAAATGAATTATTTCCCCTTGACAAATATTGTTCTTTTCATCATACGTTTATAACTTGTTTCCTATTGGGTTTAGTAAATATATTTACTTCCACTTTACTAACAATACACATTTTCTTTTACAGAAAAAACAAAGATCATGAATATTGAAGCATTAAGATATTTTGATAAATTTTATAACCAATTCACCGTTTATGCAAGATTTATTCAAGAATAATAAAATAATCATATTCATTCAACATTTTGGAATACTATCATAGACAATATAAAAGGTGGACTCAAACACAAGCATTTATTTATATGAGAAATGGTTATTTATATAGTAAGTTTAACATTAATTTTAAAACAATTTTAAGAACCCATTTCTTCCTTAGTATTTACTTAAAAATATTATAATGATAAATATTTCAAGTTAAAAGCTTTGATAGGATCAAAATGTGCAACTTGAGTAGAATAAAGTTTTACTTTTAATAATAGATTTTTAAAGTTTATACAAATATAGATAAGTAAAATGAAATTGTATTTTTATAGTATCTAAATATCAAGCATTTCAATTTCAATATATAAATAGGCTCAGGAGTGATACAAAAAAGATTTTCTACAAATGCTCTTACACCCAAATTCTTGCTTCTTATTAATCAGAATAATTAGAAAAATACTTATTAGAAGAGCCATCCACATTGATCTGAAGTAACCTGACTTTTACCCATACTATAAAATATAAATATCCGACAAAAATTATTTCACATTTTCTGGTAATTATCTGCATTGCTGTAATAAACTTACAACCAAAATGTCTGTATGATAAAAAGAAATTGACAAATTACAATATACTTATACAAGCATTTCAGTATACACCACTACAAAATAGTGAAAATCAAGTTAGCTTTAATACCAGCATCAATAAAGAACAGTTTATTTGCATTTCTAAGACACATTCCAATGACAAAACAATTTATGCATCATTCACAAAGAGTAATTTTTCTAATTCTTTCATTATTGGATGTATCAAGTAACTAATTACTTATTTGTAGGTTTCTGTAGAATAAAGGTCCTTCAGTGATTGAGGCATAAGAAATCTTACCTTATCTGCTCAGTAAAAGATGTTGAACCAGATTCAATAAAGCCAGTAGTTAAATGTTCTAGCAAAAATTGTATCATCTAACATATGTAAAATGCTTTACATATATTGCTATATGCAGGAAAAGATAACTCACTGTGTTCTTCAAAGTCTAGTCATGGCATTGTAGAAAAAAAATCATTATGTTGACAACTGAATAAAAATTTTAATACCTAATAACAGATACTTATTTGTTTAAGTTACATAATTAGTAAGTACAAAAGTTTGCTGAAATAACTGGATTTCCTTTTTTTATTAAAAAGTTATAAATCAATATAAAAAGGGCATTTTTAAGTTACATTCAATATTTTTAATTAAAAGGAAAAAGAGTTAAAATCTGGAAACCAATTTCAAATTTTAAACATGTGAAAAAGTACATGCAAGGGTAAATCTTCAATTTTTGGCAATGACAAAAAATCAAATAACTTTACACATAAAATTATCATAATTCAAGGTCTGTATCTTTTTCATAAATATCAAGTTATTTTCTTATATAATGGTTTAGATTAAACAATTTACAATAGTAATATATGTTAGTATCAGAAATATAGTCACTACTGGCTGAAAAATAAAACAATTCTTATTCTACTTTTTCACTAATATAGAACATTTTATGTTGATTTTGTTTTTCTAGGATGCATCCAAAAAAATCCTATATACATTTAAAGTTATTAACCTGTATGCCTGTGCAATAAACCAGCATTGATGAATAAATAAAAACACTACTGGAAAATGTATTGTAACTTAAAGGATAATATACATTAAAAAATAAGTGAAGGCTTGGAAGCTTAAGCCAAAATTTACATTCATTACTTTTTAAAATGATCTACTTAGCATCTTGAAAAAAAATATCTTGCCTTCAATTTGATCATTAAAAATTTATATAGCTTTATTTTATAATTCATACTTTCATAACTAAAAAAAGTGTTGCTCTATGCTTAGCTCTGTAATTAAGGAAACCTGCAGGCCATAAAACTATTAGAATTGCCAGATTTTTAGGATAACATTTCCAAGTAAATATGTAAGAATACTTTTTTTTTCTTGTAAAAATTGTTTATTGTATATAAGCAAATTAATGTTCTAAAATCAATCAAAGAAAATCTTACTTAATATATTGAGATTATTATCTATTTGTTTTGTATATAATCTGTAAGTTCTTTCACACCAGTTTCAAAAAGTTGTATGTCATAATTGACACACCATCATGTATCTCATGCCACAAAATTTCATCTAATATTTTTCAGCTTTCTTCAGAAGTATTACTGCTGGTAATCCATGATTGTTATCCAGTATTCATTTTTAGGAATCAACAATTAGTTATGAAAAATTTTGCATATCCAATAGTCAAAATTCTATATTGGTACTGGATATTTGAGAAACACTGGATGACATTCAAATTTGACCTGATGCAACATATACCTGAAGAAAACCAAAGAATACATTGTCTGAAATATTCTGATAAAAATCAATGAAGATTAATATAAAGAATTATATTTTTTTATTTTTTCATTTTCAAAAGTTTTAAAAAATTTTAAATATCAACATTTGATTTGTCCTTGATATTCAATCTTTTTTCACAAAACTAACTTCTTGAAACAGAATTTGTAATCCAAAATTACATTGTTTTTCTTATAAGTTGAACAAGAAACATTCAAAGATTTTGCTTAAATAGATAAATATGCAATCATTTTAAATTTAATAGTAAAGTGTATTTTCAAATACATTCAAAAAGCAACAAGATTTAAATTTTCCATAATCACAATAAATACAATTCTTATAACATTCTGAAATTATTCTAACTAGTACTACTTATAAAAACATAGGTAGATTAAATAACACTCAGCCCTTAATTACTATCAGTAACACTCTTTTAAGGTAGGTAATCCCAAACTACAAAGCTGGAAAAAATATTTACCTCCCTTATATATCAGAGTAATTTTCAAAATCGTTTGTCACTTGTTTTATTCTCGGTGAATACACATTATTACAGTTGCCAGATTTACAAGATACTAACAGTAAGTACCAAAAATTGCATGAAATGGGAAGAGTAAAAATTCCCATGGGCAATTTAAGCGTTGGTCCTTGTAAGGAAAATGCTACGTAGAATGGGGATAGTTGGCAGTATGTATTTGTAATGCTGATAGGTGAAACTTCAGCCGAAGCAATAGGATAAAATAGGGTTGGGTAAATATTCTGGGTTGGCTTTGCTTGAAATGAATGTTTGCTTGAATAAATTTGCAAGGCATGTGGTGTGCAAGTCTGGAAACAAATCAGATGAAAAATGTGGAAATGTATGTTAATAGAAATCAGTGAGGATACACACACATCTTCAGTTTTATATATATATATATCTGAAAAGCAGCAGCTTGCAGGAAAATCCCAAACAAATCCTGTTTATAGTAATTATTAAATATTAAGCCTGATCCAGCCAGAAGGCTCAATGCAATTAAATTTATTTAGAGACAATATTTAAAATATACACACACAGAGAGTATTTATAACTTTATTATAACCATTAACATGAGTCCCTTCTATTTTTGTTCTGAAGAAGTTTGAATAAACCTCAAACTGCATTCTAAACATTTCAGACAGTTATAGTCATTTCTTTCTGGTCAAAACCCATCAGACTTTTTGCTTTAAGTTTTAATCCAGAAAAATTCAGGATACTTGACAAATTTTAAACTTTAAACTTCAGGCTTGTGTTCTTTCACTCATTAACCGCATTAACTACAATTAGCTAAAAAATCTATTTAATTCTACTTTTAAATTTTTTTTATACAACCCACATAGGCAGACATTAAATACGGGAGATAACTCTTGTATTTTTTTAAAGAATTATTCTCCATGTAAATGTTAATGCGT
Source organism: Ascarosepion bandense (assembly GCA_037127315.1). Classification (NCBI taxonomy): domain Eukaryota; kingdom Metazoa; phylum Mollusca; class Cephalopoda; order Sepiida; family Sepiidae; genus Ascarosepion; species Ascarosepion bandense. The sequence continues at coordinate 1,237,488 of JBBBDQ010000184.1, forward strand.
TGAACTTCTCTTTAACAAAAAAAAGAAAAAAAAATACTTAAGAAATTAGAAGAAATTAAACTGAAGTGCCACACACAATTTATTTATTTTATTTTTTTTATTGTTGTGTAGATTAAGAAAATTTACAAGGGGTGTGTATGTTTTGAAACAAATTGGATGAAAAATGCAGAAGTTTATGTTAAAAGAAATTAGTACACACATGGATGCACATGTTCACACACACACACACACACACTGACATACATCTTCAGTTTTATTCATATAGATACAGAGTAAATCTAAATTTAAATGAATAATAATATTCTTAGTATCTAAGTGTCTCATCTGGTAATATTTATCTCACTTTATATATGATATACAAATTATAAATCATTGAAATTTAAATTTGAAGTTTCGTGTGTGTATTATATACAAGGGTAAGTCAAAAATTATCCACACTTTCACCATAACATATCTTTATATAAAAGTGGAGATTTTTCATTTTATGACAAAATATAGTTTTAAGGTATGTTATATTTATTGGTTAAAGTCCTCAATATCAGGGATAGATAGCATATGGGTCATTCCATGTCAAAACACCAGCAAAAAGTTGAAATCTGCACACACCGACACCAAATTACTTGAAATTTGATCATCATGCATGAGTCAATGTTTATCACTTGTTAAAGAAAATCTATCCATACCATACAAAACGCAATATTTGCAAAATATATTTAAATTATTTTCTTTTTAAATTAATAAAAACAATCTTATTGAATAGTTTGAGAACCCACTTAGCACAATATGAACATTTGAGAAGTCCTGGAGCATTAGGATGATTGTCTTTATCAATCTTTCACTGAATTCCTGTACGTACATAGGAAAAAACTATAAATTTGGCAGGGTTATATCTTTTAAAGTAGACTTGAAACCCTCACAAAATTATTTGGAGAACTTAAGCAGTCATAGTATATGCTAGGAAAAAAATATTATGAAAATTGAAGAGGACACATTTTCTATAAAATGGCCAGAAGCTACATAGGTAAAAAATTGATGATTTGGGGGGCATGCTTTTGGGTGAGCAAAATTATATTTTCTATCAGGTATAGGGTTAAAATAATTAAATATTTGGATTCTGCAGTTCTTATTTTTCCTTCCTACCAAATTTCAGAAATATTGAATGGGTGGAAGAAATTTTTTTTTGAATTTTTAAAAAACACTGAAATTGTGATGTTTCGCAGGCTTAATTTAGAAGCAAAATATAAACATTTTACACCCCCCTCCTAAAATCAGAATGGTAAGGTCTAGCACAAAATAATTTGGTACTTTTTCCCAACTCATGACGGGGAATATTTGTGCCAAATTTCAAGTAATTTGGTGTCGGTGGGTGTAATGCCCTGGTGAATTGACATGTGAATATAAAAGTGGACATTGAAAAAACAGACTTGCTTCTGGGTGTTGTTTTCACTGTCCTCTCTCTCTGTCTCTCTCTCTCTCTCTCTATATATATATATATATATATATGTCTGGAGACCCTATTTCACATATAGTAAAATGCTGCATAAAACATGCTTTAAGAATTGCATCAGTTTTTTTGTTTGTTTTAATTGACAATTAAATTTATTAGTGGTTAATGTGTGTTTATATCCTATGAAATACCAAACTAATTAGTAAATTGCAAGTTCCTGGAAGATTTGTTTATTTTACTAACAAATATTATGAAATTATAAGTCACTCTCTAGATATAATTATTTCTTAGTCATTCAATCAGAAATATATTAAGCAACTGTTAAAATAGTTACTAGTATATTGGATTAAGAGATATCAAGCTATATGATATGAAGAGATTATATTCAACTTTAAAAGCAATAAATCAATTTATATTATTTCCAGACAAAACACTGAAAGTAATTTTCAAGTAATTACTCATTCTATCTGAAAATATTTTCTTTAATTTAAAAACCTTATTTTTTCACCAGTCATAATCTAACTTATGTTCAAAGTTTACACTCTGAACTAATAATCAACATTGCAGGCAAATATCTATACTTGCAATTGTCTACATCCAAAATATTCAGTTGAAAAGTTATTGCTTAGATGAACAATTTTAAAAGAAAAAAATAATTTAAAAATAAAAAGTCAGAAAATGTCAGTAAGAAAATTTTAGCAAGTATGAAAATATTTTATTGAAGAAAATTTTAAATGAAATAAAGCAATTCTTTACTTAATTTATCAGAATAAAATTATATATTCAAGTAAATATGAATTGTTATAAAATTATCTTACCTGACAAATTATTTCAATGATGTTGGTTAGTTTTACTAACCAGCATCTAAGAAAACATCCAAAAGAGATTTTTAAAATTTCACATCAATTTAGATGTAAAATACTTACCAAGATAAACAGAAGAATGCAAACAAGAAAAATTAGTCATCACTTAAATTTCAGTCAAATAATTAGATAGAAAGTGATTTACAAATTAACCTTTCAGGTTTAAGTAAAACAAAATCTGAGTTAAACAGTATTTGAAGTACACTGGTTCAGCAGAGGAGTAAAATAATGCTATAAAAAGGAATTATTGCCAATTAAATAATCCCTAAGGATACAAGATAGAGGATGAGAACAAAATATAAGGAACAAAATTCTCTAAAGATTATTAAATACAACATACTCAAAACAAAATATGGAGTCCTAAAAATAATAAAAACAAAGATAATTTTTAATAGATCATTATTTTGTTCAACAAGCCACTAGAAGATACCAGTAATCTTGCTTATTACACTTTTGTTTCTTTTATTTACTGTTTTCATATCCAGAGTTAGAAACAGTTGAACATTTTTAAAACGTTTAGTTTCACCAAATTCAATAAAATTGACCAAGTGTCACTGAAAACTTCAGATAATATGTTAATAAAAGTTAAATCAGACTGCAGACCTTCCTAACATTATTCACTAAATGCAACTACAGTGTAACCCTGATATAAGAGAGTTGTTGGGGCATTATAAAAGTTCTCTTATATCCGGGTTTTGGTCTATTTTATATACATTACCACAGGCTCTAATTTGGGACCATGGAAAATCGCTCTTATATCCGGGTTATACTGTATATCAATTTAACTTATTTTTACCACACTTCTATGGGGAGTGAGAGGGAGGTAACTTTTAATTTTGTAATTTTTATTGCTAAATTAGAGGGAGATAACGTTTTTATTTTCATTTTTAGTAATACTAATTTTCTGCTTCTAAGCATAGAAACAAAAATCAATTATAAATGGATTAAAATTTTCACTTAAATTACTATAGCATTGTTGCCTGGCTGTGATGACCAATTTTGAGAAAAATAAGTAACAGCCATTTACTAGAAATAAATGACTATAAAAATGCTGACAGCAATTTCTCATGAGAACTGCCGTTCAGATTTCAATTAGATACACTGCAATACACAATATAATGAAAATATGTTATGAAACAGGTCATATTGTACACCATGTGTATACTGGTTTGGAAATAGCACTAAGCACTAATTACTTTATTATACAAACATTAGGGGGCAACATTTCATGGTGTCTTGAAAAATGCATATATACATCAACAGCAGGTAATGTAAGTTTCATAAAGATATACAGCAGTTGGTTGCAAAGTTCATAGGTCGACTAAGATATAAATGCATGTAGACACACCAGTTGGCAGAATAAAAACATAAAAGTGTACCAGAATGCAACAGTACACTGACTGGTGAGTCTACTTGCATTTATATTTTGGTCAGCCTATGAACTTTCTAACCAACCCTCGTACACGTACATTTACAGCATCAGAAATGCTAATAAAGTGTTAAAACTATAAAAAGTGGAAAGTGATTTGGTCAAAGGAAAAACACCAAGTCATAAATTCTAGACAGCTGGCTTTAGTTATACAATAACTTGTACCTAAATCAAATTGCAGCACAATAGCAAATTACTAACAGAAAAGATTTTTACTTTATACTGATGTGAAATTCAACTTTGTAATCAATTAAAGCATTTGGTGAGACTAAATACACTGCATTTTAGTTGTTAGTTCAATACCAATGAGCGACTGCTTATACATTCCAAAAAAGTATGTAGATAATTTTGAAATCATATCACAAGATAGTTATATTACTTCTAATGTGATATATTGCTCCATACACAATATCTAAAAGAATTCTCTAAAACACTTTGTGCTTGTGGTGAGAGAATTTAAATTATATTGATTTCTATGTGATCTCTAAAAATGATCTTAGTTTTTACTGAATGATCATTTGACAATGCAAACTGATTTGAGTGAATGTCACCAATGTAGACTGATGTTTCTTATGTAACAAAAACTAACTATTAGTAAGTCGTGGCCAATGGGATATATGTAAGATTTTACCATAAAAGATACAAAATACTCAGTTTTTTCTAATCTGCCATTACAAATTTTCAAGTATTTAACAATAAATGCAAATTATATATAAGTGTAATATCTATACATTACACTCAGAGTAATGAAAACCAATGCTAAACTTCACATATAAGCCAACCAACACTGACATTTCCTATATTTAATCATCCTTTCTCCACTCTATGTAGCCCCCTGCACAGTAGTGGCAGTGACATGCCTTGCTCAGGGTGAAACACTTATATGAAAAAAAAAAAAAAAATGTACATACTAAAGAATAATAGTTTTAAATTTGTTTCACTCAATGAAGCTAAATTTGACAAAGATTAAATTAAATTTTGAATCAAATTACTATTAGTCTATAAGTTGTATGCTTAACAAGATAATATTAATGCAATATGATATGGACACCCCCAAACCCAAATCTAAAATGGGAGCTAAATTTAATAATTATACTTTTTATATATATTTTTAAATGATACATTTTACAAACATTTTAAGAAAAATAATTGAAAATGTTGAATTGCATGCATGCTTGTATTATTACCATTTTGCTAAAATAAATTTTTAAAAAATCAGTTGCATTATCCTAAATGCTGTTTAATGATGATAACATCTTTTTAATATCAGTATACTTCATCCATGGTATTTACTACTTTTAACTTGAGACTTCATAAGTTTAATTTCATCTGTTCAAATTTTGCATTAAAGCTCTTTTAAGTTTTTTTCATCATGGAAAACAAAAATAAGATACAAAGTTAGTATGAAAAATTACATTTAATTATTTTCCAAATGTTATTACAAAGAAAAGACTACTCCCACAAGAATCAATTTCAGTCTACAATAATCATTAGTAAATAAAATCAAAATAAAGTGGTTTATTATACATTTCTCCCCCATCAAAATGATTTAAAGAAAAAAAGTGGATTGATTAAATTTTTTTAAAAGAAATTGCAATTTGATTACAAGAATCCAAGAAGTTTTGAAATAAAAATAGAGTAAACGAAGGGTCATGTAATTGGATAATTGTCGTATCACACCACACCCATTTTCTTTTCCAAAAAAGACATTAAGAAGCATCTAACCAAGATTAAGCTATATTTCTAAGTAAAAGCATTTTTTATTTTTTGAATTCCACTCCAAGCAATTAAAAAAAAAAAAAAAAAAAATCAGTTGTTTTAAAAAAAAGTAAAAATTAATTTTTTATAATTTTGTTCTGTAAATCCTAAGAGAAGATAGATAAGAATTCAATGTCTTTATTGAGTTTTGTAAAAAAGAATAATCTTAGTCACTAAATATTATTGCTCACAAAAACAGAAATAATCAGGGCTCCATAATTGAATAATTTATACAACATATTAATTTTCTCTTATCACTATTAATTTTCTCTAAAAAAAATTAAAATAAATATTTAACACTCTACCACTTATATAGCTGCTGACATCTGAAAACTATTTGCATTCATAAGTAATAAGAATACAAGTTATTTTTTTTCAGTTTATAAATGATAAGTTTTGATTTAATAAAACATGCTGCAGCCTTCCAAATATTCACAAATAACTATTTCAATTTGTATCAATAAATACATTTTAAAATGCTGATATTTTAGAACTTATTTAGTCATGACCCAAAAATAGTCTGTCAGTTTAAGACAATCCAAGTTATAATTGTAGATATTTACTAAACATGAAACTGACAGAACTTTACTAGAAATAATTTGCAAGACTATCTTGTAAACTATTGTTCTATGGATAGGCACTGACAAAGCAAGTAAGACTTAAAGTTATAAGAGTTAAAAAGTTAATTTCTTATCAAAGAATATTAATAAGTCCTACATTCAGGGTACATCAGGTTAATTAATGTTACAACTGAAGTTAGATCAACAGTATATTATTGAAGGAAAATAAGACATTTTATGTAAAGAGTGTTTATTTAAAATCATAAACCAAATAGAAAACAAGTGGTGATTTGAAGGCAAAAAAATGTCCCAAAAAAGACAGAGCAGCTCTATGAGGGAATAATGTTTATAGACAGTATGTGATTTATTTTTGCATAGACATTTTTTCACATTGACTAAACCCAATTTTCAAGTCAATTTTGTCAAGTAGGAAAAAAGTGAACAGATAATCATTAAGTGGTCTACAGAAAGAGAGATTGAACCATATTAACACATCACTCAATAAGTTCCTGGTCTGACATATAGATGGCACCACTAACAAAAAAATCCATATAATTCTTATGAAGTACTAATCTTCAAATGGTACATGACAAATTTTAGGCCTAATTATTAGTTTACAAATTACAGTAATTTAAGTGAAGCTACTGCTGCAAATTTTTAAAACAATGGAAAAATCTGAATTTTGTGTGTTCATATAAAGCATTGCTTTCTGATGGGAAAAATACTGTTCAAGCAAAGCAATGGCTTGATAAGTGTTATCCAGATTCTGCTCCATTGGAAAGAGGTGGTATGCTGATTTTAAACGCGGTCATACAAACACAAATGATACTGAACACTCAGGTCACCCAAAATCGGCAGTTGTCTCAGAAACCACCAAAAACATCTCCGAACTTGTTTTAGCTGATCGTAAATTGAAGTTGTGTGAGATAGTAGAAGAGTTAAACATATCAAATGAGAAATGCATGAAAATGAGAAAGCTGTGTTCAAAATGGGGGGGGGGGCCACGTTTGCTCACAGTCAATTAAAAACAACAACGCAACAACGATTCAGAATGTTGCATCTATTTCAATGCAACAAGGAGTTTTTGCGTAAATATGTAACAATGGATGAAACATGGATTCACCCCTTTACTCTGGAGTCAAATTGGCTGTCAGCTGAGTGGACAGCAGCAGGTGAGAGCCGTCCAAAGCGACCAAAGATGCAAACATAGCAGGCAAGGTTTTGGTCTCCGTATTTTGGGATGTGTATTTTGTTCATTGATTACCTTGAGAAAAGAAGAACCATCAATAGCAAATATTATATAGCATTATCGATTCGTTTGAGGGAAGAAATCGCCCAAAAACAGCCACAAATGAAGAAGTAAAAAGTGACAATACACGGTGTCACAAGTGGATCACAACAATGGCAAAACTACATGAATTGCACTTTGAATTGCTTCTGCATCCAGGTATTCTCCAGATCTAGTCCCCAGTGACTACTGGCTGCTTGCAGACCTCAAAAGAATACTCCAGGGAAAGAGATCTGGCTCCAATGAAGAAGTGATATTAGAAACCGAGGTGTATTTTGAGGCCAAAGACAAATTGTTCTACAAAAAAAGCGGGGAATTGTTAGAGAAGAGTTGGAATCAGTGTATCACCCTAGAAGGACAATGTGGATGAATAAAGTTGAATTTTGCCTAAAAGTTGTTGTTTTATTAGTTGTGCTTGGTATTTATTGAGTGATGTGTTAAAAGAACTTAGAAGACATAAACATACATACAAAAATATAAGTAAATGACTATATATATGTATGTAAATATGTAAAAGGACTATATACATGTATGTAAATATGCAAATGACTGCCTAATTCGCATAGCTAAGAAATAGATTATATAAATGCCTAAGCAGTAAGAGTAGACCAGCTATCATGCAGGATAAAATGACTACTGCTGGACTGATAAAATATGAAGGAAATACAACTTGAGTACAACAATAACTGAATGCATATAAAAAGAATAAGGCCTTCAAAACTTTTCAAAATAGTTCTAAATTGGTTATATTTACCTGATTAACTTTGAAGACATTAATATAAATGACTCAATAGTGAGGATAGGCAAAACTCTCTTAACTTTGGATAATGGATCTTCATATCATGTGCACCAAGTCTATTCATTGCTAACCTTAAGTCTATAAACCTCAACAACTCTCACCTAATGTACACTTACAGGTATTACTCAAAAATAAAAAGTAAGCAAGTATTAAGTTAGTGATATCCATCACTACACTATTGTATAAAAAAAACAACTGCAAAAGGATATCATGTGCTCATAAAAATATGCAATACTGTTATATAGACAATCAGTTGTACAGTAGAGTTACTCTATCAACCATTTTTCAGTCAAGGTGTGTTCAGCAGACATCAGACAATAACATTGGAAAAATTTATAAAACCATCTTTTATTTTAATATAACAATATTTACTTACACACTGACAGTACTAATATAAGCAATTTGTATTTATCTATTGAAATGAGATTTTATATCACAGCTACAACATACACATACTTATGAAATCTCTTAAACTTAATGACATATGTACATGCAATAATCTAATTCATCCTTTAAATGACTTCTTTTCTACATACATGGATAATAAAAATTCTAAATGATACCTGCAAATAAAAGTTGATATAAAAAAACAGGAATTAATTAAGTAAAACATTGCAACTTTCTTCATGAAAAAAATCCTGATAAATGATGGAATTACATTCAAGTTTTATTCTACTTATCAAAATTAAATGCTTTTTCCAAATACTGGATGTAGTTATGAATAACAAATATTCTCTCAAGAATTTTCTATGCTTTATATTTCATTAAACTATTTGCTGATGCTCTTAATTAACAATAGTAAAGTTAGCGGATAGCTTATTAAAAACAACAAAGTGAAAAGACACCCCAAAATGAAAAAGATCAGTTACTTTCAATTCATAATTAGCATATTTTAAGTTTAAATTTTTTTTTAAACTAGATATCAGTTGAAATCTCATAAACTAATTATAGAATATCTGATCTTATTAACATGTCAATCACATACATATTGCATACAACTAGCATGTGAGACATATTCTCAGACTTCATTTTCCAACCTGCTTTCATACTTTCTAAACAGATAGCAATAGTCCTTATCTCATTCCACTCTGTACATAAGTGTTAAGAAGTCAATAAAGTTAACAACCTCTTTCTAACCCACATTTCAAAATCCCAAAATCAGTGGCAGAAAATATACATAATTCAGCAGATATGAAATTAATAGTTATACATTATAGCTGACATTAGAAAATCAAGTCTGTTATTTATTGCTAAGTATTAGGTTATTACAAAAATAATGGCTGCTCAAAGTATTGTATTTTGAAAAGCCATTTTAACATAATCCTCACGGCATATATTAGGTGAATAATAATTAATGTATACTCTTTAATAATTGTTAACTTATTTTCAGACAGAAATGTTTACTTTTCTTGCATGAATTCAAACTTGGGTGCAGTGCCTCCCAAACTTCTGCCAATATCAAAAAAGCATGAGGAGATGGGTCAACAAGTGATTGGACAGTACAAAGAAGGTTCTAGAAATTCTATACTGGAAGGTAGAAGGCAGAGGACAGCCATGCAGTCTGGACAATGAACAATTGCAAGCAGTTGTTGAGCAAAACTCACATCAAAGTGTCAGAGAAATGTCTCAGATGCTTGGTGTTAGTCTCATGCTAGTTAGCAGAGTATTGGCAAGATGAAATAGCTTGAAACATGGGTTCTTCATGATTTCAATGAAAATCAAAATCTTAGACATTTTAAAGTGTGCTCAATGCTCTTTCTGCATATGATCCCCTTCTTGACCGAATAGTCACTTGTGATGAAAAGTGGATCCTTTATGATAACCATAAACACTCAGGTCAATGGCTTAATCGGGATGAGTCCCCCAAACATTTCCCAAAGCCAAAGTTGCATCAGCAAAAGGTTATGGTGACTATCTGGTGGTCTGCAATCGGTGTTATCCACTACAGTTTTCTGGAAGCCAATCAGAGAATTAATGCAGAGCTTTAATGCAATCAACTTCCTGAAATGCATGCATGCCTGCAAAACTGAGGTCCAATTCTGCTTCACAATAATGCAGATCCACATGTTGCAGAAATGTCATTGCAAAAACTCATGGACTTGAGATACAAGAGTTTAGCACATCCTCCATATTCGCCTGATCCACTGATCATTTATTTTTAAACACTTAAGAACATTTTTAAATGGTAAAACTTTTAAGCCCAAACCAGAGGTGGAATCAGCTTTCAAAAATTTCATTGCATCACAACCAATAACTTTTTATCAATGAGGAATAAATAATCTTGTTGATTGATGGTTAAGGTGCATAAGTGCTCAAGGCTTGTATTTTGACTACAGTAAATTTTTCAAGAATAAAATTGTTTCTGGAATCGACTATTATTTTTGTAACAACTTCATATATTTTCAAAATAACACCACCAGGATGATGATATTAAGAAAATCTATTGCTACTAATGAGAATAACTATCAAAATATTAAGACTAAGTATATAAGTATAGATTAATTTAGCATAAAGTAATTATTAGTAGTAAGAATATCAAAATATACCTAGTATGACATTAACAACACCAGATCAAGAAATGTCCCGGTTTTTCTACTTTGGATAGAGAAATGTCCCGTTTTTTCTACTTTTGAGGCTTAAGGAGAATGAAAGCCACATTTCTTCAATCAGTTTTGTCATATTGCTGAGTAAGTTGCAATGCATAAAATTAGGTCAAAAGTCCATGCATAACAGCTGACTTCTTTTAATTTAAAAGAAAAAAAAAATAGAAAACAAGAAAACCTGACAAGAAAATACAGAAAAATGCCTTTTCACAGTTTTTAATCTTGTAATGAATAAATAGTATTAACCAACAATAGTACTGTAGTAAGCTGTAATAAAGAGATGACTGCAACCAATGGCTACAAGCTATATGGTGGTAGTAGGTATTTATTATTCTTTCTACAGAAGCAGAATATGACAAAAATACACTTTAAGGGATCAAAGGCATCCATGGATTAGAGAATAAAAATTTCTCAACTATACTGACACCTCTGATTGGGATGCTACAAGCATCAAGAATAGCTCTAACCTAAAATCAAGGGCAATATGACAGTACCATGGCATTACACACCAGACTATAGATGACAGGATCCTGATAGAACCAGGCAAAATCCAATATTGGTAAACTATACAGGAGTTCAACTTAAATGAAATAGTAAATGGATTATTTTCTCATAAAACAAGCATTATCTAAAAATAATTTTGACATCTGCTAAAAACTGACATGATCTAATGTATTAATAATAAAAGAAAAAATGTCAACTCTATATCCAACCCAAAATGAACAAAATGATCAGAGAACAAGAAATACTCTCCAAACTGTGATTCTGAAACTACCACTTCCAGAATTCCTTTGTTTTTCAGGTAAATTAAAAATGAAGAAACTGGTAATTACCAAAGGTTATCTGTGCTGCTCAATACCACTGGGTGCATCTCAAATTAGTTGTATTTAATACTGACAATTATCAGTTGCCAATTGAAGTAAATGCGAGTGTGTATTTCAGCACTAACGATGTAAAAAAAAAAAAAAAAAAAAAAAGTTCAGGATACAGGCCATACAGGGAAAGATCAAAATTCTTTTGTCGAAATTGAAAAAAAATTTAGTGAAAAACAAAAAAAGCAAAATTCTGTAATGTTGATCCAGTATTTGTATTCTGGTGGTCAGATCAGTAGTAATCTATGTCATGCACTACAGAAGTCAACAGTTGAGTGCTATGGCCCATTATAGGCATGATCAGAGGTCAAGAAGAGCCTCAGCTATTCACTTATCAACCATCCTAATGGTTGTCTTGCAGATGGCACAGTCATAACAATGGCACAAGCAAACTCATCCAGTACTTGGAAAATAATTTTATTAATACATTCATTTACAGTAGATAAAGTTGATGGCTGCACAAAATAATCATTTTGCCATTATCATTGGTATGCAATGCATAAATATGTATAAAAAAAGTGAAGTTTCTGATTAAACTAATGCGCAAAGAAAAGACTTGATATGATACAATATAAAACCCGTCAGCAAGGTTCGGGATATGAATGTTAATTAACTGATTTAAATTATTTACTCAATATGAAATATTAGAATAACATCCAGAGAGAAAGGATATTAAAAGAAAGTCTAGCAACTCTAGGTGCTTTAATTGGAATGTTTTGAACTTGTTATTTTTTTCTTTTTTCTTTCTGTCTCTTTCTTTTTTTGAAGATTTAAGTTTCTCTTTGTTGTTTGCTGTAATTTTTGTTTGTTTTATTTTTTTAATTTTTTTCTGTATTTTTACACAAAAGTAAAACCTCTGCTGCTTCAATGATGAGTGAGTGAGGCCGTGTTCAGCTGAAAGACAAACTTGTCCACATTCTTGAATTCCTGGGAATGACATGGGAAAGAAGTTTCAAAAATCAGGTCAGCCAACAATAGAGAAAAAGAACATATTTATTATCAGTATGAAAACCAAAATTAAAAAAGTAAAAAGTAAAGAATTAGTTGTCCATTTCGTGGCAACTAAAAACAGGTAAAAAAAAATAACAATGCTGCTTACAATCAAAACAAAAATATTTCAAACTGGTGGGGCAAACCAAGGAAGCATATCTTATATGACAATACCCTCTAAAATATATAAAATCTGAATTCTCTTCATACCCAGTGATCTACTAGATCAAAAGATTTGCTCATTTAAACTAGTACATTAAATTTTTACAAAAATAACTAGCGGCACAACAGTAGTTTTTAACTTCAACGGTAATAGTTGGCAATAAGTTGGAACTTTAAAAGCCATTACAATTGTTTGTAACATAACTATAGGAGTAACTCTGCAGTTACAAGTACAGAACAATAGTGTAGATATGAAATGTTCTCTTATTTAATCTAAATGCATCCTGTCCAGAAGTATCAAGCACTGATGGCATTACCCATTATCTACAGTACTCATAGCAAAACAGTATCCAATATAAAAATTAAAAATTCATTCAAATCAACTTTTTTCCTTTTTATTTTTAACAGATATCTTTGAAAAAGCAATGTTCAGATTAGCAATATCCTGATCTCTTAAAATTAGAACTACATTTGTCAATTAAAATACAAAGATTTCTCATACTTAAAGGACTGCTTTTTTGCTGCCTCCACTTTGAACTAGTCAATTCTTTCACTATGTAAATTTGAAAATCAATACAAGCAACAAAACTTCCTATTACACACTCAGCTTATACACAAAGGCAAAACTGTTTAATTTTCTATTAACTTCTCAGTAACAGATCAATGCAATCTGAAAGAATGCTTGTCCATCCGGAAAATGAACAGACCTCCACAAACATCAATTAACCAAACTTTATCTCATTTGTCAAGTGCAAACAAGATTGACAGTTCAGATGAAGAGTTCTCACATAAGTTTCAATAAGAACATTTAAAAGATATTTTAAAAGTAGTCTATATACAAAAGTTTGAATTGAATATTTAGAAGATATAGCATATTTAATTAATAGAAAGAACAATTTAGAAACTAGTTTTGAGGGATGTGTGTGTATGTGCACGTACGTGAGAAATTATATATATATATATATATATATATATATATATGGGAATACTGTATAAAATATATTGAATACTTACCTGAAGAATTTAAATAACTTGATTCATAAATTGGCATTTAATGATACTCCAACACGTAGAAAATATCTTGAAAGAGATTTAGGAAAGATTTTCAAATAAATGTTTAAAGTTACAAATTTGGTCCTAAGTCCAGTATTAACTTTTACTGAATATAATAATATAATTAATGCTGATCATCATCAGCATCAAAACACTTTAACAATTATAAATTAAATGGAAAATATTGTATTTAAATCTTGGAGCAATTTTACTTGCCTTTCTTTTTTCTTACCTTTTTTTGCCACTGTAAGTTAGCACCAAAGTTAGTGTCACTGAATTGGGAAAAAAAGAAAAAAAAACCTAATAGTAGGGTTCAACATTCATTTTTGGTAACAACCAATTTCAGTGTGAAGTGGACAGGAATTATCTTAACATAAGATTCTGATAATAAATGTAGTCTGTTGGTCAAGAGAGTTTTCAATAAAATACTTTACAGTACTATTTGGTGTTTATAAACCTAATCATATGTTATTTTTATTTTTTTTAATTTCACCACCTCCATACTAAAAGATAAATAATTAAAAACTTTCCTGAAATTAAGTATTATTATTAATACAAAGGATTATAGGTAGTTGTTATACATTCCTGTCCTTTAAGTCCATAAATTTTAAATTTTGATATTCTGAAATGTAACTTTCCCATAATTTGATTTGATGTTTTATATAAAGAATACACTAAATTTGATCATGTTTATAAGATATTTTATCTAAACATGTTTAATGTGAATATGCATGAATAACTATCAATAAATTAAAAAGCCTACATTTAAGAAATAAGTGAATCTTTGTTTAATAATGTTATATTTCTCAGAGCATCAAATGGCTATAAGTCAATATAAATCCTGTACATTGGCATTTTCTTTAATTACTAAGATTAATTTTTTGATAATTCCTTCAGGAATATAATCTGGTATTTGGGAACCATGAAAGGATTGTAGCATGAAAACAGCAATAGAGTAGCAAAGGTTTGTGAAGTTTTCTATGTGGAAAAGGGGTTGTAGGGTGAAAAATAATCACCCACAAGGCCATGTAAACACTGTCAAAGCTGGAAAGTGAGGATTAAGCAACTCCAGTCCAAATATAGCAGCTATATTTCATTTCTGATTTGATCTGAGCAGCAGGAATCAAATACTTGCTGGAACAGTACAGAGTACCAATCATTTTTCTGGCCTCTTTAGCAATGAATCATTTATATGAATTCCACTTGAGGTCAAGAGTGAACTTTAGTCTCAATAAACATTCAAAGCAAAGATCCTCATTGAGAGTACAACTATTCATAATGACAGGAGAAAATTCACGATTTGTTCAGTGATAATGAAATGTTACTAGCTTAAATTTGGAGGCATTGAATGTTACAAGCTAGTTTTTTTTGTTTGTTTGTTTTCAGTGAGCTCTAAGACCTAGGTCAGAGAAGAGATCACCTATCAGATTCTGGTCATCTAGATTTTTGGAGGTTCACTCATAAACTGTGTATCATCTGCATAGATATTTACTAAATGTAGTAACTCCTTTTGCCACAGCTTATCAAAAGATCCTTATCCTTAAGGACACATGGCCCAGTGGATATAGATGCTGGTTAGTTCCAGTGACTTGACTCAAAGAGTTGTGAATTCAATACCAGGCTACAGCAGTGGTGAACAAGTAACTTTGAGATTCAGGTTAGAGGGAGATAATTCATGACTACCAAAAGAGGCTTTGCACAAGGAATGAGAATAATATGCCCCAGTGATTGTAATAAAGGGTTCAGTTCAAAATTCCTAGCACCTGAAGGCAAGAGCATACAACAGCTGAACCGTCGTACAAATAAATGGCAACCAAGATCAGGACAATAGTCCGAATAATGTAAATAGTGTAAACACTACCTCATCTCAAAAATATAGATAAACACTTATCAAAAGTAATCATTCTTGTGAGGAACTTATCAAGTCTTACTGATTCTGCATGTAATAAAAGTTAGAACACCAAATTCATACTGTTTGCAGCTCAAGAGGTTGTTTCTCCTGAGGAGTTCAATAACCTTCTTGTTAATCATATTCAAAAGAAGTGGCTGATGGTGCGACATTGGGACAGTCACCCACATTTTAGAAAACCGGCATTCTGGTGACACTTTTTACAAACTTGGGAAACATTTATCCATCAAGTAACAGTTAATCTTTGTCAAGATTAGAGATAACTCTGGGGTAAAGTCCTTAAAAACCATTAGGATTTTATTCACACCAATAAACTTCATAGAGTCAAGGCTTTTGATGAGTCTTTTCATAATGAGATTGAGAAGTCTATGCTCATTGAAAAGAGAGAAGTCAGGTAGAGGATGTCTAATGTGGAGTTAAAGGCAAAGCATATTTGCGAAGAACTTAGCTTCATCTGAAGAGGTTCACATAACCTTAGAGCCATTTATAATAGACAGTTTACTTCTATTGAGAATTACACAAGACATACAAATATTTAGGTTTGGCTATAACAATGCAACATGAGACTTATTGACAATTTAACAGCTTATTTTAATTGATATCATTAACTTTCAAATAAATTGATCACTTTTCTCATGTTTAATAAAATATATATGAACTTTCAGCAGTCTTTGCTTAAAATGCAAATTGCCGTTAGGCTTTATCCAGGTGCATATTTTTCTTTTTATGTTTCTTTTTTAACAAAAATCTTTAATTAATAGTTTCTGGCTATGTCCTATTTATAAACTATTCTATAATATAAAACTTAATATGAATAGATATTTATTAGTCATGCAGCCTGATATCTCGTACTTGTAATGTTATAACAAGAAACATTATTCAACACCAAGATGTAAACATATTTTTGTTATCATAACAATATGTCATAAACAAATAGAGAGAACAGGTTGCTAACACATTGTCTTTTTTATTTTACTTTCATGTGAACTTTGAATATTTTTATTTTTTTAAATTCTTCCTAACAAGTGACAATAGTTAATTGCATGGATAAAAATTTAGATTTTAATGCAGAAAATCATCACCATAGTGCCACTGAATTGGGAAAAAAAAGAAAAAACCTAATAGTAGGGTCATTCGTTTTTGATAACAACCAATTCCAGTGTGAAGTTGACAGAAATTATCTTAATATAGATGTAGTCTGTTAGTTAAATGACAGCAGCAAGGGAGTAATCAATACAATTAAAAATTAAATATTACCATCACCATTGGACAGTACAGTTAAACTATTAATAACACATCACTCAATAAATACCGAGCCTAATTAATAAAACAACAACTTTTAGGCAAAATTCAACTTTATTCATCAACATTGTCCTTCTAGGGTGATACACTGATTCCAACTCTTCTCTAACAATTCCCCGCTTTTTTTGTAGAACAATTTGTCTTTGGCCTCAAAATACACCTCGGTTTCTAATATCACTTCTTCATTGGAGCCAGATCTCTTTCCCTGGAGTATTCTTTTGAGGTCTGCAAGCAGCCAGTAGTCACTGGGGACTAGATCTGGAGAATACCTGGATGCAGAAGCAATTCAAAGTGCAATTCATGTAGTTTTGCCATTGTTGTGATCCACTTGTGACACCGTGTATTGTCACTTTTTACTTCTTCATTTGTGGCTGTTTTTGGGCGATTTCTTCCCTCAAACGAATCGATAATGCTATATAATATTTGCTATTGATGGTTCTTCTTTTCTCAAGGTAATCGATGAACAAAATACCTTACACATCCCAAAATACGGAGATCAAAACCTTGCCTGCTATGTTTGCATCTTTGGTCACTTTGGACGGCTCTCACCTGCTGCTGTCCACTCAACTGATTGCTGATTTGACTCCAGAGTAAAGTAGTGGATCCATGTCTCATCCATTGTCACATATTCATGCAAAACTCCTTGTTGTGCTGAAACAGTTGCAAACAATGCTTTGAATCATCGACATGTTGTTTTCGATTGACTGTGAGCAAACGTGGCACCCACTTTGAACACAGCTTTCTCATTGACAAATGTTCATGCAAAATGGTGAACATACTGCCTTCTGATATATTCAACTCCTCTGCTATCTCACACAACTTCAATTTACGATTGACCAAAACAAGTTTGGGGATTTTGTGTTTTCTGGTCTAACTGCCAATTTTGGGCAACCTGAGTGTTCGCATCATTTGTGCTTGTATGACTGCGTTTAAAGTCAGCATACCACCTCTTATCCATTGTTTCTGACCTAGCAGAGTCTGAATAACATTTATCAAGCAATTGCTTTGCTTGAACAGTATTTTTTTCCATCAGAAAGCAATGCTTTATGAACACACAAAATTCAGATTTTTCCATTGTTTTGAAAATTTGCAACAGTAGCTTCACTTAATTTGCAAACTAATAATCGGATTGAGCCCAAATTTTGTTACATGCCATTTGAAGGTTAGTACTTCAGAAAAAGCATATAGATTGTTTATTAGTAGTGCCATCTATATGTCAGGCCCGGGACTTATTGAGTGACGTGTTATTAAACTTTTTAACATTTGATTACTTATTCATTTATACCATATCACTTGATGATAAACCAAATAAAACAAGTAAAATATTGTTATATCAAAAAAGTTATGAATAAAATAAACTTATTTTTTTCACTAGATTTTGAATGTAAAAATTCTATTAACTCTATTAAAGAAATCATACAAAATGTTAAACAACTGATAACTCAATTTTATAAACAGGTTATCGTGGTCAAGAAAATAGTAGGAAAGTTATTAAGTTTAAAAAAGATACTTTAATTTTACTGAAAAATTATATTTGCACATTTACATATGAACACTTTAAGAATTATTATTTTACAGAATCAAAATGTAATTCATAACAAATCAGAGAGTGAATTGTCATCAAATTTCAGATTAAATTTGCCTACAAATAAAGTTTATATTGCACTAGATTAATGAAATTTATAGTACATGGATAGTCAATAAATTATATCATTTAACTTCAGTAGCTAATTTATTTAGTGCTTGCTGAAATAGGACTAGATATTAAAATAGAAATGAAGCCATCATAATATTTTGATTATAATGAGTACTTGAATTTTAAAATAAAAGGGGAAAATATCAACAAAGAAAAAAAAAGATAGATTAAATTTATTAAAATTATTAGATTTAAAGTTATCACTTGCGTTAAAATAAAAGTATTAAATCCAAGTATTTTGAAAAGTTCCAATCCTTAAGTGCTTATGGGAATGCACACACACACACACACACACACACACACACACACAATATAAGAAGACATCTCCACTTGGGTACAGCATACTTTATATCATACAACATTTCAATAAATAGAACCAGAGTAGTGGTAGCTGCAATATGTTTCATGCAAATCATGCAAACTTAAAGACTAGAACAGCATAAGAAAAATTAAGTCAAAATTTCAACATGTATGAAATGGATTATACGTAATTCCTTTTTATGAAATTTGTACAGATAAATGTTTCTTAATGTATTGGCCAACACAATTGCTGAAAAATAAGTATTTAAATTTTATTCATGAAAAGTGTATAAGTTATATCAGAATAATGTTTATAGCCAAAAAAATAATTTCTATGTACTTCACAAATTCTCATTAGTTGTTCATTTTTATAATACTGAATAATTACTGTCACTTGAATAACTTTCTACAGACTAAGTGGAAATTAAACCAATTATGTCTAACACATAATTTATAAATGTTCCTTTATTTTCAGAATAATTTAATATTATTATATAAATAACCTTTGACCGATTTGAAATTAACAGCAAAATTATAGCAATAGAATCCAAGCATTAAAAATGAGATGCTCATCCTAGACATCTCCCATATAGATCACATAACAAATGATACTGTGTAGGTACCTCCAATTAAATCACTGCTCATTTTCGATACCTCAATTTAAATTTAATTTTAAAAATAAAAATGTTTTCTTGAAGCTTTAATTTTAGCTTTAATTGAAAGCCAAGAGATTAAATTTACTAATTACAGTAAGCAAAATACCCTGGTTTAGTTCAAATCGAAATTATATTAATCGGAATCAAAAATTTAACTGCTGAAAAAAAATATTTTTAAATTTACCGCCATTATTGATTGATCGACACATTATGTAAACAGTAGCCAAATTTCTATTTTAAAAATCTTGCAACAAAAAAAAAAAAAATCTCCTTGACACGTTATTTTAAGTCAATTTTTATAACTGAATCTTACCTTTATCTGATTTCAAACAGTAAGTGCTTACTGCCTGGAAATTTACGATATAAATTTCTCTTTAACTACAGTAGCCCTCTTATCTGCGTTATCTTAGGTGACAAATGATTCATCGACAAGCAGTAGGTGTCAAGGATGTTTGGATGGCGACCAAAAGTGATAAAAAATTCATGTAGCTTAAAATGTAACATTTGGAAATTTAAATTTTTTTGTTGTTTTTTAACTAAATAGTAAAATTAAAAATTTAACAATATTTTCAGCAAGTATATAATATTTTATAGAATTTTAGTTTAGATTTATAGCCAGACTATGCTTTCTGAATAAATAAAAATTTAAATTTCTTTAAAATAATTTAATAAAGAATTAAATTAAAATAACCGAACTAAGTTATATTATGTTATTTATTAATATTTTTCTGAAATATTAAATATTTTTATGTTTAAATATTACATATTTTTTTGAAATTATTTATTAATATGCTTTCTGAAAAATTAAAAATTCTAAATTTCTTTTAGAATAATTTTAATTTAATAAAACAAAAAGAATGAAATTAGAATTAAAGTGTGGTTTGTGTCGTTTTCGATGTAAGGGGAATTCATCCAAACACTTGTTAACTTCTAAAAACAATACGACCTCTATGGAAACTTGTTAAGACCCCTATGGAACGCCGTACTTAATAAAAATTACCATATTTACACACAAATTTATCATTTTTAATTATTTTAAAAATAAAATTGATGAACGATTTTTATAAAACTTTTCAATTTTTGATATATAATAATCAATTCTTAAGTAAAAAAGAAATTCAACAACATTTCTATAAAAGGTTTTTAAAATATTTGTAACACTTTTATGAATTACTATAATAAAAAATTAAAAAATAAAAACAATTATTTCAAAATTTTATTAGTAAACAAAAAAAATTTTTTTCTTCAGACTATAATGTCCTTAATAATTATTTATTCCAGCAATTAAAAGTTTATCAAATTAAATTATATCAGAGTTTTATTGCATTTTTATCTTACTCTTCTGAGCAGATTTTCTGCCAGATTGTCCACTTTAAAATAAAAAACATAGATGATTTATATGCCCCAATGAGTCCTGCATTTAACTAATAAAAAAATTTTTTACAGCTAATTAAAATTTATTAAAATTTCATGGATTTACATGGGGGGGGGGGGGGGGGAACAGTTTTAAAAAATATATTTTCACCAAGATATTTAAAAAAATAATAATTTCAAAAATAATTTAATTCATTCGTGAATGAGTACTGAAAGTTTCATTCAAATCTGACTATTATTTGATTTTTGCGAGAATTTCCAAATTAATGTGTTTGTCACCGGGGGGGGGGGGAAGTGGGTTGTGTCATCATTACCTTACCCATTGTAAAACAGTCGTGAACTTTTTTTTAGCCGCTAACTCAAAAACAACATTTTCTATCAAAATTTCGAAAATGTTAGCAGGGATTAAAATTTTTTTAAAATAATTAAAACTTGATTTGATCTTTCCTCTTAATAATAATATAAATATTTTGATGGAAAAAGTTTGTTTTATTAAGTTTATGAACTTTTTTATTCATACTATGCTGTTTCATGCTGTTTTTTTAGCGATTAATTGGAGGTACCTAATACAGTGTGAGACACTATTAACAAGAAACAGGCTCATTGGAATACATTATAGCCACCACCAAAAAGAGAAAGTTGAAATGATAACCAACAATCTTTCCACTGCCATCCTCTAAGGTACTACCTCAGACAAAGAAGAGTCAGACAAAGAAAAGAATTGATCTGACAATACCACTGAGCAGATGAAGATAATTTACAGCAACTCAGACATTGACACACATCCAAAATTATATAGAAAGAGTTGGTCAAGGGATCAGCAACCTAACAACCACACCTAGTAATGGAACTTATGATGGTAATGATTGAGATATCTGCACTTCTTACAAAAACAACTGCCTTATATTCTACTCACACATCCTAAAGAATAAAGGTTCTAAAATGGCTAACATTGTATAAATATTATGAAATTAATCTATGTAATTAGGTGAAGAATTATATCACAATATATTTTTCAATCAACACCATTAATTATTTGAAGTCTGCTTCACAAAGAAAAATGTAATTTTTCCCTGCTCTATCTAGTTAAATAAAATGACAGGTCATATTTTTTTTCCTTTTTAGCAGATGTACTTTACAAATAATGACTAACAAGCAAACACCAGTACAAACAAATTAATATAGATCAATGTAATTCTTTCCCAAAGAGAGAACAATTAATTTTTAACTCTGTAGAGAATGCAAATATTATTGCTTTGTAGATATCAGAAAAGAAAAGGAACTGTTCTTGCTTAAGTTAATATTTGTCTTCGCAAATTAAACATTTATAGAAAAATATCCAATAGGAGTAAAGATTATCTAATTAGGAGCAAAATATACCAGAACACAAGGAGCTGACTTTAAAAATATAATACATTTATAATGATACACTAATGAATGATACACATCAATAATTAAATTTATCAGTGAGTGCAAGATAGTGTCCAGCACTCATTAACCAATTTCCTTGGCAATATATATGCAGGCTTATTGAACAAAAGTACATTGACTCAAACATTTTCAGGAAAGCATAAAGAAATTATTTGTGACACCTGAAAATCAGTGAGATATTAGGAGCAAAATAAATTAATGGAAAAGAAATGCAAACACAAACAGTAATTACGTCCTTAACAAAATCATGTTAACTTTTGTTATTCAGTTTGTAGCAAATAAAAAAAGAAATCCTGAAATCACAAAATGAAAAACAAAAGCAAAATTGCAATATAGTTAGGAGACTTGTGCAGGTTTACCAGTAAAATAGTTTTCATTTGATAAAAACTTACAGATTATTTAAATATGTAATAATTCACAAATTTTAAAAGAAGCAGAGTAATGAAAAAAACTACCCTTTTACAAAAAAGTGAAAGATACACCTAAATTTATAAAAAATAATAATTGGTAACAAGCTGTATCTGTAACAGTGAAGAAAAGGTGTTGGTTATGCTGCCATGGTAACTGCTGAATACATTTAAAAACATGAAAATTTTTCATCTATTATAATAAAGAAGGGCTAAAATTCATAGAAAAGTTTTTAATATTTTTGTTCACTTTTTAATTTGATTACCAAATAAAAAAAATTATTTAATTTCTAGGCATTTGAATAGCCAATTTTTACTTGGCACTTCAAAGGACATAACAGATAATAATTTAATCATAAATTAAACTTATTTTTAAATTTCAGTGGTACATAAACGTAAAATATCTTATAAAATTACTGTAAAATACTTCTAAACCATATAAATATATGTTTTAATGACAAAATTGAATATTTTCTACCAGATTATCAAAATGCACAAGTGTTGAATTTTCAAATACAATCTAATATTTACATTAACTGAAATAAAGGATTCCATAAAAATGGTAAATAAAACATAAAAATGCCAATTATTTTACTTTCAAATGATACTAAACTAAAGACAAATCTACAAAATTATATTAATTCTAATTTAAAGAAAGCAGTAGCCATCAATAACTTTCAACAAATATCTTGGAAAAAATTTTGTTATAAGGATAGAGTGAAACACTGTATTAATCCATATCTTAAACCATAAACTGTTGAATAGACAACAATAATGAACATACATGAAATATAATGTTTAACTGAAAATATATCTACAAATTTTATACAATTGTTTGTAATTAAATTTACATTAATTTTAAGAAGATTATAGACACCTGCTTTAATGAAAATGTAACAATAATTTAAAATATTTTCAGACAAAATAAGGTTAACTAGTCTTCATTATCAACCAGAAGTAATAGATTTATCTGTTATATAAAAAAATGTCACTTTGAACCAAATTAACTTGAATAAAAGACAATAATTTTTAGAAAATTCAGCTGAGAATCTCTGCTTGTATTCCTATAAAATGAAGCAATATCAAAGAAAACATCTTTCATCCTGAAAAATAAAAACTGAAGAAGAGCATTTGGAGCCTGACACAAATACAAAACATTTTGTGGAAAAAATATTTACAAAGAAAAACATTCAAGTTATAAGCAGAATACAAGTAAACATTTCAAGTCAGTATTTCACATTTCTTTTTTATCAGAATGACTTGAAGGCAAATAATGTAAAATATGCATAAACATTAAATATTTAGTCACAATTTCAGATTTTTTAAAAATTCAAATATTGCATGAAACTAATTTATGAAATATTTTAATCAATCATTCATAAACATCAATTTAAATAACTAATCTTTAAAATTATAACAAATCATAATTATTGATACAAGCTAATGTTTCAACCAAATTTACATTTTAAAACTACTTATTAAAAACTTGTAATAATTGTTTTATGTAATTACAAATATTGTTCTATTTAAGATATAGATGTTTTAAGCAGTTTGTTGGAAGTTTCAGCATTATCCTAAAAAATTGCATACTTTTTATTGTGCAGCTCACTATCAATATCAAAATGCTACTGTTTAGATGAAATATCCTATCTCAAAAATGCTTGCATTACAGACTAGTTTCAATGCAAAGCACTTAGCAAAAATGATGAAGAGCATCAAATACATTGTAAAAAAAAATAAAAAAAATTTATTCTATCAACACATCATGTTCAGCAGGAATGTCATTGTTATGTATGAGTCAGTTAAGTGCCATACGTGATACACGCTTGGGCGATCATGTCTCAAAAGAGACATGACTGACTGGGCAGAAGATTATCCCACAGTAGGTTGCCATTGCTTCCTGCGGTATACTGGTTGCCAGCCAAGGCTATAGAACCCAATCTGTACTATAATTTAACCCATAACTGGAGGGAACAGATGCATAGAATATGACTGGAATTCGAACTCAGGTTCCCGATTTCTCGTTCAGAGTCAATATCCACTGCACCACGACGCACTTCCCTGTTATGTATACAGCTGTATAATTGGTCCAAGAGTAAAAACATAATTGATACTTCAAATGCAATAGCATCATTACAGCACTACAAAATATGCATTGGAATTAAATTTAACTATTTAGAATGGCTCAGTGTAGAAAAATGAACTGAGAACCAAGTTAATTTCTACAATCTGAGGAGATAAACAGAAAGTACTGAATGCATCATTTGATGACTATACTGATAACATAGGTAAAAATTGCCTATATTAAGGGCATAATTTTAAAGTGGTAGAGATTACATATCTCAACAGCAATGTGTTTTGCAGAAATGAAGAAACAAATATAATCAAGTTAAATATTAAAACTTTTCTCTATTTTCTAGCAATGATATTTAAATTTTAAATTTATAGAAAGAGACCAAATTCAGTTCACATCAGTTTAAAGAATTCAAATTTAAGTCAGATCAGTTTTAAATTTGAAAAAAAGATCTTTACATAATATATAAAAACAAGTAATAGCAAAATTATCAGCAATAATTTCAGAAGAGAGAGAAGAGTTAATAGAGAGTAGTAAAAATGTTGAAACTTTATAAAGTTTTTTTTTTAACATTATCAAACTTTTAATGTCAAAGTTAAAAAATTTTCTCTGAGTTTCCACAACAATATATGTATCAGATCATTCATAACAAGCTAAAATATATTTGAGAAATTATAACAAGTAAATTTAATAAAAATTTAAATAAAAGCTTTTATTACAATTTGATTTCTTCAAAATAAACCATCAATGAGATTTGCATTTTCATCAAGAGTGTCACCACCAGTTTTGACTACTTCTTTAACTGATATTCATTGTTTTTTATAATACAACTACACTTGCTTTGTAGATCAACAAGATCAACTATCAGGCATACAGAAATTTTATTATGCAAATATGTGTGTATCCACAACCACAACAAAAAAAAAAAAAAATTTAACTGCTCATATTTAGTTGATTTGTACAATTATAAAAATTACTAAAGTAAATTTTACAATAGAAATCAACTTTTGATTGGTTAACCTAGTTGAAAGAAAAAGATACAAAAAAGCTTAGAATCTACACAGAACCAAAAAACAAAAGTAATTTTTATAAAAGGTGACATATTTTTTACTGCTAAAATATACAATTTTCATATAACTGTTTTTGTTTGTTTCATAATTAATGTGATGATCAAATAGGACATGGCTTTGATACTTTTAGCCAATGGCGATTGGGGGGAAGACAACTCGGTTCCCCCCACCCCACTTTTATAAGCTTCAAAAATTTATGAAACTGATCAGTCTCTGATTTTGATAAGATTTGATCTTCAGCACTTTTCCCTCTAAGCTTTCTATTTCATTTAGATTTTTATGGAGACATACAGAGACCAGTTTGAAAGAAAATCAAACAAAATAAAACAACTAGATAGAAACAGACATGTTGTTAGGGAGAAAGAGACTTAATAGGCATATTTTAATTTCTAAAAAAAGGCGTTAATTAAAAATAATGTCCCCAACTTGATATGTAGACACAGAGGCAGTCAGTGTCTTTTGACCAAGTGAAAGAATAGATCAGTAATTTTCTCCACTCTAATAAAGATAATCAGCACTGAATTCCCAGACACTGCTTGAGTTTGCTTCCCACCTCCTCAGAAAAATCTCAGGCCTCTAAGTGGCCCCCCTCACTTTCAGGGTTTCACAATTACCACTGCTTTCAGCCTGTAAAATTTAAAGTACAGAACTACTGGTAACCAGTGACTAGCTTAATTACTCTTCAGCCTAACTCAACCTACTGAGTGTGTGTGTGTGTATTTGTTTTATGCTTTCAGGGTTCCATAACATAAGATTAATTCCCAAGGACTAGATGTCATCATTTCTTAACTAGCTTTCTGGTATAGCTTCTGCATGATTGCAAAAATTGTAACAATATTTATACCTACTCAAATTATATTAGCAATTTTTAAGTAATTATTGGATATATTTTTTTATCTAGTCTTATTTATTACTATAAATTTTATATTTAATGGGTACATGTCTTTGAGTAGACCTCCCTGTTTTTGTTTTTTTAAGCAGTGAAATTAATGTCTACTGGCCTAATGATCAAAAGAAAATGTGCCTCCTGACAGGAAACAAATCCATATTCTCTTAATCTGGGAAACTACTTTCAAGCCAAATGTGCTTTACCACTGAGTTACAAGAAGCCAGCAAAGCAAAGCTCAATTATGCTATTTAAGAAGTGTACATATACAAGTACATAAAAGAGGTGTTGTAAGATTGCTTATATGAATGTGTTATTTGATGACCACATTTATGACATCAGAAAAAAAGCAAATCAAAAGCAATAAACCATTTCCTGAGTATGTCATTAATCAGTATATGTATTTACTAAATTATAAAATCACTTATAAAATATAATCCTTATTTTCTTCTCATCAATTACTAACAACAGAAAAATACAGAAAGAAATTTTATTGATTGATTGATGGAGTTGTTTACTACACCTTACTAACCCATTGCAGGTTATTTAAAGCCAAATATTTAGATTGTAAGAATGGGGGGGGGGGTAGAGGGAATAATAAGGGTTTAATGATACAAGTCTTATGAATTAATCCATTAGTGGAGAGAGAAGAGGTGCATTCATACATTTGTGCAGAAGTGACTATAACAAAGCCAACAGGAATTGGAACTCAGCTCTTTGATTAACAATTCCAAGCCATTATTCATTAACTACCTGCATATCCAAACTTACAGCACCTAGTATTCCCAAGCAATCACCCATTTAGGTAGTGACCAGGCTCGATATTACTTAATTTTGGTGATCATACAGTAAACCAATGATTCAATGTGATATGGCCATAAGCCAGAGAGAAATTTAGGCTTAGAACAGTCTGATGTGTTATAGTATATTTGCTTTAAGGTACTTCCAATAAATTGCCGAAAAAAAAACAGCATAGTATGAAGGAAAAAGGTCCCCAACTAAATAAAAACAAAGTTTTATCGGCAAAATGTTCATGTTATTATTAAGATAGATCAAAGTATTTTTTAAAAATTTTTAATTCTTTCTAACACACTCAAAATTTTGGTAGAAAATCTTGTTTACCTTTCATCCATGAGTGACGTAATTTTCACGGCAAATATAATATTACACAAGGCACTTTTTTGCCAGTGAGAGACACATTAATTTGGAAATTCTTGCTAAACTGAAATAATGGTCAGATTTTGATGAAAATTTCAGGATTTATTCATAATTAACTGAAATCATTTTTAAATAATTACTTTTAGAAAATCTTTGTAAAAATATTTTATGTACCCCCACCCACCCATCTATCAATTAATTTCTGGAAACGTCTAGAAATTTACAATCGTTTCCCCATAAACCCAATATTAATTAAATTCAGGAGTCATTGGGGAATGCTAATCAAATTTTATTTTTCTAAATTAGCCCATTTTTAGAAAATCTGCTCCAAATTGCAAATATAAAAATGCAATATAACTATGCCATCTTTTTTTTATTTAGATAAACCTTTAATTAGTTTTATAAACAGTATATATTAAGGATATCATAGTCTTAAAAAAAAAAAATGTTTTTTTCAATGAATAATGAATTTTTACAAGAATTGTTCTCATTTTTAAAAAAATGAAAAAAATTTTAAAAAAACTTTTAAAATTTCCTCTTTCATTGTTAACGCTGGGTTGTTAAATTAATGTGTGACAACTATATTTATTAATCAAAAATTGAAAAGATCAATACAAATAATTTAGCCAATGGATTTTGAAAATAATTAAAACATTTTAATTGTGTGCATGCTGACGAGTTTGAATTCCAGTTGAATTCTTCGCATTCACTTACACACAAATACCCTTAGGAAAAGTATTAATCCATCTCTTCCCTCCAGTTATGGGTTAACTGACTGTATTTATCATTAAGAGGTCATGTGATTCAAGGGTTGTCCCCTTTACAGGAAAAAAAAAATCCCTATTATGAATATTTGTATTCAGTGCCCAATTCTATACATTTCCACATGTTTCTGAATCGCCCAACAACAGGCTTCCCAAATCCCACTTTCAAAATTTAAAGTAATTTACTTCCTAGTTTCATCATCTTTTACATTAATTGTGAATGTAGGTACCTTACAGAAATTGAAAAAGCTTTCCTGTTTCTATTTTTTATCACCCGTGTTTGGTCTGTTTTTGTTGTACATTTCAATAGCCTTTTTGCTAATCCCACCATTGAAATTATAAATTTTTTATTGTTAAATTCCTAATTGAGTTAGTTCAGTTATTTCAATTTCATTTTTTCTTATTAAATTGTAAAAATATTTCAAAAGAAAGTTTTATATTATTTTAATTTTTATTTATTCAGAAAGTATATTCAAACATATGGCTATAAAGCTAACAACTAAAATTCTATAAAATATTATATAATTGCTGAAAATATTGTTAAATTTTGCTATGTAGTTAAAAACCAAAAATTGAAACGTACAATTATGATTACATACAATTATGTCATGTTTGGCTGCCATACCTAGCGTCATTGATGACTTCCAGTTATCATTATATCATTCGTCACCTCAAATGACCCTGATAAGAGGACTACCATGATTAACAAACACTTTTATCATACATTTCAGACAGTAAGCAAGTAATACTTGTTTCAAATCAGATTAGGTAAGTTTAAATTTGCTAATTTTTATAAAATAATGTTTCAGCAAGGCATATTTTATTTTTGCAAGATTTTTTAAAACTGAGACCTGTTGATCAATGAAAAAAGGCTGAAAAATTGAATTTTTTTTTTTTTTTTTTAAATCAAAAAAATTTTAGATTTCAATCAATATAATTTCGGTTTGAAATATACCAGAGTATTTTGCTTACTGGAATTGGTAAATTTAATCTCTTGGCTTTCAATTAAAGCTAAAATTAAAACTTCCAGAAAACTTTTTTATTTTTAAAAATTCAATTTAAATTTAGGTATCAAAAATGAGTGGAGGTACCTATTAGGTACCTCCAAAGAAACACAATATCTAAGTTATAAAATGAATGTATAAAATGAAGAATTTTTTACTTTTGTTTTAAGTCTTTCAAAAATAAAATATACTTTACTGAAACTTTGAGGAATATTAGTTAATTTAAAGTTTAATCTGATTTCAAACAAATATTACTTTCAGTTTAAAATATTGCAAAAATGCACAGAGCTTGACAGTTTAACTGACAACCAGAAGTTTATCTATTATTATTATCTAAATTTTTTATAGAGAGGACATATCTGCAAAAATTACTTGTGGAATATGAGCACTTTTTTTGTATAATTTTTAACAACCCAGTAATCTTAAAAGTTTAGGAAAATATTCTTAGTAATCTAATGTTTTATTGAATTTTAAATACTTCAGCTTTAAATTTACTATAGTTACCATCCTTATTTTCTGATAATGTTGTGTATGAACATCTATAGTTACAAAAATCAGTATGTTCATATACACAAAAAATAAATTCAAAATTTTTTTTTAATTACTGGCATGGCGGAGAGGGTGGGGGTAATTGTAATAAGCTTTTCCACTTATGATTAGTAAATTATCATTTTTACTTAATAACAATATAACCTTACCGGTACAAATTATTACAAAATTTTAAAAGACTTAACTTTATAAATTATTCTAATTAAAAAACACTTTTTGTAAAAATTCATTATTCATAAAAAAATACTTTTTCTTAAGACAATAGTGTATCAGTGTTTGAGTTTTATTAAAGTTCACCTCTGTATGTTCTCAGGTAACATAAGTGGTATAGTTATTTTTTGTTTATGCAAATAATAATTTGAACTTCAGTTTAAATATAAATTCTTAAATCAATTTTCAGAAATTATTTTAATATCAATTTTTTCCACTCAATAAAGTTCTTATAATGCTATCATAGTTAATTGAATATTGCTAAAAACAAACTATAATTGTAATAAATCTTCCTATGAATAATAAGCTTATTATTTAGTAGCTTGATTAAACTTTTATAAATTTGAGCTAAGCATTCAACCAGTGACACCTTCCAAGTAAAAGAGGAAAAAAGGGGAGGGGCAATTAAAAATGCGATTTCTTTTTTATTTCTTCAAGATTGACAAATACAAAAGCAAACAAAGTTATTTATATCCTTTAGATCCCAACAGTTAAAACCACAAACGAAGAAAAAAAAACAACCTTTATATATATATATATATATATATATATATATATATAAAATACACACACATACATACATACAGAGAGAGATAAAAAAAAATCATTCATTCTTATAAGAACAGCACACCAAGGCGACCAGTTGAAATTTTCGACCAATCAGAAGCCAACGTTAATCATGAATATTAATGAAGCAAAGTTGAGCTCAGATTACATAGGCAGCAACATGCTGAAATGTGGTTATTAGGCCAGATACAATATTGTTCAAATGACGTGTTTTTGTGCTATTGCTTCACCAGTTCTATTTACTGCTTGGCAGTTGAATCAACACAGTAGCAGCTGACACAGTAGTAGCAGCAGACACGATAAATTATTCGACTACCGACATTACATTATCGATAAATAATGTATTGATAAAGAAGAGTCGATTTATTTCTTTATTTTGATTGGGTACTATAGTATTGCTGAGTAAAACTAAGTGTACTCAGTTACAGTGTACTGTAGTACTTTGAAAAAAAAAAGTTTATGCGTTTTTTCGCATAAGTTACAACGCAAAATGATATGGTTAATTAAAAAAATAGCACCTTGCTTGGTTTCTTCAAAAGTTTGGTCGCGCTTAAACTTAAATGAGCTATTGAACTGTCGTAGAGAATTTTCCTATTGTTTGTCTGTACATATCGAATTTGTTGGTTGAAAAAAAAATTGCTAGCTCCAAATATTTTTTTCTTCTTTTTTGAATGATGGCGTATCACTAATTATGCCAATGAAAATTAAAGCTAAATGAAAGTAAAACACGAAGAAAAAACACTAAATACTGGACGGTCTAAGTAACTAGCTGTAATAACAAAAAAAAAAAAACTATTTGACTTAGAAAACAGGGAAGTATTTTTTTTTTATAAACAAATATTAATTTGTATTTTAAGGTACACTCTTTATTCTCAGACTTATCCATTCCCAAAGAAATCTTTAAAAATTTATACTAAAAGAAACCAATTTTAGTCAGAAAATGCCACAGTAATATAAATTTAACACTAGTATAGCTGCTGTGTACAAAAATCAAATGACGATCCAAGACCTGGTTGGTTGTTGCTAGAGTCCAAACCCACTTTTTGAATCTAACAGCTAGCTTGTCAAGCAGTGTATAATAAATTCCCGCCTAAGTCAACAGAGTAATTACTAACCTGTAATGAACGTCTTGTAAGCAGTACACAATATTAAGTATACTAATATATCTAAAAATAAAAAAAAATTTTAAATAAAAGTAACGTTAAAAAAAAAAAAATTAAGTAAATTGGACAAGCTAATTCAGTTTTTAAGTCTAAGTCACCATTAGAGTATTTCAGATGAAAAGTCATCATTTCTCCAGGAAGGCAATGGAAAATTACTGGGAAATAAATGCTGACATATACACTAACGAATGGCTTGCATGAATTTAATCAACAACTACTGACCTTCCAGGCTATAATATGGTTACTCCATCAAGTAGAAATCGATGTCGAGCCGTGGACAGCCAGCAATTGTGTCAGCCATGCTGGAATATGAAAACAACACAATGTGTTGATATAAAAATAGAAACTGGGTTATGGTACGGAGTGGCGATCAAGGCCGGACTTGCGGACTAACGAAACCTCTGTATTATAATAAAATAAGACTGTTCAATCATTTAAAAAGGTTAATAATAAGTAGAAAAATATTCGATTAACCGAAAAAAAACAAAGAAAATATTTCCTACCATCTCAGAAGGCCAGAAAAAATATAGTGAGTAACGCACACGAAGTGGCTGACTTAAAATAGTTCTCTGGTTAATGCAGGCCATCGCCAGAATGGCTTCCAAGCTTAAAGAAGAGGTATTATATTCTAAGTATACTCTGTTACTTAGGCCTTCAATTTAAATCAATAAACTATCGCACATTTAACCTTTGTTCTTAACCCACTCTACTATTGAAAATTTAGTGTCAAAAATTAAGAGGAACAAGAATAAAACGAATATCAAATCCCCCCACGTAACGGACGTGGCATGATGGATTCAGTATTATAAGGGGATGCCTTTAGATTGCCACGGAGCTCAAATACTTGTCCCGACTTTTGTAAGGGAGACAAGGTGGAAACACTATTTCACGAAAATTTAATGGCGAAAGTCGTAAAAATCTTTGTTTTATTCTCTCCTTCACAAATTTAAAATATCTAATCAAAAACATTATACTTTTGTAGAAACGAGTAAATTAACCGAATGGAAAACTTTGAAAACAGTAAAATACGTATTTTTCTAAAAGAAATCAAACATTAAGAAAAATATACGTTATTTTTTTTTTTAAATGAGAGCTCATCAACTAAGTAAAAAAGAAATAGGTTTTTAATATCATTCTTTGATTTAATCGATTATTTCAATATATATTTATTAGCCATTATTACATAAATGTATAAATTAATAGAAGTAATTTTAATTTCGCTTGATTGTTTACTGCATAGATATAAGAGTTCTGATTACCTTATTTTGCTATTTTTGTTATGTTTACATTTTTTTGTGGTTTAAACAAGCTAGCTACAAGAAAACTGAATTATGATCCATAAAATAATTACTAAGTAATAATATTTAAATTATTATTCAAAATAGAGCTTGTATTTTTTTCATGATCGTATTTAAACTACTTTTAGTTCCTTGGAAAATATTTTTGTCAGCAAAACAGAACTCATAAGGATACAATCCTTATGATCATAAAAGGAAAAATGTTTAAAATTCCCTAAATGTATAAAAAAAACCCTTCCAAATGATTTTCTGCATAATTAAATTTTATTTTATTTTGGTAGCTATTATTTCTAATTAAGTTTAAATTAATTGTTTATAAATGTGAATAAAAAAAAATTTAAATTTGAAACTTAGATAAAATTAAAACTAAATAAGACTTGGAATAAGATTCTCCCTTTTCTCAGGAAACACTCATATCTCCTGTAATGAATAATGACAAATTAACAATATTGATAAGTATAAAATTATTAATAATTTAATAAATGTAAAACTTATACTATGTTTAAAAAAGACATTTTTAAAACATTCATTATCATTTCGAGCTTTTCAAGTATGTAAAAAATAAAATCCAAGTATTTTTTTCCTATTAATATTTAAAATAATCTTTAATATTTTCTCAAATCCCTAGCAAAGTTAATGAACATATTTGTTTTACTTTTAAGCATCATTGATAGCAGCTGTGAATATTTTTATGAGCCAAATAGGTGTTGTTTTATTTAGGGGTTGGGGAATATTAGTTATTTCTTATTTACAGTTAGATTTTTCAGAAAATTTTGAACTGAACCCTTTATTTAATCTACAAGAGCAGACTGTTCTTGTTCTACTGTCCATATCTTAGGATATCTCATCTTGTTCCTTTTAGTACTGTTAGTTTATTGCTTACTATCTTTCTACTGAGTCTGTACTACCAAGCTCAGGGCTTGAACTCAATTGCTATGCCACCAAATTCATAAACCAACATTTTAATCCATTAAGCCATTCTCCCATGAGAAGTTCCGACAGAAATAGGTAACTTGATCTTTATGACAATGAAAAGGTTATTGAAAGATTTTTAATAATATTTTTTTAATCGTTTCACCCCAAGCAAGGCGGTACCGCCACTGATGTGCAGGAGGTGACAAAAGAGAGTAAAAGTTTAGGCAGGAGGAGAGTGAAGAGAAAGACAAACCAGTTACAGGGGGTAACAAAGAAAGGGCAAGAGAAGGATGTGAACACAGGAGTGAAGACAGTTGCAAAGGTAGAGAGAAAGGAAAAGAACAAGATACACAAGGTGATGTAGAAAGGACTGGAGTCAAGTGATAAGAGATGGGAATTGACATTGCATTTAAATTCCTGGAGGTTGTAGCCATCAGGAAAGCAAGTATATGGAAGGGAGTTCCACAGGTGGAAAGTGCAAGAAAAGAAGCTGATGGAGTAGAATTGTTGCCTGCACTTGGTTGATTTAAGTATAAAAGGGTAGGACCTTGTTGCCAGTCTGGTTGCACAAGTAAATTCTTATGAAGAGGGCACCAGTGATCTAAGTTCATCAAAGCAAAAGCCATGAAAATATTTGTAGAAGAGACAGACGGAAGCCACATCCCACCGTGAGAAAGTGGCTGGAGTCAAGCTGCCAGGTCTGGACCATTCACATTACAGATTATCCTTTGGAGCCTGTTGAGAACACTGAGATGAACAGTAGGGGCACCTGACTAGATATGACAACAGTATTCTATGCACGGTTGGATGGTTGATTTGTATATGTGCAAGATGGATTCAGGCGGAAAAACTTCCTGGCCTGACACAGTAACCCAACCTTCCTAGCAGTGGATTTAGCTATTGTCTCAATGTAATGATTCCACTTGAGGTCGGAAGATATAATAAGGCTGAGGAGGTATAGTAGATTGCTTTCAGGGAGACTCGCTTGTGCTTATGGGGGGGTGCAGGAGAGATTGCCTGTGATGGTTGACAGATAGCAGCTTCATTTTAGAAGCATTGAAATTTACAAGCCACTTCTTATCCCAGTCTACTACTGAGCGAAGTTCCTTCTCTAGACCAGCAGAGAGGCTATGTTTGTCCATCTCGCCAGATTTCTTACTGATGCAGGAGTAAATGGTGGTCTCATCTGCGAAGATGCCTACTTGGAATTTGATCATGTCAGGGAGATCATTTATGAAGATTAGAAAGAGCGTCAGGCCTAGGATAGAGCCAGCGTTTGTGCAGTAGGATGTGGAGGCATACCCATTCAAGACGACCTTCATTATGCAGTTAGATAGGAAAGATTGGATCAGATCAAGCAAGCATCCAGTGATACCATAACCCTGTAGCTTGTGCAGAAGGCCATTATGCCTAACCCTATCAAAAGCCTTGGAGATATCCAGGGCAACAGCATGAGCCTTGCCTGACTTATCAAGGGCCTGGTATATGTATTCCATGATAGTCATTGGCATATCGGTAGTAGATCTGGCAAAGCGGAATCCATGCTGTCTGTCTGAGAATAGTTTATGGGCAGTAAGATGTTGAACATTGATAATAGCCTCAAGCACTTTTCCAAAAATTGGTAGGAGGCTAATAGAGCAATAATGTAATGGGTCCAAGGGTTCCCCTGAGTTCTTGAATACAGGAATGATAGAAGAGGACATCCAGCAGGCAGGAAAACAGGAAGCAGAAAGGCAGTAATTACAGAGTTTAGAAAGGACAGAGGAGAGTTCAGGGGCACATTTCTTCAGGACAATGACCGGGATTCCATCACCTCTGCTCACCTTATGGGGGTCAAGTTGTGATATTATCTTAGCTACCAGAGACAGAGTTATGTAAGTGTCTTTCAGTTGAGCCTCAGTTCTAAGAGGAAAGTTGGGTGCGGGTACTCCTGACAAGTCAAATGTAGAGTTTGATGAGAATCTGCAAGCAAAGCACTTGGCCTTGTCCACAGATGCCGTGAGGACCTCAAATTTATTGATTAAGGGAGAGATGGAGGATTTGATGTTGTTCAGTACATGTTTGTACAACCACCAATAGTCCTTGAAGCTGAACTTGCGAGCAGCTATGCGCTGCCTCATTCTCTCAAAAAACAACAGCTTAGTGTTATTCAGGATCCTCTTACACTCATTATGAGCAGAGGCAAATAGGCACTTATTGTGGTCAGATGCATGGCACTAAAATAGCCGGAAATAGTGGTTCCTGTGGGCAATGACAGCCGAACAGGCAGGAAGAGACCTCAAAGGCACAGTCCTCAACTCATGTTGGTAGGAGGCTCCTGGGGAGAGTGAGAGTGAAGAGATATATTAATAGAAACAACAGTATGATCAGAGTTACTGAGAACTGCGAGATTTGGCAGGAGTCAGGTACAGAAGTGAAGCAGAGATCTAGTAGAGAAGCATGTCCTGAAGGGATACTGGGAAAGCGCATGGAGAAACCCACCTCTTGCATAAGAGATTGAGAAATAGAAAAGTTCATGGCGTGAATGCCAGCAAAATAAGTGACAGAGATTTTTAGCCACTTGGCATGATGGGTGTTAAGATCTCCGAACACAAATATGTTAGCGAATGGGTGGAAGGAAGTAGCCTTATCTATATTGTCAGAGATGCTGTCTAGCAGGGAGCAGTCGGGAGAGGAGAGAAAGAGAAGATTGGTGGTCAGGAGATTCAAGAGATGTCACCCTAGTTAGAGGAAGGTGTTCACTGATGTAAACAAAATTTGCAATATAAGTCTTCAAGCATTGAATTTCTGTAGATTCTAAATCCAAAATTCATTAGAATTAGATATATTTTCATCTATCTTCCAACACGTGTCATAAAATACAATGGTGATTGAAAGGTAACAAACAAAACACTCTTTAAATGAACCAAGATATTAACTTGTAACTAGCAACTGTTCACTAAAATTCTAATTCTTGTTCTTAATTTGCATGTTATTTTAAGTTTTACCAAAAACAGGCTATTTATAAAGGTGATCTAATTATATTTATGCTTGTTTATCAAGTTCAGCCTGAAATTGCACATTATTCAATAAAAAATTTTCTTTTATTTCATTAATTTTTACTACATTTTTTAGGCAATAGAAAAATCATTTTCATTTGGGTTGTTCAAATAATTTTTATTTTAAATGCCATGTC
Source organism: Ascarosepion bandense (assembly GCA_037127315.1). NCBI lineage: Eukaryota > Metazoa > Mollusca > Cephalopoda > Sepiida > Sepiidae > Ascarosepion > Ascarosepion bandense. The sequence continues at coordinate 1,275,220 of JBBBDQ010000184.1, forward strand.
ACATGGGTGATCATGACTGCTCAAGATTATCTGTGACTTGTCTTGGAAAAAATAGTGCAATGGCTTTCTGTTGCCTTATCTGATTTTGAATTCAAGTCATCCTTTTAGACTAGCAGCCAATGATCAAAGTTAGAGCCTTGTCTAACCTGTTATTTAACTTCGAGCTGATGTTCAAATATACTTGTACAATTTTGCATTAGGAAATATATGAATAAATGAACAAACAGTAAGATTTTGTTTTTAAAATTTGCGAGTAGCTAAACAGATATAAAAACAGAACACATGCTGCCTGGTTAGCAGTCCTGATAGCAGTTTTAAGCTAACCAGCCAGAAAATACAAACTCACACTTGGGAATTTCAATTTAAAAAATAGGAGAGAAATTGTCCAAACCATGATGGAAAAGGATCCCCCAGAAGAAAAAGAAAATTTTTAGTAAATTTCAATGCATTAATTAAATAATTTTTTTTTTAAATTGGTAGGGAAAAATGCTTGATAAATGTGTTCTAATTGAAGTAAATGTGGAACAACAAATCAAACATAAAAACCTGCATTCATCATGTTTAATGGTATTAAACTAATCTGTTTTCCATTATATAATCATTGGAAATTTAAAATGTTTCAAAAATGTATTTTGTGTAATAACCAAAAAATAACTGCACTATGGTTTCATATGAATGAAAAGCCATAATATAAATTGAAACTGCATTATCATGCAAAGAAAATGGTGAATGTTTGATGAAATGAAAATGGATTGATGCAATATTACTTTCTTTAACCAAACAATGCATATAAATAATTAATACTTTTATAGAATACAAATCATATATCATCCAATAATTAACTGAAACATAAAACGTAAAATTGCACATCAGCAAAAATGGATCAGAATAGCTGAAAACATTTTGAAAACATTTTGCAAAAACTAGACCAAGGTAAAAATTCACAATCAAGTGTGAAATTTAATTTTGACAAATAGGAAAAAGATTGACTGCATACTGAAAGAAAAAGACGAAGCCAAATTTCACGATCAGATGTTAAATTTATTTTCTAACCAATGAAGGGAAGCAATTTGCAAAACTGAGAGAAAAGTTAACAATCTAGTGTGAAAAGGTAAATCAGTATAAAGGAAAAGGGAAGGAAAATCAGAATCAGTCAGTCAAATGGCAGCACAGAGAGACGACAAGCAAGATGTGACTAAAAAAATTTTAATTTGCCAACCCAGACATAAAGTCACGTCACACATTCATTCTCCTTCTTCACTCATGCTAAATTCTTTTACCTCTTCTTCTCTATTCTCAATATTCTCACAGTCAACAAAGACGATGACAACAACAACAACAAGATACTTCAACTGACTCCTAAAAACTAAAGTCCAATAAGTACAATTTACTTTATTTCTTTACCTTCCTTTTCTCTTTCTCATCGGCCATAAAAATAAGGAAAGGCATACAGACTTTATTAGTAACCTTTTAATCTTTCTGCATACACACATTCTGCTACTAGAAACTATAAGCTCTGAATTCATTTAATTTCTTACTACCATTTCTCTGGAACATTTAACTATGTACATTTTTTTCTTAGAACATTATTACTTTTTACAAATTTGTTATTCTGTTTAGTTAATAAAATTTTACTTTAGCATACAAAACGAAATATTTTATTATTTTAAATTGTGGAGACTTGTGTTGTGTTTGGCATAAGGTTAATTTGATAAACATCACCAAGGATTCTACATTTTCATGTTCTAAAAATGACATAACTAAAAGTGAATCAGTTAAATGTGTTATGGCATACTTACTATTCACCCAACATTTTTTTCTTGATTCCTGGCAAGAACTTCTTTAATAAAGATAAGATTTTAAAAACCACTCATTCTTCTTTATGCTTCTTCTAAGGAGACATTTACACACTTGTTTATTATTTCTTGCTTACTACCTGTGTTAAAATTCAATCAATTAATATTGTTTGTGTTAACAATTTATTAAAATTACATAAGTTTTGACTTATTGAAAAATTAGAATTATGAAAAGTTTAACTTAGGATCAGAATCTAAAAATGGTCTGACATTTTTCTCTGGACACCATTATTGTATATATTTCACGAGTAAATTTTTATTGTTCTGAAAAGGCTATTCTGAAAATTTCATAAAATCACAGGTGAAACTGAATTTATACATTTTTTCTCAAGAATTGATAAAAAAATTGTTAATCTTTATTTATTTAATTATTTATTTACAAGATTATTAATTTACTAGCAGTACAAGATTATTAATTTACTAGCAGTGTTGCTCGGGTGTAATGAAAGCTTTAAAACTAATCCATGGTCCTGGAGCTCAGACTCTTTCGACGTTGGCATGAGAGACTAAAAAGCAATAGTTGTTTCCAGTTAAAGTGAAACTGTAGACTGAAAGAAAAATGAATGGATGTAAGTCAAATTTAGATTTCTTGGTATCAATATCAAATAAGTTTTTTTCATCGTAAACTGAATTTTGAAGGATAAATAAGTCATCTGAGTAAATGGTATCATGGCTGAGACTAAGAACTACAATTATACCTACTTAGAGCCAAACCTGAAGCAAAAACTAAAATAAAAGGGCTGAAAAAAATACAGACATACAGGCAGATAAACAGACACACACACAAACATCTTGCTTTTTATATATATATATATTATCGATTTTCTGCACTATTGTAAGAACTGCAACCTTGAAACTTCTGAATATTGTTTCTTATGTCTTTGTCTATGAGTGTATCAAATTTGATTAAAATCGGACCATTCCTATAACCCGATTTTTTCGATTATTGGTTTTCGATATTTATTGGAGGTACCTCGATACAAAACCTAGCTAAGAACACTCACAGACGCTTATAGAACAACTGTGTAAATTTTCAAGAAAATCGGTTCAGCTGTTTTGGAGTCTACAGGTAACGGACACACACACACACACGAAGTTCCATTTATAAATAAGTTTAGATAACCTGTAATTAACCATAACTATATTATATTGGATTTGTTTTCACTTTTAGGTTTGTTTTTTTTAGTCTTCTTTGAAAAAAATACCTCCCACACTAATGTTTAGCTTTTAAAAAGGTAGATTTAGAATTTTAATAAAACCATAACATGAAATTGAACTTATACATTTTTTTTTGTTGTTGCAATTAGCCCTAGCAATCTCAGATTATTTCTTGTTTTAATTTTAAGCATGAGTGGGGTTCAGTTCACTATTCAATTTATCTATTTATTTCTCCTTTCATATACTACTTGCTTTTTTCCTATATGTCCTAAATTTTTCTCTGGGATAATTTGTGATGAATATATATATGTATTGCATTTTTGTATATTTTTGTATACTTCAATTCATATATAAAATGTTTTCAGGTATAACTTATTTTTTAAATTAATTTCTTTGAGTTATTCTACTACTTCCTTCCATCATGTTAATGTATTAGTATATCACAAATGTCACTAATGCCCAGTTTGAAGTTTGGAGAATGGAGAAAATCAAATTATTTCTTTTCTTTTCCCAAGTATTTCATTAGAGCAAAGTCCAAAACTTCTTTTGCATACTCTTAACTAAAATACATATAAAATTGATTTATAAGTTAGTAGTATAAAATAATAAAAAATAATAATTAAAAAGTATAAGTAAATAAATGTTAAATATTCTGAGATTGTCTTATACGTTTACATCCGGGAGTAGTGTATTAAAAGAAAATCAGACAATTTATTAAAAATCATTTCATTTGCATTTTAAAGTTTCTTTGTTTAGAATTGGCTCTAAAAATAAAATAACTGTCAAGGTGGACTGTTAGGGATTCATTTTTTAAAATTCAGAAAACATTACCATCGTATTTTTGTCCAATGATGAGGGTGGGTTCTGCTCCTCATAAAGTTGATTCTTGTATGATCTACCCCTGAGTGTACATTTAAGACAAGTCAGTAGATGAACAACAGAAGGAATTTTGACATTACATGTGATAGAAGTAAGCTGTCAGAGAACTTATGCATCTGATACAAAGCAGACCAGTTGGCTATGAAAAGATTCTAGGTTTCCTCATATGGAAGTCACCAGCAAAGCAAAGAGCAGAAAGGTTTTGGCATACTTAAAAACTATGCTGACAAAAAAGACATTTGAAAATAACGTCAAACTTCCTGGAGATTATTGAAGGAAAAGAAAAAGCTAAAGAAACATCTGAAAGCCAAGCAGAAAGAAAAGCAAATGACATTACACAAAGATCATAAAAGACCTGTCATAAACAGTGAAAAGGTAAAAATTTGCTCTGTATAAATATCAGAAGGATTTGATCAAAATCTATTTCTCCTTTTTGTCATGAAACATAAATGACTTGAGGAAAGACATGCTGAATGTTAACAATTTATTTACAGAAACAAGCTACAATAAATGAATTTAAGTGAATTTATTCCTAGTGGATGTGAAAAACAAACTAAAGTATTAAAATAATACACAAAATAAAATTAACAGATGTTAGTTGTACCCATCACACTCACAAGAAGGATATGAGTGGCCAATGGATTCTGTTTTTAGACAAAATCAAGAGGCTCTCTTGCTAAGGCAGAGTGAAAGGATAAAATAAATACAGCCATGGGAAAAGAAAAATTCTAACCCAGTCAAGATGAAAAAAGCAGGATTTAAAAACCTGGGGGAGGTTCGGAATCTTGACAGTAATCACAACAAAAGAAAGAGCCAGGAACAGGCTGGAAACAACATGTAATCACATTAACTAGGTACACTTGCAAGACTATTCTAACCAGGGGAGGGTTCCACAGGAAACCATCCTGATGTGACAAGGAGACCTAAAAGAGAAAATCAAGGCTAGCCCTGTCCATGCGAACCAGGCTCACTGCAGTCACCCACCTTTTGCTGAAATCTGTCAAAACCAAACATTTTCTATCAGTTCTAATCTTCATTTTAAGTTGATGTTCAAAATATTGGATTACATCCTGATGAGAAAGATGCTGACTTTGCAAAAATTCCTCTGTTTGCATCATCCAAGTCACCATTCAGGCCATGGCCATCAGTGATAGAAACACTATCTGTTTCACCCCAGCATACAGAGGTGACACATTGTCATATGCGTATGCATGATCAATGAGCACAAGCTTTTCAGGAGCAATACGGGCTGCCAATTCGCCAATATGTTCCCACAGGGGGCAGATCCAAGGACAATTATAGGAGGTGTGCAAAGCTGTTTCCTCTAAGCCAAGGTTATACCATTCACAATCTAGCAAATCCACCAAGCCCCATCTGAATTTGCTGACAAGCCAAGCACTTCATGTAGTGGATTCTTCACAATCCCCGCCACTATTTCACAATAGAAGACTCTCCTAGGCTGAGAAAGGTCACTGGATGAAGGAATGACCCTTAAGGCAGACCGACACTCAAAAAGGAAACTTGATTGATCCTGAAGCTTACGATGCCACTCTATCAGTGAGATGAGGGGTAAGATAGTAAGGCTAGGGAATGTGTTCATCACAATCCCTGCTAACATCAAGTCCTCTGTCAATGCACAGCATAGGAAGGCCAACCTTGAAGTAAGCTTGTGACTCACCAAGTGTGGCATTCCCAGGCCCCCATGACACGGATGTTGTGCACAGACATCTCTGTTGATGTGATTTTTGCATCTGAACCACAAAATAAAATAAATACAGCCATGGGAAATCTTCAATCACCTTCTTATATTTTTTACTGAGAGGAAGTACAGACAAGCAGTAAAGGATGAGAGAAAAGACATAAGCGGTACATGACTCTTCTCTGCTCCTTTAAGAAAAATCTGCTTTGATGACAAGTCAGGACCGTCACACCAACCTCCATGATCTCACCCCTGCAGCTAGCCGCTTCAGTCAGCGAAAGCTGAGGAAAGTCAGCCAAATAGCTGCAAAACTCTTCATCACAGACACCAGGCTCTTTGGTAAAACAGCTCTTGAAATGCTGCTGAAACACCTCACAGGTCATCATTTACCACTTCAATGGATCTCTTCCTTGTGCAATTCTGCACCCATGTTCACAGCTTTGGAAGACATCTTGCTTAACTGGGAAGGACTATTCTTGAGAACCCTTGCCTTGTTAGCCTTATCTAGTATGAGCCATTGGCTAAACTCGGTGGTAAAGGACCTAATCTTATCCTTAAGTCTCTCTCACCACCTATTTTTGATAACCATCCCTACTAGTTCCTGCTGCACTACAGTAATTAGCTACTCCAAAAAATGCTGCCTGTTCAGTAAAGACAGATTAAACTTCCAGTTGCCAGCCATTCTAATCCTAGTGTCTAACACCACCCAGGCACAGATGAGTTTGTGGTCCAAGTAGCCTAACCAGTGAAACATGGGACAATCTAATAGATCTATGTTGGCTCTTCTGACTAACATTCTATCTAGGTAGCTAGACACCTGGGTATATGGCCAACTAAAAGCCCACATCCATGTCTTCTCCACAGGATGATCCACCTGGTATCTATTGACAAGACTGAATTCATCAACTAGATTAAGCAAGCTACAATCACCAAACCTTCTGTTACTCCCCGCCCTCTGTCTAGCCTGGGGTCCAGGACAGCATTCCAGTCCCCCACTAAGACTAGACACATTGAATCCACCAGGAATGATCCCAACTGCCGAAAAAATGAGATTTGCTCCTCTTTGTCAACAGGCACATAAACCACAATGATCTGAAATGAGCTATTTTTCACACTAATATTGGCTATGATCAACTGGATCTCAACACTGACATGCCTCACATCCAGAGTATGCTTGACCAGTGAAGAAATACCTCTGAACTATCAGTCCATACATGATGAATAGATGACGAAGTCATTAGACAGCACATAGACACTGACACTGCAAACAAAGTGAGTCTCTTGGATTGTAGCAACATCCACACCAAATAACAAAAGATCACAAAGCAGACAGGCAGCCTTACTTCAATCCCTCAAGCATTCAGGCTGGCTATCTTGAAAGACATCATCTGAGTTGAAAAGAGAACAAAGAAACAATCCTACTCATATACCAGATAGAAATCTGCAGCAGACAGGACCCCAACAGATTGTCCAAGATTCCCAGTGCCAACAGTGGAGATAATTTGTCTGTCAAAAACAATCCTGCTGACATCTGTAGGGTATGTTAACTTTAACACCACATATAAACATGGGTGGAGCAACATCAGGACCCTCCCTGCACACAACTGCACCATTTTGTGAAATTCTGAGGTCCCTCATATTTATCTTGGGAAACTGTTCCTTTGCTGCCACAATGTGGTCCCACACTTTAAGGTTTCCCCCAGTATTCTGAATTAGCATAATTACACTGAGGACATGGGGAAAGTTCTTCAGGTTCTCTGTAGACTTGCTCTCTACAGAAGTCAATTTGAACAGAGGCCTCAATAGGCTTCTCCATTGAGTTGAGAGGTCCTTCTCTAGGGCTTTCCTGTCAACTTGACAGATGGCCTTCTCTTTGGGGAAAGATTTCTTCTTTTTGAAAGGGGTTGAAAAGGTGGAAGGAATTGGGGCAGCTCTTTGCCTTAGTGGCGTAAAGTTCTGGAGTGTTTTCTGGTGAAGTAGGGTTGGATAGTGACCTTAGTGATTCTGCTGCCTTCTCTGCTCTACTCCATCCACATATTTTTTCCCTCTTCCGACTCCTGTTTTCTTCATCTTCCTCCTTCTCACTCTTCAAAGAGGAAGAGCGCAGTGCAGGTATCTCCTCAATGTCCATCCTTTGTTGTTGAAGAGTCAACTCTTCTGTGGGATTTGCTGCTGTTGCTAAGTCGGTTGTTTAACCCCTCTTGTTTTTTCTCCTGCTGCTGCTCCTCCTTTGGAGGTTGCTGTCACTTAGAGCCCTTTGGTTGTTGTTTCCCTTCTTTTGTTTTTTTCTCTAAGGAACATCCTGTTGTGGAGGTGGGCTTCTTGTTTTGAATCTCTTTTGCTCAACCAGCTGCCATTTGTCATCAGAGCCTTGCTTGGCTCCCTTCTCTTCCACAGCTTCCTTATTCGCTTTCTTGGCTTCCTCCTTTGTTGGTGCTGCTGTCTTTGGGTGCTGGACCAGAGGCAATTCTATGGATATGCCAGAAGGGGCCAAGGCCACCCCAGAATTTTGGCTAGCTCCTCAGTTGCCCCCACCTTCTATAAGCTTTAAAAATTTATGAAACTGATCAGCCTCTGATTTTGATAAGATTTGATCTTCAGCACTTTTCCCTCTGCACTGTCTTTTTCATTTAGCTTTTTAAGGATACATACAGAGACCAGTTTGAAAGAAAATCAAACAAAATAAAACAACCAGATAAAAACAGACATTTTGTTAGAGAGAGAAAGAGACTTAATAGTCATATTTTCAGATCTGAAGGAAGATGCTAATTAGAAATAATTATAATAATAATGTCCCCAACTTGATATATTGTAGATACATAAGAAAACATCCTTATTTCCATGCAAATGTATATGCTGAACTCAAATCGATAATTATTTATTGAAGAAACCTACCTTTATTGATGTTAACGACCAGAAAAAAAAAATTGAACTTCTTCTAGCTGTTTATCTCACCCCTAATCGCCATTGAAATCTGTTATTCACTGCAGAATGACTTTACGCGTAGTAAGCTAAATTTTCGGCCTGTTTACTTCCTTTGTGCAATTACTATGCGATTTGTTTTGTTTCAGAACTCAATTTCCGGTGAAAGTTGCCTTCAAGGAACAAATAAAAAATTTACCATTTATGGCTGAGTGAAAGAATTGATCAGTAATTATGCTGCTTGAGGCTACCTCTCCTCAGAAAAATCTCGGCTCCTAAGTGCCCCCACCCATTTTCAGAGTTCCAGAATCACTATTGGTTGCAACGATGTCACCAGGTCGTTTCCAGGGCATGCTCTCACCAAATGCCCTAATGTACCACAGAACCAACAATGGGATTTCTCTCCTCCACTACCACATAAATGAACAAATCCCAGCAGGTCAAAGCATTTGGTACTTCCTTGAATTCCTTCTGAAATAATGAGTGTTGTCTCCTGTAGAAAAGACCACCTTACTTGTTACTACCACTAACTCTGTCACTTGTTTATATTTGGTGAAGAAGACTCCCCAGTGATCCTCAGAAATATCTATGTGTACCTCATGCAAAGTAATGCACGCTTTTTGAGTGCCCATATACTCTGTTGAAGGCGAAATGCTTTGGTGGTTAAGATACCTCCTGACAACTGCTTCACCTCCTCTTCAGTTGACAATAGGATGTTCCACATGGCATAACTCCTCAATTACTTTGGGGGCTATTTTGGGGTTTTTCACTGCCTCCTCCAATGTCTCCCTGCTAAATCCAACAAACTTGCATGTTTTCATGTCAGTTGTTACCAGGGAGATGGTCCAGGTTTCCACTACATTCAATGCTTCCAGCATTGTTAGTAGTTCCTTCCCAGAAATGTATTGCTGGTAATTTGCTTTTATGGAAGTGTAGTAAACTTGTCTTTTTTGGAAGGTTTACACCACCCCACGCCGATGTTGACAGCACAGATGAATTTGGCTTTTGAGGGGACTTTGCCATCTTTGCTGGAGCTGCCCCCTTGCTGCATGACTAAGCAGTTTTAGAAGCAGTTGTTTACAGTTCAATGAGAAAAAAAAATTCATCTATTTATACAAACAAAAACAGATAAAATTTAGCAGAAATTAAAGATGTAAAACAGAGAACAAAAATAAAACAGAAAACAAAAAAGAAATATGTAAAATAAAACAGTTTTTTAAAACATTAAAACAAGACCAATACAACAAAATAAAAATGAATTACAAAAGAAATTTAAAATATGGCCCTAAACAAAGGACAAAACGAACAAGGTATTAAAAGTAAAAAGAAAACAAAACAATAAACTGAACATAAAAGAAGTTGAAAGAAATGAAATATAAAAGCTTTCACTTAATGTGCTTATGCAAATTAAACATATTCCTCTTCAGGCAAAAATTGGCTAGACAAGAAAAAAATACAACATAACACCCCAAAAGCAAGTTTCTCACTGGGAAGTTCTTGTTAAGTTTCTTCCTTTTATTGACCGGGATTAGGCTCCAGAACACATTATAAGATTTTGGCAGCATTTATGACTAAACGTGTTCTCATGTGCTTGTGATTTATGAACCAATCAGTGATGACTAGAAACAAATTCAAAATTGAATCTGGCATCTGTGTTGAATTGGTTAAGTTTTGGTACTTACTAATAAAATATATAGTGTGATTGTTATATTGTCGCTGTTTCTTTTTTTCTGCACTCACATGCTATGCGAGGAGTAAATTGTTGCATATGATGCAATGTCAAAATTGTAATTTTCATTTTCACAGCAAGTGAATTTATAATATTTTTATAATAAAATATTTTCTATCATTGGCATGCGAAGTTAACCTTGAAAGAGCTATAATCACCTACATCCTGAAGGGACATGGAATAAAAAAATCTGAAGTTCTGAGATGAAGCACTTTTTTTATTTCACTAACTATCCTGGCTAGGCTCTATTATTTGAATGACAGCATTTCAGCCAATATATTCATCAGCATTCTGCAAGTGTATGTATTATATCCAATAATACTTGAGTTGAGTACAAATAAGGATATAGATGTGTCATTCACCTTGTCATGTCCATAAAGAAATACATAAATAAATTGAAAATAAACAATACTTTCATGGTGTCATGTCCATAAAACATAAATAAAAATTAATTATAGTGTCAAAAATAATTATGATAAAATAATTATAACAATTATCATTCACATTCTAAACCACTGAGAATTATCCCACTTTTCTCCTCTACAAAAACAAAAATATAACTTTCAGGCAACCATTAACACATGCATCAACAAAAATTCCATCTTCTTTTCCTTTTTTAGGTCATAATGGTAACATTTGTAGATGTGCATTGTTGTATAGTGGACATCGGCTCGGAACAAGAAATCAGAGAGCCAAGTTTGAATTCCAGATGATATTTATTACATTCATTTATGCCCGAATACTCTTCTTGGGAAAGGTTTTAATCCGTCTCTTCCTTCCAGCTATGGATTAATAGCAGGAGAGATTGAGTTCTATATCCTTGGTTAGCAACCAGTATACCGCAAAAAAGTAATAGCAACCTACTGCAGGAAAATTTCTGCCCAGTCAGTCATGTCTCTTTCAAGTAAAAGATATGATTGACCAAGCAGAAATCACATATGGCATTTAACTGACTGAATAGTAACATTTATCTCTTAAACAAAGAAAACCTCAAATATTTCTAGCATTTTTTAACTAAATTATCTGGATATATACACACATTTATTAAAAAAAAAACATAAGAAGAAAGACGTTTTTAGTGACTTTATGCACTTCGCTCATTTTTTTCTTAAATTTCTGTTGGATTTTTGTATGTATATTAGTGGTGGGGATCATAATTATTTAACTCATTTGAGAACTCCTTTAAAACTTATATAACTACTTATAAAACTTCTTTAAAACTTATACAACCACTTAAAATTTTTAGTTCTGCTGAGACTCAGTCAACAAAAAAACGGTCATATTGAATAAAGATAAAACCCCGTTTGTCAGTAACATTCTTCAAGGGTTACCAGTTGCAATGTGCACCTTAGAAAGTTTGAACTTTAATGTTATTTATTGTCCATTCCAACATACCAGTAACAAGCCACTTTTTCTTTTCTTAATTTTTTAAATGAAATCTCTGATTTTTACAAATCACAATATAAAGACAATGAAATCTTTTTTTGCTTATCTACTCCTACCGTGAACTCTTCAGCTTGTGGAAAATTAATTATTTTTTATTAATTTTTCACAAATACTTTACAAGACCATCTTGCCTTCGAACCTAATTTGGTTGCCTAAAGGAATTCGAAGCAAGAAAAACAGTTGTGGCATGGCAGATGTAAAATCGGTTTTACCTGTCTATATTGTTGATGATCATGATAAAGTAAGTTTTATTATAAACTTTTATATCAACAGTTAGACGTTCAATTGAAATTTGCTACCAAGTGTCAATTTAGTGACTAAAAGTAACCATATGTACATCTCTCTAGTCTAAATTTTCAATAAACAATAATAACTTATTTTTATTTCAACAGTTTTTGTTTGTATGTGTACGCATTTTAAGCATATGCCATAAAACAGTTAAAACACTAAAAAATTAACTGAACTAATTATTTTTAACTTACACTTTTTTAACGTTATATTTTTTTCAGGTTTATTTTTTCTGTTTTATTTTTAAAAAAACATCGAATAAGCGGGGTAAATTAATAAACATAAACAAAGCAATAACACATCTGAGATTAAAAGGTGGTAAAAATCGAAAAATCCTAGTTTACTCGCGCGGCGAAATGATTATGAAAGCTAACAACTCATTTTTATTTCATTTAAACTTCCAATTGAGTTTTTGTTTTGTTTTTTAAATATAATAATTTAAATTAAAACTTATGAATTTTAATTTAAAAAAAAAAGTCTTAATTCTTATATTGGCGCAACGTATAATTTTTTTTTTAATTGTCTATCCACGACTTGACCCCCCCCCCCCTACTTACCGAAAGCAGGAGTTTATTTTATTTTTAATCTAACAATTTCAATTTATTTGTAGGTTAAATTGCCCTTTGGATCAAGAATGCTTTATTTTGTTAAAGAAAAAGAAGAAACCAGTAGATTTGATGATATAGTCTGTTGAAAAATGTACAATGCACTGTGCTTTTGTTTTTGTTCTTTTAGGATAGTTCTTAAAAACTTTTTTAAGAGCTATCTTTTTTTTCCTTATCCACTCTGTTGTCTACAAATTCATCAATTAACTTACCTGGCAGAATGTTTGCTTAACTTCGGTATCAAATAAGAAAAAAAGAAAATACTGTTCATTTTAATGTTTCAATAACTTAGTTAATTAATTTTTTTTAAAATAATTTTTACACGAATTTTCATTAAAAATGAATCTTTTTTAAAACGTTTAACAATTTTATTTTTGTGTACACATTTTTAAAACTAAAATTTTAAATTAAAATATTGTGGCTATAATTAATTAATAATTTTTTATCGTCACCAATTAAAAAAAAAAAGTATTCACGATGTATCGAAAATAAATGTATACTTTACTAGTCCAACCAAATGTCTATAAAGTTTTAAGTTAACCTATTCAGTATACAACTCACTATTTATTTTGTAAAAAATTACATTAAATTCCCTGATTTTTGCTATTTTTTAAAACCGGGTTACTATTTTTAATTTTTTTTTTTTTTTTTTTTTTTTTTTTTTTGGAGTGGGTGATGCCTGTCCGAATGTTTATTTTTTTTGTGGAGGTACCTGTCAGTAAAATAAATATAAAAAATATATTTATCATAAATATAGCTGCTTATAAAGAAATATCCTTGATATTTATTTCACTCAAAAACTTTTTGAAAATTTATCCTAAAAAATTTACAAAAATAATTCAATAAAGTAAAACTCAAAAAATTATTTTGTTTGTTGGTGCTTGCATAAAGCATTTTTCTTTCAAATTTGACGGGAAAAATATACAATGAATGAATATGAATTAATTAAATATTCATATTCATTCATTGTATATTTTTACTGAAAATCGTACTGAAAAATGACAAGTAATTTTTCAATACGATTTTGAAGTTCTTTCGGTTTTTGATGACAAAATTTTGAAAATAAATAGATATAATTTTTTTTTAAGAATGTGTTTGAAGATTAGAAAAATTGTATTTCATTTCATTTTCGTATCAGAAAAATATTTTTCAAAGAATCTGAGAATAGCAATGTATTATTAATTTTTATTTATTTTATTTTTTTGTTCGGAACTTCAAATGAGAATAAAAATAAATTTAAATTTCTGAATTCCTTTTCAACCAAAGAAAAGCTGATAATTTCCAAGAATTGTTATTTTGGTTAATTTTCTTTTCCTATTTTATTTACAGTTTTTAAAATTGACTGTTTTTGTTACATTCATTTTTTTAGTATCATTCTTCTACTTCATATAGTCAAGCAACATAACTTAATAAAATTTTTATTTTTTTAAATTTTTACAAGTTTTCAAGTTCACAGTGTTGCACTGTGAAAGTTTTACAAACGATCACAAATATGCAACTGATATTAATTAGTTTTTCAGTGTGCAAGATTATGAAGTACAGAATCACTTAAGGAAGACCAGGGATTGAGACTCAAGAGATCATATTTAAAATACTGGATAACGATCTTGTCTGTTGATGCAATGACAGAGTTTTTCCATTTGGTAAGTAAAGGACCATCATCCCACTACCAGGTGTGGTCATTGAAGTTAACAGAACACTTAACTTTTAACCAATTCCCTCATTTATTTATCACTATTGAGTCTCTGTGAAGGATTGATCTTCCACTCCACACAGTGATGTCGTCAGCCTCTTCTATTTTTGCCTTGTAGGTGGCAGTGGAAAGATTGTTGGTTCATATAATGTTTCCAATCCAAACCATTTCAACTTCCACTTGGTTATGCGGTCCTCCAGCAGGCCCATGTCTTGTTTGGTGTTCTCTGATGATGTGGTTTATGTAGTTGTCTAGGATGGTTCTGTAGTATTTTTTATAAAGGGTATTTTATAATTTATATAACTATATTATAATTATATAATATTTTTTAGATCTGGGTGTTTTATAATAGAACCTTTTTAAATATATTGATTGATAATAATGCATTGCTTAAAATTTTCATGACGTTTTGAACAAGAGTTCTGTGCATGCAGAAATATTTGCCACTTTTTGGAGTGAGTTTGATGACTGGTTCATTGTTATTATATACACTATGTTCAGAGTCTGTACCAGTTGAAAATTTTTTCCTTAAAAAAAAAAATGGATTTGGCAGTTGGACAGAAAACTCCTGAAGAAGTGTATTAAAAAAATGTCCCCATGGACTTGACCAATGAATAACAGTAATTTCAACAATATTTGACATTGAGTCAATTAATTTTGGAAAAGACAAACAATAAATGTTCAGAAATTTCATTGCTCTTTTAATTACAAGTGATATCTCATGATGACTTTGAATAGAGAATCAGATTTACTGCTACTTACTAAATGTCAGTTTTTATTATATGATTCCTTTAATGCTATGTTCAGTCTATGTTCAGTCTAATGATCTTACTATGGAAAAGTAATTAAGAATCTTCATTCAATACTAAAGATTTAGAATAAGTTAAATCTTAGAATTATTAGAATTTGTAATTATAAAATTGAAACAATAATTTCCTTGGCTATATGAAAATAGTTTTTCAATAGTATTTCTAAAAATATTTTTCTTTACATGTTTGTTATTGGCATGAAAATCTTTTTTTTTTTTGTAGCATAGAAGATATGACACTTTTTTTTTTCCAATTTGCAGTTCTATTATTCACAAATTGTTATTTGAACTAAAACAAATATTATAGTACTTATAAAACCTTTAAATTGAATTTTACTTTAATAAAAGTATCTATTTTTATAAGAAATAACAATTTTTTAAAAACTATAAATATTAATTTAGACAAGAGAAAATGCAAAAAGAAAGCTTGTATGTTGCCAATTGAGATTTAAAAAACAAACTTTTTTTTGTTCAGGTTCTACCATTTATTCACCGTGCCATTGGTTCCAAGCGCCTACCTTTTTCAGGAACTACCATAGTTCACTTTGATGCCCATCCTGATCTCTTGATTGAAGCACACTTAAAAGCAATGGATACATTTAACAAGAATCTACTTTATAGGTATAAAAATGTTATAATTTTAATTTCTTTTCTTTTTTTTCTTATTGTGTGTGTATGTATGTATATATATATATATAGAGAGAGAGAGAGACAAAAGGAAAAACTTTTCTTAGCCAACAAGTTTTGTCCTCTAAGGAACTTTATCAAGGCAATATAGGATTTATTTTGTTGCATGTGTTTATATACAAAAGCAAGGATGTCATTGGTTTATCAAGGCTTTTAAATTTGAGAAGGTTCAGGAATGTTCTTCAGGTGGTGAAAAGGTCAGTCAAAACATGTGGAGGACACATGTTGATTAGTGCCTTTTTTAGCCATCTTTTATTACAATGTAGTTTCATTTTTTAAATCTTCCAAAAATAAAATATACTTTTCTGAAACTTTATTGAATGAATAATAGCTGATTTAAAGTATAATTAATCTGATTTGTAACAAGTGTCATTTATTTTAAGTTAAAAAAAAAGCAGGAAAACGGATTTGAAAACAAACAGTAGTAATGATTTGCATGTCTTTTAACACCCAACAAGCAATTGTCAAGCACTGATAAGGTATATACATTTATTGCTGTCCTATGAAGACTCCATCTGTTAAAGCATGATTTAAGAAAATGACAGGTGAACGCTTTTTTATATAATTTTTAACTACTCTACAATCTTACTGTTATGCCTGGTATATCTCGCAGTTTCAGTACTTGGTATGTAGTACTCCGTCACGTATAACATAATAGAGCCACAACAGTTAGTGGCTTAGAATTTAAATAAAACTCAACTAATTTGCTTAGGATACCACACCCTCCCTGAATCAGAGTGGTCATATACCTATGTTTTTCCTTTCACTATATCTAACTACTCTTGATTTACATAGTTCTTGCTTTTGCTCCTCTCTTCTACCTTTTATTGGCAACTTTGGTCTTTCTTCATCCTCTTCTTCATTAGTTTTTTCTCTCTTCTTGCTCCTGCATTTCTGTCCTCTACTCTGCCTCTTCACTGTAGTTACCTTGCTCTTCCCAACTTTGGTCTTCCATCTTCACATCATCCAATACAATCATTTTTCTAAATTGATTTGCATGAACCAAAACATACGTCCTCTTCTTCTTGATCAAAGTCATATTATTGTCTCTCTGCAAAAGGAAGTCCACTTTGGGATTTGCACTTTTGTCTTTCTTGTACCATACTCTCTCCCTTGTGGTGGAAGACATGGTAATGGGAGCTCTAATCTGTTTACCCATGAGGGCCAATGGGCTCAACTTCCTCTCTACGTGT
The DNA here is from genome assembly GCA_037127315.1 of Ascarosepion bandense. Lineage (NCBI taxonomy): Eukaryota > Metazoa > Mollusca > Cephalopoda > Sepiida > Sepiidae > Ascarosepion > Ascarosepion bandense. The sequence continues at coordinate 1,292,183 of JBBBDQ010000184.1, forward strand.
GTTATCAACCTATATCTGAGGAGCATTTTGGCTAGAAACTTCCAATGTGTGAGAATGTCTTCAATGCCATTTTAACTGTTTGTATCATCTGTTCTGTGATTCCGTTGCATTGAGAATGGTACGGAGGAGTTTTATACTGCACACAGCCTATCTACCTCAACCATGTACACAAATTTTTGTCCCAAAATTCAGGAGCATTATCTGACACTAACGTTTGCAGTACTCCATTCTTTGCAATAACATCTCTCAAAACCTGTTTGATTGTTGATGCTCTCCACTCTTTAACCTTGATTACTTTTGGCTAACCAGAGTACACATCTACCATTATGAGAAATGATCCTATGCTACTGACATGTGTGTTGCCCACATGTACTCTAATCCATGGTTGCACTTCTTTAGGCCACGAATGAATCTCTTTTTGCCTGAATTTTCTAATTTCATTGTATTTTGGACATTTATTAATTTTTTCAATATCCTTTGCATATCCTGACCACCATGCTTGTAATTTTAATCTTCTGCATGTTTCTGTGACGCTACAATGTACATCATCGTGTATCCCTCTACTTATGTCTGCCTTATGTCCAGAGAGCTACTATCACTTCACCATTGCATATAATTCCATTTTCAATTGTTAACTTATGCCATATCTGTTAAATGGCTGCTCCACAATTGAACAATTGTTCCACTTATTATTCCTTATTCTTTTGATTACTTTGCTAAGTACTGGATCTTGCTTGGTTTCACTTTTTAACCTGTTGATCAGAAGTACATCCATCTCTACCCACTGAAATATTTTGTTTTTCTCAGTTCCATGTTCATCGTCTGTTCCTTTTACAAATCGTAATCTCGGCAAAGCATCTACACGATGGATGGTATTTCTCTTAACATATACAATGTCAAACTCAAATGCCATGATATTAATAGCCCAGTGTAAAATTGTTGATGACGCAACCTTTGGAAAACTCCTTCTTTGGGTTAAAAATAAACTTCAGCAGCTTGTAATCCTACTTTACTAGAAATTTCTTACCTAGTAAAAAAAGTTTTGTGCCCTCTTCATAATCCAAACAATTGCTAGGGCCTCTTTTTTAATGTTTGAGTAATTTATCTCTGCTATTGTCAGTCTTCTAGATAAATACATTATCAGATGATCTTCCTGCGATAGGATGGCAGCAATCACTCTTTCGCTTGCATCCATGGTTAATGTTATCTCTTTCTTAGGATCAAACACCCTTGTTATAGGTCTCTTTTTCATAATTGCTTTTAGTATCATAAAAGTGTTATTTCGTCTTTGAGTCCATTCAAACTCTGTATTCTTTTTACACAACTCTGACAATGGTTCAATTAGTTCACTTTCAGGATGTATCTACTGTAAAAATTTATCAACCCTAAAAAGGATTCCAATTTCTTTTTATTGGTTGGAGTTTCTACATCTGTAATCTTTTTCATTAACTTTTTATCAGGTGCTATACTGGTCTTCGATTTTTAGTTGCCTAAATATACAAGGTTACATTTGTCTCTATTAATGGTTAATCAAGCCTTTTTCAATTGCCATAATATTTGATACACTTTTTTGTTTTAACTCTTGTTTGGTCTTTGCTTTTTGCTTCTTTTTTTTAGTTACTTTGCCTAACAATATTTCTTTGATTGCCTTTTGAAATATATGACTAGAAGTTTTAATTCTAAATGGTAAATGAGTCCACCTTAACAGGTCTATAAGGGTGTTGATTGTGATGACTTTAGATTTTTCATCAATCTGAATTTGGTTGTAGGCAGATAACTTAATTTTTGCAAAATATTTCATGTTTGCTAATTCATGGCTCGAGGATTGGTGTATAGTAATGGAAATTAGTCCGAGCATATCTGGTAATTTACTTCAATTTTATAATCACCGCATATCTGCAACTCTCCATTGGCCTTTTTTATTGCTACAATTGGTAAGGTTCAGTTACTTTTACCATGTGTAACTTTTTTGAGAATGCCTTGCTTGATCATGTGGTTTAATTTGGCTACCACTAAAGGCTTCATTACATCATGTGTAATGGTGTACTAGTACTGAAAATACAAGATATACCAAGCATAACAAATGGCATCACTAATAGGATGCTTGGGACCCATGGATGATCCTGAATACATTGAGATTTGCATAAAAGCCTTTGCAGCTACAGCAAGAGTGCATAATCTCAAAGATTCAAGAATGGAAGGTGAACAGAACCAAGTAATAGACTTATTTATGGCATACCTACAGGAATTAGAACAAATGTCTTTTAAAGAAGATGTCAGTATAATAAAACATTAGGCTGAAAAGAGAACTGGTCATCACTGAAAGGACAAAAGTTTTAGAAGCTGCTGAAGGAATCTATTATGCAGTATATACACAAACTCAAGAAGGGACAGGCAAAGCACTGCAAATTTGGAAAACTAGGGACTCAAGGCATATCAAGACAAGCTGATTCTATTACAAACAATTGAAGGACTTAATGAACCACAGCATAAATGAAAAGTACTGGAATGCATACAAGGTGGCCATATGAACTTAGAATTAAGTGTGGACTATTTACAGCGGCTGGAGCACTTGAATACAACTCGGCTAATTTGCACAGGATACCAAACTTACAAATGTTCTCCATAATCTAACTTTAAGAATGTTGAATTTAAATTTACTGTAGTCATTGATCTCATTTTCTGATAATGTCACATATCGTTATCCATACTTTCAAAAGGGGCACATTTTATGCACATAAAAAAATTTTTTTTAAAGATTTTTAAATTTTATAAATTATTATAATTAAAAAAAATGAAACAGTTCTCCTAAAAATTCATTATTCATCAAAACAAAATTTTTTCTTCAGACTATAATGTCCTACATATATATTATTTATAAAAGTAATTAAAAGCTTCTCATATTCTCATCGCTTTAATGCATTTTATTTTACTATTCAGAGCAGATTTTTGGAAAGTGGCAACTGTTTGAAAAGAAAATGATTGATTCTCCAAGGTGTCCTGCATTTAGCAGACAAAATTTCATTTCTAGAAATTTCTTTAAATAAATTTGGGAATTGCGAGGTGACAGATGTAAACAAGAAAAAAAATGTATTTTTTACTAAGATTTTAAAAAATAATGATTTTAAAAATTAATTCATTCATTTGAGAATAAGTTCTGAAAGTTTCATTAAAATCTGACAATTATTTCATTTTTGCAAGAATTTCCAAATTAATGTGTTTTTTACCAGAAAAAATTTCCATAGTCAATTTTTTGTCCCATGCTGACGCAAAGAAAAATAGATTTTTAACCAAAATTTTGAACATGTTAGAAAAGTTTAAAAAATATAAAAACATAATAAAAAAAAGTACTTTGATCTTTCCTTGTAATAATAAAATAAACATTTTGACGATAAAACTTTCTCATTAAGTTTGGAGCTGTTTTTCACCATGCTATGCTGTTTTTTAGCAAAAAAGTGGAGATACCTATAGGTTATGTATAAGATATGTTTAAATTTCTGCTTGTTTCCCCAATGTATTGTGAGGAACAGTTTTGACAATTTATTTTATATATGTCTGTCTCTGAATTATTATTGTTATGAGTGTTTTTAGTTATGATATCTCCATAATGGTTTCAGAAATGGTTGTGACCATTTGAATGTTGTTTAGATGGGATAAGTTGTTCTAGATAGTGAATTTTATGGAGTTAATGAAGTTATCTCTAGAAGTGGTTACTAAAAGTGAAGAAACCTTGTTTGGTGATTAGCTGACACTCAAACTAGTCAAAACTTCACATCATACTTTCCATCATTATGCCCACAAATTCTTGAAATCCTCAGTACAGGAATTGGAAGAAAAGGAAGCTACACTTTTTGCACAAGACATACATAGCAGGAGGTACTCTCTTCACTTTTGGTAACAACTTCTAATCACAATTTAAACCTTATTCATTTAAGGAAAAAAAAAAAATATATATATATATATATATATATATATATTTCTTGAATATTAATCACTTCCTTTTTACCAGACTTTGAATTATAACTTTGTGTCCTCCATACATTTTGACTGACCTTTCAACCACCCGATAAACATTCATAAAAATTCTCAAATTAAAAAGCTTGGATAAACCAATGATATCCTTACTTTTGTATATCAACATATGCAATAAAATAAATTCTAAATTGCCTTGATAAAGTCTCCCTCAGAGGCCAAAACATGTCGGTTAAGAAACATTTTTCCTCCTGTCTTTTTATTTATTTTGTTCCTTTACACATACACTCTATCTGAAAATAATTTATATATATATATATATATTATTAGTTCTGAAAAAAAAATCAAAAGAGCACATGAAAAAATACATGCGTATATATATATATATATATATATATATATGTAATGAATTATTTTGAACATTATTTTTACTGATGCTCGTATTTAAGTAGATATTCTGTTTTTAATTAAACAGTATTTTTATATTTATATCTACTGGCCTGATTATTTACGATAAATTTTTATTACGAAAATGTGTGCTATCCAGCAGGATTTGAACCTGCGACCCCTATTACATAGGGGAAGCATACCATTTGATCTGGTACCATCTTGACCACTCGACCATGAATTGTTATTGTTATATAAGCATGATAAAAACCTTGTGCGGGAGAAATATAAAAATACTGTTTAATTAAAAACAGAATATCTACTTAAATACGAGTATCGGTAAAAATAATGTTCAAAATAATTCATTACAAATTGTCGGTTGCTTATAACCAAATTTTGTTAAAATTTGTTAATTTCCATAACATGTTTACATACATACATATATATATATATATATATATATATATATATATAAGTCATCCACATACAAGCCTGTTTTGCTGTATCACAGCTCATCAGTGTGGCTAGCCACATCCACTTGCTTCTGGCTGGGATTGAAACTCAACTGATTTGGTGTCAGTCGGAGTCGCTACCCCTATATATATATATATATATATATCTCCAAATGAATAAGAATGAAGAAAATAATTGCAACATTCAAAACATTAATTTAGAACAGTGCTCAATATGAAAATAGAGCAATGAATATTTATTTTTAATTATTACGTTAGAACATGTGCAAACTACAAACTACTATAAAATTATATTGTACATTTTGTTTTGATATTGAAAAAACAATGTCTCATCAGGTAATAAACGTTTTATTTATAGAAATTTTTTAAGAACAACACTTCATTTTATTTTGGGAATTTGTTTTTTTGTACATGGTAAAAAGATATTAAAAAAGGGAAAGAAAGAGGAAAAAAAGATCAGAAAATAAGATGAGAAATCAAGAAAAGGAAAGACGGAAGAAATAGAAAGTGAAGAGGAAAATAAATAAGAAAATGTAGAGAGGGAAGAAAGTGAAGAGTCAATGGAACCGGCTAAGAGAGAGAAATTTTAAATTTTGCTTGGAAGTGAATTGCAGACAGATATAGACATTGATTACAGTGTTTCAACTTAAATCATTTGGTATAAAAAAAATGATGAAATCACAAACAGAACAGTTATTCATAAAACATAAAGGATATTAAAAATTTGTATTTTATTTTATATTATTATTATTATTATTATTCCCTCTTTCTTTCCCTTTTTTAATATCTTTTTACCTCTTATGGGGGGTATTCCAAAAATAAAGGGAAGTGTTGTTCTTAAAAGAAAATTTTTTTTTTAAATAAAACGTTTATTACCATCACTGTTAACTACCTGGTGAAACATTGTTCTTTTAAAGTCGAAACAGAAATGTAGAATTTTGTAGTAGTTAGCACATGTTCTAACATAAAAATTGTGTGTGTGTGTATATATATATATATATAATTTTTAAACTTTAATCCAAAAGGAAAAGCAGGAAGGTAAATCCCAAAGACCTGATCCTAATTAATATTAATATTTTAATATTAAAAAATGATACAGCTGGAGGGCTCAATGTAATTAATATTTAAATTTAAAAAAAAATAATTGTAGAAAAAGAAATAAAAATAATTGTAAGAAAAGAAAGATAATTTGGTTTAACCCTCCATACTGCAAACTAACAAATATCAATATGGGTAAATATTTTCTCAAATTAGTAGACAAACATTTTGATAACAGCAGTCCTCTACGAACAATTTTTAATAGGAACACTCTAAAAATTAGCTACTCTTGTACCCCAAATATGGACAACATTATAAATTCTCATAATAGGCAAATTCTAAAGAATTTATGTAATACCGACTCTGGGTCTGGAATTTTAAATGAATGCAATTGTAGCTCCGTGGATACCTGCCTGGTGGAGGGCAAATGTAAATCCACCCAAGTAATTTATGAAGCCCACATTTCACCATCCAACAACAAGAAAAATTACTGGAAAAATTAATTATTGGTATAGCCTTTTAAGCAAAGATATTACAATCACAGGTATTCTTTTTCGAACCCAGGTCAGAAATACCAGACAGCCCTTTTACGGAGATTCTGGAAAACGAAGGAAGAAGTTGCTGGACCCTGTAGTTAGTTGGAGATTGATAAGTTCAGCCTGAATTCCGAGGAATTTTTGTAATAGGTGCTATCTGTGTCTGAAAGAAAAAATACTAATATTAAAGTACCCAAACCAGCACCTACTCGTGAATTTAAGAAAAGAATGCATTAGTAAGTGCTGCCATCAGGCGAAATTTGTGAACATTTAATATTTAAGTTCTAAATTCAGTTTTTAGGAGAGAATATATAATTAAATTTTTTTTTTTTGATTGATTGATTGATTAATTAATTGAATTTTTAAATAGTAAATTTTGATACCCCTCTACCTTCCTCTTCCTTTCTCCCATTAATATCTATTTTTTAAGAAATAAGGATACTTAGACTAACTTAACCCCCAATTTTTCCTGCATGTATATATAATTTTCCCCGTACATAAAATATTTTTTTTAAAAAGTTTTTAATAAATTTTATAATTTTTATAAATTTTATTTTATTTTAATTTAAATCTAGGTTTATAATTATTTAAATTAATTTAATTTAATTTAAATAAATGATATGTCAGGTATTCCCCCGAATAAAAAATTTTTTCTAAAAATCTTTTTTCTAATAATTTCATATCCATTTAAAAACACTAGTTTTGTTAACACGTCCCTAGAGTTTCTATGTGTATGAAATTTTTCTTTTCTTTATTTTTCCCTTTCTTTTTCTCTTTTCTTTCCTTTTCTTTCCATTTTGTTTTAGCCCTCTTCCCTGTCAAACACCACTTCCTTTACTTCCCTTTCCCCCTTTTTAGAGCTAGACAAAGCCAAAGTTTTAAATTTTTCACTTACAACTCAATCTAAAAGTAATGTTGTCCAAAATCTAAAAATAGACATTGATTGCTACCTACTTATTAATACCACCTATCTAGTTTTTTTTTCTATGATGTAAATTTTTTGAAATTTTTGAACTTCCTGCCAGTAATATCATTTTATTTTGAGTATAAGTTGCCGATGATGCATGAAATCTCTCTTAGGGATTTCATGTAGAAATGATCATACAACGGTTTTGAACTTCAAAATTTATTTTATTTTATATATATATATATATATATATATTATATTTTAGAACATGTACAAATTTTTTTTATATGAATTTGAACACATATATATCAGGGATTTCGTTAAACATTTATTCAGAATGGGGTATTGTTTTATTGTTAACCCTCCTTATAATCAGTTAACTTTAAACTGGGACATAAATTTCTTAAACTAATAGATAAGCATTTTCCCAAAAATAACCCTCTAAGCAAAATCTTCAATAGGAATACAATAAAACTAAGCTATAGCTGCTCCAACAATCTAGAAAAAATAATTAAAGTACATATTAAAAACACTCAACAAAAATAACTCCAACACTAATACCAGTCTGCCCCATAATAACAACCTTTGTAACTGCCCCATTCCTAATAAATGTTTAACGAAATTCCTGATATATATGTATTCAGTTTCATCCATAGAGAATCACAAAGATGAAAAATGTATACCGGAAACACCATGAACGTATTTAAAAAGCACTTTTACAATCACCTCTCATCCTTCACTAACAAAGAAAAACAAAACATGACGTCTCTTTCCAAATACTTTTGGAAGTTAAAAAACGAAAATAAAACACCTAAAGTTAAATGGAAAATCCTCAAACAAGCAAGAACATCTAAATCAATAAAGGAACCATGTTTCCTTTGTTTTCAAGAAAAAATTGAAATCATTAAATACATGAATAGCAACAAACTTTTAAAGCAGAGGCATGAAACCACAGTAAACTGCAAACACATTAAAGAATTAACCTTACAATCATGCTAAAAATACTACAAAAGCCAAAGCTAGGACCCCTTAGAGATGATAAACCTTTATAGTATTAACAACACTCTTACATCAAATTCTACCTATTACACACCACAAACTGTCATCTAATTTAAAGTTTATAGAAAAAAGTGATTTCCTAAATTCAAAATTAAATATACAAAATTTGATTAATTATAGAAACTGTGTTTAAATACTAAAATATTCTATAGCTGTACAAATAAACATTAAAGATAGGTCCAATTCCATCCCTCCCCACACTTTACACTTCCTTTCTCTCCCCCTCTAATAAACCCAAAAAAATAAAGCCTTGTCATGAGGCCATAAACCTATACCCAACCCTCTAATGTTAAATCTGTCTACAAAATTCCAGACACTTTCATTAATCAACTGTATTCCCTACCCACCCCACTTTTTAAAAAATTCTAATGGACAATTTACAAGACTTATTCCCTTATCACTAACCCCCACCAACATCCCACACACAACTCGCCAAATATAAGAAAAGAGGCTTTCCATTCCTTTCCACACCAACTGATGAGACATTGTAATTTCAATGTTGAAACAAAATGTACAATTTGTAGTGGATATAAAAACATTTGTACATGTTCTAAAATATAATTTTTAATAGATATTCACAGCTCTATATTATATATCGAGTACCGTTTTAAATTAATGCTTTGGATATTGTAAATTTTTCTTCATTCCTTATTCACTCTGATATATATATATATACACACACACACACACACACACACAAACAAAATTAAATGTTGAATCTACTATGTTTCATGGAAATTACATCCACTTGTCAGGGGTCGTGATTGTAAAACTGAACTGATCTTCCTTGAAGATGTCATTAAATGACATAAACCTATTTGAAATTGTTCAGTTATGTTTTAGATAATTTTTATGTAATCAGAAGTTAAAATGCATCTTGATTTGAGTTATGTGTTGCCAAGTATTTTCATTTTGGATAAGGATGTGTATAAAAGTTTTTAGGTAAATTGTTAATAATGTGAAGAGTTTTAACTATAACTTATTCGACATAATTGTCCTCTCTGTTTAAATTTCTGGGATGAGGAGTTATCATCATTTACATTATTTATACACAAATTATTATCTACATCTTTATTGTTGTTATCACAATCTTTCAGTCATTGTGCTCTCCAACCTCCATCCCTGTGCTTATTGATTCAGGTAAGCTCATAGATTAAATAAGATTCAGTTTAAAATTCTTTAAATATTTGTTAATTTTTATTTATAAATGTTTTCATTATATTATTGTAATATTTAAAATAATGATTTGTTTGGAATAAAAATAATTGAACGGATTGTAATTTGTCTTATTTTTTTATTTTTATTAATGTCTTTTAAGAAAAACATGATTTTTGTAAATAAATTCAGTTTTACAGTCAAGTCCCCTAATATTTGTAATAATTTCATGTAATCAGGTTTTTACAGATTATATCATGAAACTCAGAGTAGGGATAAGATAAATGGACTTGTAATTTTATTTATTACTATTAATACTTTATCTCTTGATATTGAGCACTATTATTATAAGGACGGCAAACTTTTAAAACATTAGCCAGAAATGTCCTGGTCGACCAATTGTTTTAGCAAAACAATCTTTGTTATTGTTTTATATATATATATATATATATATATAGTTTAAACATAGTACCTTTAAGCAGCATTCCTTCATTTAAACTTGTTTTATTGAATAGAAAAGACAAAAAATGTTTATTAAGCATTTTATGAGTTTTTCCTGTTGGTGAATAAGTTATTTGATGTCAGATGGAAACTTGTTAAGGAATTTGCTGAAATTGCATAACATTCCAAGTCTTTTCAATCATTGTTATTTTTAAGGAAAAGTTATAAGTCAAGACATAGCCAGTGGAACTAAAATTTTATTACTGTCCATGGGTGTTATATATAATATTTATAGATAATATTTTTTTATTGTCTTTCATCTTTTATGTAACTGGAGTGCATTTGATTACAATGTCCCTTCTAATTACTGTCAGATTATGGTGAACCAACTGCAAAAAAGGATTAGGCATTTTGGAAGCACCTCATATTAAATGGCAGCAAACCATCATCAATAAAATTTATCATCAATTTTAATCTTGGCACACACATATTAAAATGACTTTTAGCCATAATGTTACACAATGCCAAAATCTATTCCACCACTATAGCATATGAACCCATAATCTTTTCAAGCCCTAGACCATTAATAGCATAAATGCTCCCCTAACTATACCTCTCTACCTTCTTTTCATTGAAAACAATTGAAAGTAGTTGGAACATTATCTTCAGTTGAGGAAATTTCTTTTACAAATTTCCATCTAACATCAAATAAGGGATCTAACATTGTGTCAATACTCTGGGAAAAGCATGAACCCATCTTCCTCCACCATTGGGTTAGCACAGCAGATTGGACACTCTTACCTTGGGTGGCAGCTAATGTAGAAGGAAATCTCTGAACTTAAAGTTGAGGGGTGCTATTTGGTGTCTTCATGGCACTCTGAACACCATTTCCCTTTCAAAAAATGTGACTGGTTCTACACAATGCCTACATCACTATAATCAAATTATCTGTGTTGTTAGTATAACAGTTAAATAAGAATGATAAAATTTGAGGGATGGTGTGTAACATTACATTAAGTTGTTTTTTATTAAAAACATATTCTCAACTGGTGGACCCTCTGTGTGTGTGTTTATATTTTTATATATAAACTCTATGAAATGACACCTATCAAAGTACATAAAAATTATTAAAATTCACCATATTTTTAAGGCCAGCAGAATTTTTGTCAAAAAAGTTTTCAAGACAACTATAGCAACAATAGGCTATAAATCCAAGTTACATCTAATCATAATTTTGTGTATTTCAAATTTGAATTTTGGTGTCTATGATCAGCATTTGTTTTTTTTTTTTTTTTTTTTTTTTTGTTTTTTGAGGTGCAAATATCTTATAATAATTCAATAGATTTATCAGACCCTCTGATGAATGTTGTTTCACAAAACCCTGGAGTTGGTAAATGATATAATTCTGTCAAACATTTACTAATCAATTTATAGACTATACATAGAGAGAGACATTATGTATTTTCACTTTAGGTATAATAACTGGCAAATTATGCATGCTTGCATTCTTTTCTTAGTGATATAGCAAAAAAAAATGATTTGAGTAAAAGAATCAACATATTTTCATGATTCCTACATTGTATAAATTTAATTTTTCAGCTAAAACATGTGCTCAGCAATGAAACATTGAGTGGGAAAAATTGATTTGATAAGGAGTTAATATCGAGTGATAATGTTACTTCTGCTTAATTTACAAACAATAACTACCAAGATTTTTTCTCACTAGTTTCTCCATTAATCTGACCTTGTCTCAGAGTTGGCTTAGTTTAACAAATATCTATCTTTCTATAAAAAGAATAATAATTGAACTTTCTTTTTTAAATACTAGTTCAGTCAGCATTGCCACATGGTTAGTACCCTTATTGTATGCTGGTCACATCAAAACGGTCATTTGGGTCAAGCCACCCTGGGCACATCAAATTCCTGATGGTAAACATGAATTCTGGGTTGGTGAGTGCAAAGAAACAGGTAATATCAAGTAAGTTCTAAAAATGAAAGTTTCACTAAAAAAAACGTATCTTTTTTTATTTATTTTGTAATGGACACTAAATCTTAACACTTGGTTAAAACTTTCCTCTGATGCTAAATAGTTTGTATTTGCAGACAGATTTATTCACATGATAGTATAAAAGATTGATTTATTTTTTAAGTTAATCAATCAAAACATGCTAGCTTATTGCAAAAACAGTTTCATTTTTTACAAATTTTATGTAACAATATTTTAATATTACCTTAAATTTTAATTGAAGCATTGTCTACTATTAAATTTTTTTTCTTTCTTTCTTTTTATTTTAGTTTTAGTAGGTTTTCATTACAACTTCATCATGACCATCAGTATACAGCCATTAGTTAAGAGTGTAGATTGGAAATAACTAGTAAGCACTTGATCTGCACTAATTAACTAATTGTTTCAGATTGATGGTCTGGGTAGTTGTAATGGAAAGCAACTAAAATTTATTTACGCTTGAACTCTTCTTATAATATATTTCTATGACCCACAGGAATATGATTGACATCAAAATGCATGAATGTAAACAGTGATAAACAAAAGTGTGATTACATCAAAGGCAGCTGGCTTCAAGGTCAGAAAATATAGAGAATGACAAATAATGTGATGATGTCAAAGGTAGCCAGCTACAAAGACAATAAATAGCAGAAATGATTAATAGATGTGCCTAGCTGTAAATGACGTCATTAAACAAAATTTAAGGAAATTTCAGCTTATATAAAAATGTTTTTTTTTGTTTTTTTTTTTTGAAAGGAAAACAATCCAGAACACTGAGAGAGCGAAGAAAAGACAACTCACTCATATGTGCATGATTCCCTCTAACTACTACCATTCTGCATAACCATCACTGACAAAGAATAAAAAATATAAATTTATAGTTTTATATATATATATATACGTGTTCTGTGTTCCTCATTTATCAGCCAAGACAACTGTTGTTTCCAGTAGCAGTATATAACTTGTTGTTATTATCACAATGTTTTTGGCCATTGTGCTTGTTGATCCAGATAACTTTCAAAGAATTTTGAACTGAGCCCTTTATTTAATTTATGGAGATAGATTTCATTTCACTGTCCATATCTAAGAATACCTCACCTCAGCCTTCTTTAGGACTGCTCAGTTATTGCTTAGCAACAAAGCATAATGATAACTCCTCGTCCCAGAAATTCAGACAGAAATGGAAATTTAGATGAAAGAAATATTAGTCAAATGTTAATAATAGCAATCTCTCTCTCTTTTTTTATTTTTTTTCCCCAGATTGGAGAAAGTACAGAAAAATATATAAGTATGTACAGATGCTAAATAAGCATTTGTAAATATTTCATAAACCTAAGAAAAAACGTAGCTAATTTACAACATTTATCCCTGCCAAAACTGATGAGAATATTTCATTAGGGATGAGAATAGTTTGTTACAAGGTAACTGATAAAGTCCTTGCAAAAAAATGTATACAGCAAATTTGACATACCATTTGTCCACAAAGTAAACCCCATTGACATCCAGAACCTTTTCTCTGGTGGTAAAAATCAGGTGTCTTAAATGTAAAGAAGTCTGAGTGTCTGCCACAAGTCTGCTCATTTATGAAGGATTTCTCATGAAGGTGTTTGTACAAGGAATAGAAGAGGTGGTAATCTGTTTGTGCAATGTCTAGCAGAGTAAGTTGAATGGCATGGTATCTCCCAGCCAAGTTGCTATATGGTATCTCTGGCATTGTCATGCAATTAACTAATGCTGGCTCCATTCAGCATCAGTGCCTGTTGCACATGTTCCAACTGCTGCAAGTACACATCTGCAGTGATAGTTTGGCCCATTGTTAGCTCATAGTGCACCTCTTGTCGACTAGTCTACCATTATGATTTTGCATGGTTGTAGAGGTGGCCCTGTGGTAACAACCAATGTCTGGCACATTTGGGAGTGTCATACATAACCCACTTTTTGTTACTGTTGAGCACTTGATCAAATATAGGTACAAAAGAAATAAGAAACAGGTTGTAACTTGTTGGTTTCTAACAGTATGTAGAGTGCCCACTTGCTCAAATTGTACACCTTCCCTATACAGTGCATGTGAAGTCTTACTGTTTCATCAGAAATCTAGAAACATTTGACAAGCTCACTACAGGCTTGGTTGTTGTCCTTCTCTATCACTGTCTTCAGGGCCTCAGCATCCAGAATCAGTTCTGCTGACCTAAACTTTTGGAATCAATGCCTGCTGGTGTGTTCACTCACACCATTATGCCCAAAGTCTTGACATATTTAGTGACTCTGCAAACAAGCCCACCTTAAAGTCATAAAAACAGACTACCCTGAACAAGCTGCTTTGACATCACTGCGTTTCCTTGCCACTGCTTAAGCTATGACTGATGTGTGTGTACAATGCACCTATATTGGTCAAAAGCAGTGCCCCCACAACTTTCCCAGCACATGACGCATTCATTTGCATATCAGTGATCACTCAACATAAAAAATGGCAAGGGCTTTTTTTGTTTACCTTATATTAACTATATTAACAATCCTAATTTTTTATTCTCGAATTTAAGTCAGTTATTCCATTTTTTTGCTGTTGATAAAAAAAAAAATTTTTTTCTTGAATTTTCTTAAAAAATAAAAATAGCAACTTTGAAGGTTTTATGACACTTACTAAATGATTATATATTTTAGTTTTTGATAAAATGGGTTTTTCTTTATTCAATGTATGGTGTTACTATTTTAAAAACAACTTATATAAAGTGTCCAAGAATTGGTTGTGATATGTTTTTTCTATTATTTGGCTTTCTGATTTAATAAGATTACTTTGTATGTGTGTGTAATGTGGACCAGAAGTATTTGGGTTCTCATTATTTCTGATTTTATTTGTTTTAATGAATATATTAAAAATATATAAAAAAAACTGTTGTATTGTGGAGGAATGACAATACACAGATATAAGTAAGTAATATGTTTATTCTCGGTAGATACAGTAGTACATGTCTGTGTAGGGTGGCAGCAACTAGTGAGCTGAGTAGACAACGATCGTGCCAGCCGTCAGCTGCCGACTCCACTGTCACTACTCGATATTACTTTGTCAGTCAACTCTATTGGCACTTATGAAACTTACCTTTTTGGACGAAAAACTGGAATAGCATTTTCTTTCAATTCAAATTTTGCTTTGACTTTCGTACACAAACCCAGACTCTCAGAAAAAATTTCTGGGTATTTTTGCTTTAGTTCTTTTTTTACTTTGTCTGAACTTGTAGTACTACCGTCAATTTTGTTGCAAACCAAATTTAATGGTATGTTAAATAAATCAAACTCCTTCATCCAGTCTGTACTGAATAGGTTTTGTGAGTTTTGCATAACGTATGCTTTCAAATTCCTTTCTGTTCCATTAAAACAAATATTTATAAAAGTTTCTCCCATAAATTTTAGTTTTTGTCCTGTAACCCCTCTTGCTATTTTTTGTATTATTCAGGGGTGGGCATTTAATTTTTTTCCATGTATCGGCATTAATTATCATTAAGTCCAATTCTGTATCAATCTGTAGTCTAATTTTTTTCTTATTTGCATAGACATTAATATATTTTCTTTGAACTTCAGCTGTTGTGTTTTCATTGGTGTAATGTACCACATTTTTCTTTTTTATTTTATTTTTTACTTTACCCCTGCAGTGCGAAGATTTATGCCATTTTAAACCACAGGCAAAACATTTTTTATGCTTGAATGAACAATGTTTTTTTAAATGCAACTTTTTGCACCTGTATTTTGAACTGAAAATTAGTTTTCTTACTTTCAATTTTCCTTTTTAATTGCATGAATATTTGAAATATTTCGTGTTTTGATTTTAGCTGTGTCCACTTTTAATATATGCTGACGCTCTTCCACTAATTTTTGAAGTGTAATTTTCTGGTCCTGTTCAAATTTTGCTAGTAATCTTGTTCAAATTTCTTTGTCTGATGGTGTGGTTAATCCTTGAATAAAAATCAAGCATATCAGGAGTTATTTCATTTAACTGAAAATTTTCACAGTATTTGTTAACCATGCTTGCAAAAGTTGTATAATCTTCACCATCTGGTTTTGTAAGATTTAAACATTCCAAACAAGTGCTAACGAATTTTGTTGTCCAAATATTTTTGTTAATATTTGTATAGTATCCTGGAACAATGCTTCACTAGGTTGCCTGGGCAAAATGTAGTTTGTGTATTTTTTGTGTTCCACAGCACCGAATTTTCCTGACAGAAGTCAAACCTTCTTTTCGTCGGACTAATTTTCACAATTTTTCTTTAAAATTTCTTCATATCGACAAAAGTAAGCTTCAAGCTTTTTCTGGTTTATAAATAAATTCACCTACTGAGTTAATTACTGCATCTTGCGAGAATGTATAAGACTTGCCTGAGTTACTTTCTTTTTTAGTAACATGCTCCAACAATTCTATGAATCTGTTCCTGGTGTTCCATATTTTGTTGTAGCTTCTCGAACCCTTCTTTTTGTGTTGACATAATTTCTTGAACTTTTCTTGTTCACATTGTTGTTGAATTTCATGATGTTATTGAAATTTCACAAACTTTTTTTTGTGTTGTTGTTGAATTTCTTGCTGTTTAAAAATATTGTAGCATACAACTTTTGAAGTTTTCCATTGTATATATATTTTTACCGAAACGCCATTCTGTAGGTAGTTAGAATTGACCCTACAACTCTTGAGTTATCAATCTGTAGAGAGTTTTGACTCTGACTTATTTTGTTGACAGTTTATTGGTAATTTGATGTGAGTTTGGCTCTCACATACTTTGTTGTAAAATCTGTTGTCAATTTGTATTAGTTCAAGACGAATCTTTCATCACTGGATCTGTTGGTGCTCTGTAGTGAGTTTAAATCAAATTTCTCATTGCCAGATCTGTTGTATCATGGAGGAATGACAATACACAGATATAAGTAATTGATACGTTTGTTCTTGGTAGATATGGTAGAACATGTCCGTGTAGGGTGGCAACAACTAGTGAGCTGAGTAGACAACGACCGTGCTAGCGGTCAGCTGCCAACTCAACTGTCACTACTCGGTATTAGTCCTTTATATATTGTGAACCGTATATCACGTGTTCGAGCTCCGTCACAACAAAAACACACAATTTTCTTTTTTTTCATAAAGTTTTGCTTTAGTTATTTATGTTGAGGAAGTTGTAATGAATTGTTCCTGATGTGTAGTAGGAACACACTTGTTTCTCTTGAATGTATTTGTATCCACTTAATACTGTAACAAACTTTTAATTTAATTATAATAACTGTGTTCTACAACATTTCACTGACAATGACTTCAGTTTCTCTGCAAATCAGGCAACACTGATGTCACTGAACTGCCAAATATTTTACTCTCTGGACCTCAACCTAGTGACAGATGGTGAACATCACAATATTAGTTTTCATTCAACTATCAAATAGTTTATTAATATATGTACTGTCATTGCATTAATATTTTAAAATCAAAAACTATTATTATTAAAATGATTGTTTGCATTTATTACAGATTAACGTGTACAGAAAACTACTTCCTCAGTGAATCCCTTTATGTTAGTGAGGAGCAGTTGATAAACAAGAAGTTTGTAACTTTAATCACTGTCACAGTTGACCCACAAGAATGGCCAGCCTCTCCAATACTCAATTCGGATTCAGAAGATTCTGACTGCAGTTTCAACTCAAATATCTCTTGTACCAAAAATCAGGAAGACCAAAAATCAACTGCAAAAAGCTATTCATTGTTTTTTACAGAACAGAAGACTCCTAAAAATATTCAACAGCAATTAGGTAAGTAAAATTTCTCGGGTAAAACAATTTTTCTTGATATGATTTCCTATTTCAAAGATTTTAATATAACAATAGGTCGTCTGCTTTTCCTCTCCAAGACAAATATAAAAAGATGTTGCAAAGTTTCTCTTCCAGATAGGTTACCTATTATTAGCCATTGTTGAAATTTTAATTTCTTGTTTTGAATTCTAACATGATTCATTCTTAAAAATGTTACCACAAGCTCTGGTTCATTATTGACATTAAATGTTATAACAATTTCCCCATTACAACACAAATGGGGGCAAGTCATTATTTTTTGTTTTTCACTTGTCTATAAATCAAACCATATAATAATTACCAATGTATAGCTTTGTTTATATTTCTAAGATGAGTTATTGTAATTATTTACACTATTTGCATTGTTTGGACTGTTGTCCTCATCCTTGTTGCCATATTCACATTTCAGCCATTGTACACTCCAGCTTTCTTCATGTAATTGGAATTTCATACTGAACCCTTTATTTTGTTAACCAGGGTAGATTGTTCTAGTTCCACAAGTCATGTCCTTTCAGATGTCTCAGTATCAGTTATCTCTCAACTCTTTGGGTCAAGTCACTGGATCCAACCAATGCTTTTATAGTCACATGTCAGGACACATGGCCCAGTGAATAAGAGAGTTGTGAGTCCAACAAAAACTTATAGAGTTGAGTTAAAGGGAGATAACTTATATGAAAGTGGCATGGCACATGAATTGAGAACAATATGCCCCAGTGGTTGAAATAAAGAGTTTGGTTTGAAAATTCTAAGCACCTGGAGCATACAATGGCCGAAACATTAGGAATATGGCAATAAAGATGAGGACAACAATTTGAACAATGTTAAAAAAATGCGAATACTACCTCATCTCAGAAGTATAGACAAATATAATTACATTGTTTCAAAACTTTTGTTTCATTGTATCTCATTATTAAAACATTTTGATAATTTCCATCATTTTTGACAGCACAGGTACACTAATATAATAAATAATTGGAGTAGATAGACTAAGCTATCACCCGGTTCACATTCCACCCACGTCTATTGAACAGGTGAAGAGGCTCATCCCTTGTTACTTGTTTAGGATGTGGTTTCCGGCTTTCTCTTTTCCAATCTTTTCACTCCTATGTAGCCCCCTGCGCTTCAGTGGCGTTACTGCCTTGCTCGGGGTGATATGATTAAAAAAAAAAAATAATAAATCGACAGTACAAGGGAGATAACTAGTACGGAAAACTGCAAAAGAAATCTTGGTTTATTATATAATATATGTGTGCGCGCTATGTGATTTCAATGAGATCAGTTGTTCTCAGAGTGATAGATCATATTCCATCCCAGCCTTCCTTGATTTTTCCTTCATTTTGAATTGCTGCCTAGTAATTTTTTTCACTATTATACTCAAAATTTATAAATATCACTGAAATTTCTTTGTCTTAAATTCCTCTCCTGGGAGCCAAGTGCCTCTTGTTTAAGAATCATTGAACTATATTTTCAAAAATTTCCAAAAAGACTAGTTTTATGAAATTTCTTTTTAACTTTGTTTAGCTCCCATGCAGGATCTTACTTTAACTATTACATTTTGCAATGCTCCCATCATAGGACATCTTAATATTTTTGTAGTGTTTAATTACTACTGGGAGCAAATTTATTCAGCCATTAGTTTTATTTATTTTCATTGAATGGAATTGATTTTTCCTCCAGACGACAACTAATGTATCTATGGATAATAAAGTACCTTGTGACTGTAGAGTTAATTTATTTTGGAGGAATTGAAAATAATATATTGTATGCAAGGTGCATTTAATGTATTATTGTCTGTAACTTTGAAAGGAGTCATTATCACATGACCACTCTATGGACTGATCTGTATGGTCTATTGACTATGTTTTCTTGTTTGTTTTTTCTTTTGCCATAAGATTTTTCTCATGGCTTATACACTGAAAAAGTCTGAAGAGATTTATATGAAAAGATTTATATGAATAACATAAAAAAATATGAATGTGGAGTTCAATTTTCACACAAAGTGTGTAGATTATTATCAAATTGTTAATTTAAACATCTTTCATTCATTGAATATCAAAAATATTATCCTATTCTTCTCATACTGGTGCTGATCATAAATCCCATACTTCCAGGTGATCAAAATTCCTGAAAACTGCAATTTCCATAGAAAAAGGCTAAATAAAAAAAATGAATTGTTAATTGGTAGGTGTTCTCATTGTTTATACATTTAGACACCAAAATATATTAATGATCATGAAATTCAACAAAGTTTTTAAATATCATATTCTTGTATATGTTAATGACTTACATCTTTTTCTTTCAAATATAGGCAATCCAATTTTCTTCATTTTAACTTTATTGCATATTGGAAACTCTTGTTTGTGTTGTTTTTCACTTGTATTTAAAACTTCAAGCACTAATGTTGTTTACTAAGAATGATATGAGATTAACCTTCTTGTCAAATTAATCCAAGTTAGGCACAAGCATTTATTTATAAAGTACTTAGTAAGAATCAAAATCACTATCAACGGCTTGCAAGCAGACACTCAAATTATTTTCATGTTGATTTGTAAAGATCAGGCATGTAACTTCTCTGAAAATGATTCAATTACTTTGTCACACTATCAACTGCATATTTTTTATTTATTCAGATCTTAATTCAAGTGAAGCAACAATCAAGATAAATAAGCCATCGAGTTCAATAAATTCCACTCCTGAGTTATGTTCATCTAAAGCAGAAAATCACACAGAATCAAATACAGTGACACAGAATAAAAGAGTTAATTCTGAATCAAAACCGTGTCATGTTGAAGACTGTTCCAAAAGACTGAAATTTTCTCATGAGAAGGATGTTACATTTGGAAAGAAAGAAGGGACAAGTGAAAATAAAGAATGGCAGACAGATAACCCTCTTCCAAAAAGTAAACAGAACAACAAAAATAAAGTTACTTTTTCCAAGTTTCAAAAGCTCTTTGCAGAACTAGGTCCCAAAAATGACTTCATTCTTGACATTGATTTGGATTTTTTTTCTACCAAAAACCCATTTCTGGAAGTTTACACAGACAGACAGTACCAACTGCTAAAGAAACTCTATCAATTCACAAAACCTAAAGATTCTTCCCATGAGGTAAGTATTTTTGTTATGGTTGATATTCCTATCATAGATAAAAAAGAAAATTGCTTGTAAATTGATTTGCTTTGGCCTGAAATTGTTTTCTTTTTATTAAATTTTCCTCCAAATAACATCTTGAATATGTTCTCAGTTCTCTTGGTAACTTTGTCTGCTGATGAACCACATGAAAATCTTTCTACTTATGACAGTGTCTGGTACAAGTATTTTGTGTTGAGGGAGGAAATAAAGTTTAAAAATAAAATAAAGGCAAGTAACTGATTACAGCAAAATGCCCCCCCCCCCCGGGTAGGAAAAGTGATAGTTTCACATCTATTGATTGAGAGGAAACTGTTTATTATAATCATTCTGTGTGCAGGGTCAGTGGAAGGATCTCATATCCCCTCCCCCAAAATTTATGATATGGGGAGGGGGGTTCCACTACATCTCACTTTTCATATGGTAGTATTCATATAAAATGCAAATTTTACTGTAATTTAATTATGTACAATAATGGATTATATGAAATAATTGTGAACAATTCAGTTAGAAGAATTGAAAATAAATACAATGTATCTAAATACAAATTAGAGACATGTTATAATAGATAATTCTGTATCCCCAAGCATATCAATGCTAATCAACTGTAACCATTAATGTCATCCCATAAGTCAATCATTGTTAACATAACAATAATATAGCCCCATACCCTGCACTGATCCCCAAGTTCCTTCAGATCACCATGGTTACCATCTCGCTGACTCCTCACTCATTAATGCATGGCACATTTATCACTGGTATTATGATGGTGGGCACGATTCTATTTGACTTACCATTCACTCCTTTGCCACATTGTGTTTTTTTGATCTCAGTAGGTGAGATGATTGCTGATGAAGCAAACTGGGAGTTACACAAAAAAGAATCCTTTGGAACAAAGATGATTTAATGATTTAGTTTATCTGTGATTTGTTGTATACAGCAATTTTAATCTTTCCCACTTACTGTTATAATCAAATGACATTGAGATCCCCTTTGAAGTCTGTGTTAGTAGTAACTTAAATTTCTGAGTTCTTGTCTTCAGAGTTGGCACAAGGTCTTGGTTAGGAGGTCTCAGCGAATGATGTGGTTTCCAGTAGCAGTATTGTGGGGCTCTGTGTGTTTCAATCATCCAGCAGGAGTCAGGCTGGGGTTAACCAGAATCTGGGTTCAGTTGTGTTCCAGTCCTAGCATCAACCTTTTTCTAAAATTCCATATTCTCAAAATATATTTACTCAAGTGGTTTTCCAAATTTGGTGTTGTCCAGCCCTCTTTGGAGAGTGGTCAGAGGAACCAAGCTGTCCCTTTACTCCAACTCCTGTTATGTCTCATCTCCCACCATTACTCCATATAGACAGTGCTAATATTTTTCTTTCTTCTCCCTTCTCCCACTTTCTTAGCATCTAAGTTTAGGTAAAAGCAAAAGGGATTTTCAGTCATTAATCTTTCTTTATGAGCTTATCCCCATGCTGGTTGATCAACTCGACCACTCAAGAATGGTCATAGGTTAAAAAGAAAATTGTTAATTTTTCTGTTTTTACAACCAATAAGAACCACACAGCTTTTATATCCCTGGTCAATCTAAAGTAGTAATTAATTATTCTTTATCGCTTGTAGCCAAAGCAATATGAATTAATGTTGAATATAAAACTTTTCTGGACTAATTACACTAATTATAATGAACAGATGTATTAGGCCAACCTCTGTGAAGATACTCCTCTTCTGGGTGGCTGATTCAAACCTGATGTTTCTTTCCTGGCCCTTTGTTTATAGGAATTGCAAATGTTATTTAAGTGACCATCCCGTTTTCTTTATTGACAACATGTTTTTTTCTATATAACATCTTCAAGGATTTATTAATGCTCTCTTATCAAAAGGAGGTGGAAAAGAATGGGTAGTCTTGGTTTTGCTTAACCTTACTGAATTCTATCTAGTTAGATTTGGGTTCAGTTCTCCTTGGAATTATTTTAAAACATGATTTTTCAACACATTTTGTTTTCAATTTTCTTAACTTTTCAATCATCTTCCTGCAAATTTCAACAATTATCATCCAGTTTGTAGACCCTTTCTGGTTCCTTCTTTCTCTTTGATTAACCTCCAGCAATCCCAGATTCATAATTCCATCTTAAATAAATCAACAATGTTTTGCATCAATTTTTAACATTAACTTGAGATCCCACTTGTTAAAAAGTTGAATAATTTAATACATTCAATATTATAGATAAAAAATAGTTAATTTTATATATATATATTTTTTGAGACCCCAGAATGATGTCAAAATACATGAAAATTTTTCATCCTTTAATAATCAGTTGTGCTTAGTTTATCAGAGGTTGATAAGATAGTGAGAGTCACAAAGCACTGTCTTGTGCCCCCAATCAGCCCTCCTCCTCAGTCAGGGGATTTTTGGGGGGGGGGTAGTACGTGCCAGCCCTGATCTTATAGAAGATTGGTTACAACACACCCTGTTCCTGTGGATGCAAAATATCACAAATGCTCAAGCTTCTTATATAAAATGTTATAGTATATTTATATAATCCACCCATAGGTTTTGATCATCTTATAATACTTAACACAATGTTTGTGTGGGCATCAGTCTCTCTTAGCAGACGATGGTCTAGCACAGAGTGCTACACATTTGTGAAGAAAGATCTTGGGTTGCATGCATGTCAAAATTGTCCATAGCATTCAGAGTAGTCTAAAGAAAAGGGAAATTCAATGCACTTTCATACTGATACAGCTTGGGATTTACTAATACCATCCATCTTTTGGGGCTCCAATCCAAAATTGTGTTAGCTTTACTCTTTAGCCTTCTCTTTTCCCAAAGATATAAGAAAGTAGGGGGCCTTAGTTCAGAGTTTTCTTTTTCATAAACTGGTTACCACCTAAGGCAAGAGATTCCAACTACCCTGCTATTTAATCCTGGCTAGAAGATAATACATGTTTCCCATGTTCATTAGTCAGTATATCTTTTAAAAACAAGGGTTGTAGTTATGAATAAGAGATTACAGCTGAAAAAAAAAACAAATTTGTATAAAAGTAAATCTTATCAACATTTTTGTACCATGAGTAAGAAGAAAAAATTGATGAAAATTCTAATATAGAAAACATGTGTACAGTATAGAATAAGAGATATTTGTGAAAAATAAAAGTGTGAAAAGTTATCTGTAAATAGAACAATGTATTTGTATTTGAAAATTATTAGGCAAAAACATTGATTTAAAAACAATGTAGATTGCTTGGTGTGTGTCAAATTCCCGTTTTGCATTTTGGAACTTTTCTGGATTTTTAAAAATATTTTCAGCCCACAGTTGACTGAATCCACAGATGTAAAACCTGTAAATACAAAAGGCCAACTGTATACACATTTACTAAACTTGCTTTAATTTAATTCATATGTATATTTTAAAGCTTGCCAGTCTTCACTCCAAAACCGAGATATTAGCCAACGATTCAATATTGTCTTGCAGAATGTGGATCACTTTCCTTATCTTGGCAGCCATCTGTCTTCTAGTATAGTATAGTATAGTATAGTATAGCCCCAAGATACAGCATTATTTCAAATGTGCAGAATTATTTTTCAGTTGTCTTCAAAATAGTTTTCCAAGATCAGAAAAAACATGAAAATGTTACTGTACAAAACTGTAGTGATTTCAATTCTCCTGTATGCCTCTGAGACCTGGGTAACTTATCAACAACATCTGAAATACCTTAAAAAATTTCACCAGCATTCTCATTGAAGTATCTTAAAAATCATTTGTGAAGAACTAACGTTAGCATACTGGAACAAGCTAAAATGACCAGCATTGAAGTCATCGTCATGAAAAATCAACTTTGATGGCATTGGACATCTGGTGTGAATCGACAACATTCACCGACAAAAGCAAATCTTTTACTCCCAACTCAGAGGAAGAAATTGGAAAAGAGGTGGTGAAAAGAAGAGATTTAAGCACATCCTAAAACAAAACCTGAAGAAATGTAACAATGGGAATCCAGTGCAATGGACAGGAATCTCGAGAAATCCATTGTCAAAGACAGAACAAAAACTTTGAATCCAAATGATCTGTTGAACTAGAAAAAAAAAGGAAAAGAAGAGATTGAAAAAAAAGTCAATAATGACCAGAACTTAATCCACCATTTGGAACAATTTTCAAGCAAAAATCAATGTCATTAGTCATTTCAAAGTCTCTAAACCCAACTGACTGAGGCCAATAGATTATCATCTACAATCTTGAAGGATAACCACAATTGATATTTTAAAGTTTCTATTTAAATATGCTCTACTTTTTCCAAAGAAAAAGTTTCAAGCAAAAAAAAATTATATTCCCAACAGTAATGTTATAAAGAAGATAATAGACAATAAAAACATAAAAATTAACATATTAATTGATATTAAATAAAAAGATTAAATGGGATTTTTTTTTTTTTTAATCATGTCACCCCCAAGCAAGGCGATAACGCCACTGATGCGCAGGGGGCTACGTAAGGGTAAAAAGAATGGAAAAGAGAAATCTGGAAACCACATCCTAAACAGGGAACAAGGGATGAGCCTCTTCACCTGTTCAATAGACGTGGGTGGAGTGTGAACCGGGCGATAGTTTAGTCTATCTACTCCAATTAAAGTCTATCTAATGTTCTTATTTTTTTAATTTTAATTTTAGTTGTTTTTTATTGTAAATTCCTTAAAAAAATAAGTGAGTTACTGAGTCAAAATTAAATCATTATTTCCCTAGTAAAGGTCTGGGAAACTAATTTGCTTACTAGTATGCCCCCCCCCCCCCCCAATCAACATATGCACTGAATGTCTACAACGTTAATTTAATTCAATAAAAACTGAGTTTATTTCTAATTCTAATGTCATCAAGTGGTGTATATATTAATGTTATTCTAAATAATGCAGAAATTTCCATAAAGCTACAAATAACAATGTGCAAAGAAAGTGAAATAGTCGAGCAGTTAAACAAATCAAACAATTAGAACCATCAAAATCATCACATTTCATTGTGGGTCATTTAAAAATAGCTCCATTGCTTCAGGCATTAAGATGTAGTCCTAGCTCTCTTAATTCTATGGAGAAGTGAGTTGTTTTCAAGTTAGTCACAACTCAAGGAATCTTAAAACTTAATTTTGTTACATTAAATTTGAATCATTTTAGGGTCTTAATCTTTGATGTGTGGTGTCATTTAAACAATTATCCAATTCTTTGTTTTTCTTTCTTTTGAACTTTCAGGCTGTTAAAGAATGTGTTCAATCCAGGAGCAAGCAACTACAGGAATTAGAACGAATGTTCCACATTCTTGATAAAAATCCTAAAGCTCCAATTGATCACTCAATTCAAAGGTGAGTATAAAGTAGTGATATGTTATTAAGGATATTTAGTTTCGACAACAAAAGAATGTTTGTTTTTAAACAAGAGAAAATTGTAGCCAGTAGCTAATGCCACAATAAAAAATATAGGTATTATTTTGAAGTTTGTAGTGATAATGATAAAAAAACGTGGGTTATTTTTAATGAAACAAGATAAGGAATTTATTTACAAATTTAAACATTTAAAGTTTCAGTTGCTTGTTTCAGGACATGTAATCAAACATTAAATGTTTGTAGTTTCGATAAATTGTCAAGAAGAGAAAACGTTCATATTAAATCATCAGACAAAATGTAATATTCCAAAATGTTTAAAACAAATTGAGAGAGTTTGTTTTTCTTATAAAAGTTATACGATTGTATTCAACATTAATAAAAAGATGCATTTTAAGGTACTTAGCTTAGGAGTTGACTAGAGTTCTTTGAAATTCTTCAGCTCTCATTAGAGCAT
This sequence comes from Ascarosepion bandense, assembly GCA_037127315.1. Lineage (NCBI taxonomy): Eukaryota > Metazoa > Mollusca > Cephalopoda > Sepiida > Sepiidae > Ascarosepion > Ascarosepion bandense. The sequence goes on from JBBBDQ010000184.1 coordinate 1,318,909, forward strand.
GAAACTTGGCACTAGCGTTACTCAGATGCATGAGACTTTGTCTTTCTCTCTCTCTTCCCTTCTTGCTTGATTCAACTTTCTCAGTTTATATCAAAAAGTGATTTGACATTGGCTCATTACTTTTTCTCAGTTTGTAAGCCACTCCCCTTTTCATTAGTCAAATTAAATTTTCACATAGGCTTGCTAAATTTTTATCTTGGTCTTTTCTTCAGCCCGGAGCCAATCTCTTTTTCTATTGGTCAAAATAAATTTTTACACAAGCTTGTGAATTTGAAAACAGTGAAGAAAAGATAGTTATTTTTTATTTCATTGTCTTGTCTAAATTAGTGTGACCTGTTCACTGATATCATTAATTCATCTGCAAGGTTTATACTTTGTATAGCTTCTCAGAATTACATAACCTTATCTATCAGTTGATTATTGACAATATCTTTCTTCATTATTTTTCCATGTACAATATACTGGTTAAGTGTCAAAGTTTATGTTAAAAAATTGTAAATGTTAATGATTAAATAATGAAATTTCAGTTTTAAACTTCAATATTCCTCTGCTGATTATAATTCATTCATAACCCTGTGAATGACTCATTTTCTTACACAAAATGTGAGTTATTACAAATTCTTCCTTTTTAAAATACCAAAGCACACTTCTAAATTTAATATTTTGCATGTTTTCTAACAGGAGGTAAATATTAAATGATTTATTCCTTTAATTATTTTTATGTTCATTCTGAATGTACTATGATCACATTGAAACACCGGTTTCCATACAGTTATTGAAGTTAAGCCATGCCAAGCCTGATCAGTACCTACATAAGTGACTGCCTGGAAATACCAGGTGCTGTAAGCTTAGATGTGCAGTTAATGTAATGGATAAAGGCTTAGAATTATTAACCAAAGAACCAAGTTCCAATTCCTGTTTGGTTTGTTATATTCACTTGCACACAAATACTCTTGTTAAAGATATGAATTGATCTCTTCTCTATGGGTTAATTAGTAAGACTTGTATCACTAAATCATTATCATTGCCAAAAAAATTCTTAGAATCTAAAAATATTTTCTGGCTTTAAATAACCTGCAAAGGGTTAATAAGCCATAGAAAATCAATCAGTCAATATGAATGTACTATGCAAATTTTTAATAAATTTAAACAAGTATCAAATTATTTTATGTTTAAATATATAAAATCAAAGTTACAGAAATTTTGCATAAAACTAAATTTTATATAAATTTTGAATTTTCTTTTCTAAGATTTAAGACTTAATGTATGGTTGGCTCTTGAAGGCTGTCACAATGCGTTTAGTAAAATAAAGGAAGGTAAAGAAGTTGTTGAGTATTATCTATTTATTATACATTAATATTTCAAGATCAAAATCTCATCTTCAGAATGATTGGAGAGCTCTTTTTGGAGTTCCTCCTTAACCAACCGTGCCTTTCAACGAATGGTGCTGCCAACATAAAATTCCTCACATTTGGCGCATTGTTTGCGGTACATGACATATACCTGGTGGCATATACTGGTGTCAGGAATAGGGCAATTGGCCAGTGTACATGTGGTGTCGTTTTTGTTATGTTTGTTGCAGTTGTAATTGAGGTGTCTGCAAAGAGTGGGCTGGCTGTATGCCCAGTCCCTCTCTGCGGATAGCTCTACGTATTTTTGTGGTGATGTTTTCACTGAAGTGTGACAATCTCAGGAAGCAAGTGTTAGAGGGCGTGTGTTACCTTTGGCTTTTATTACCTTTCCATTTCAAGCAACCCACAAGGGACTGGGGGTAACCGTTGGTCTTCAGTATCTCCTTGAAATGTGCAGTGTGGGTGCTTCGGTCTTCTTTTATGCTGCATTTACCCCAGATATGTGTGAGCTCATTTCTAATGTATCCAGTCTTTGCGCTGAGAGGGAGGGCTGATTGGTAGTGGACAAACATATCCCTGCTGGCAGGCTTTTTGTAGAAATTGGTGTGGATGTCACCTTTTTCTAATACTTTTAGCCTGAAGTCCAGCAGTGACAAGCATCCATTGTTATCGGGGTGTTTGATGGTGAATTTTATGTTACCATCCATACTGTTGAACGTTGCTGCCATTCTGTTCGCCTCATCACGTGAAGAGGTTAGGATGAGTATGTCATCAATGTATCTTGTGAATAAGGTGTACGAATGGCAGGTGTTGCGAGCACAACATTCCAGTTGATGTGATGGCAAATAATCCCGGTAGGCTGGACCCCATCGGAAAGCCCGTGGTCTGCTTATATGCGCACCCTTGAAACGTAAAGTAGATGTTGTCTACTATAGTCATCAGGAGTAGGTGAATGTCTGCTGGGGTGAGGTTATAGCAGTACAAGATTGAAGTGTTGACACACTCCATTATCAAATTAATCACTGGACGAGCTGGTACTGACATGTATAGTGAAACAACATCAAAGCTAAATGCATATCGGTTATGCTGTAGTTGGTTTTGTTGAAGTCCATGTAGTCTATGGATGATTTCATCAGAACTTTTGACGTGTCTGGAAAAGGTGGAGAGTATATATAGATTTGAGGATTTGTGACAGGAGCCATGATATTTTGTATGTGGGTTCTTCTATACTAAAAACAATGGGTCTAATCTGTTGTGTCATGCTAGTTTTGATGAGGTGGTAGAATTTTGGGAGTTTGCTGTTCTTGGTACTAAAATTTAGTCTGTATTTGTTAGGGAGTTTCTGTAGTTTGCATATATCATTCCATGCAGTGTTGATGTGAATACAGGATGGCAAAAAAAAATGTAGCAAGGTAGATATAACCCCAAGTCATAAAATGAAGCCCACTACCACTTTGGCAAAGGTCATACTATCGGTCAGGTCAATGCCTACTTAGATAAACCATAAATTAAAGTAGACTGATATCATCAGACCTTAAGACAGCACCAACTATCAATCACACACATATATATATATACCATAAAAACACACACACACACACACACACACACACACTACAATTAATGACAGCAGTAGCAACAAAGGATGACCATTTGTTGAAATGCACAGTTGGTTCACAGAGAAATTCCAAAACAAGCTCTTCTACCATTCTGAAGATGAGATTTTGATCTCGAAATATTAATGTATAATAAATAGGTAACACCCAACAACTTATTTACCTTCCTTTATTTTACTAAACGCATTGTGACAGCCTTCAAGACCTAACCATATACCTAATATACACAATTAAAAGCAAATTATAAAACTTTCTTAACAGTAAATCTTTTGAATTTTGTCGGTAAGTAAATAATCATATTGCCCCAAGCAAGGCATCCTACTGCCACTGGTGCGCAGGGGGCTACATAGGAGAAAGAGTGACAGGTTACAGGGTGTGTTTGGAAGTGGGTAAGAGTAGTGTGAAGATACTGAGAGTGGAGTGGACGGAGAAATGAGCATGAGAGAGAGAGAGAGGATGCAAGTTAGCGAGATAGGTGATGACTGTTGACTTTACATTTAAACTCCTGAAGACTGTAGCTGTTGGTGAAGCAAGTAAACAGAAAGGAATTCCACAGGCAGGAAGTGCGAGAAAAGAAGCTGTTGGAGTAGAATTTGCGTTTACATTTTATTGGTTTCACAGTAAAAGGGTGGGACCTAGTTGCTAATCTTGTTGCTCGAGTAAACTTACATTTAGGAAGCACCAGAGAGCTAAGTTCATCGAAGCAGAAGCTGTGAAAGTACTTGTAGAAGAGACACAGAGAAGCCACATTGCGACAATGAGAAGGTGACTGTATCTGAGCTGCCAGGTCGGGATCAATCACATTACAGATTCTCCGTTGGATTTTGTCAAGGACCCCTAGGTGGATAGCAGGGGCACCTGACCAGATATGGCAGCAGTATTCAATGCAAGGGTGGATGGTAGATTTATATATGTGCAGGACGGTTTCAGATGGGAAAAACTTCCTTGCCCTACACAGAGAACCAACCTTCTTAGCAGCAGATTTAGCTATATCGACAAGGCCATTTCGATGTAATCATTCCACCTGAGGTCTGTTGTGTTAACCCAAGGAGGCGCAGTGTTTTGCTTTCAGGGAGACTAGCCTGATCCATGCTAATGGGAGATAGGAGCAATTGTCTGTAATGGTTAATAGATAGCAGCTTTGTTTTGGAAGCATTAAAATTCACGAGCCATTTCTTGCCCCAGTCCACCACGGATTGGAGGTTCTTTTCAAGTTCAGCAGCAAGTTTTGTTTTGTCAGCCTTGGCAGATTTTTGCTTGAGGCGAGAATAAACCCTAGTGTCATCAACGTATATGACTTGGAATTTTAATACATTGGGGAGATCATTAATGAAGATCAGGAAGAGTGTAAGACCTAGAATAGAGCCATGAGGGACACCCACGTTTGTATGATAGTATTGGGAGGCATATCCGTTCAATACTACTGTCATTGTGCAATTTGAAAGGAATGGCTTGATTAGCTCATAACTGTCCAGTTATGCTATAGTCTTGCAGTTTGCGTAGAAGGCCAACATGCCAGACTCTGTCAAATGCTTTGGAGATGTCTAAGGCCACAGTTCATTCTTGTTGAGAGCCTGGTGTATATTCTCAGTGATGGTTGTGAGCATATCAGCAGTAGACTTTGTGAAGCAGAAACCATACTGTTTGTCAGAGAAGAGTCTATGGGCAGTGAGATGTTGAACCACCCCATCGTTGATGATGGCTTCGAACGGTAGGAGGCTGATTGGACAATAATTAGCAGGGTCAGAGGGTTCACGACTATTTTTATATACAGGAACCATGCAGGAGGACTTCCAGCAGGCAGGAAAGCAAGAAGCAGAGAGGCAGTAGTTATAGAGTTTGGAGAGAACAGAGGAAAGTTCAAGGGCACATTTCTTAAGGACAATGATTGAGATTTCGTCTGCACCGCTCGCTTTATGGGGGTCAAGCTTTGAAATTATGTTAGAGACCACCAGGGGATGTAATGTGTATGTCAGCCAGTTGGGCCCTGGTACGGGGTGGGGAGTCTGGTACAGATATTCCAGATGCGTCCAGAGTTGAGTTGGTGGAGAATCTGCGCACGAAACACTCAGCCTTGTCTTTTGAAGAGGTGAGGACCTCAAATTCGATGATTAGAGGGTGGGGATTGAGGATTTGCTGTTGTTCAGTACATTTTTTACAGAGCCTCCAGTAGTCTTTGGAGCCAAACTTACGGGATGCTGTGTGTTATTTCATTCTAGCTACAAACAGCAGCTTAGCTTCTTTAAGTATCTTCTTTGCACTCATTCTGAGCAGAGGTAAAAAGGCACCTGTTATGGTCAAACATGTAACTCCGGTAAAGCCAGAAGAAGTGATTTCGGTGGGCTATGGCAGCCGAGCAAGCAGGAGAGAACCAGGGGCGCAAATGGGATTTAAGTCTCAACTTCCTGGCAGGGATGAAAGCATCGATGCCAGCCTTAACCCAAGAGGAGACCTCAGTCGCATAGTCTTCAACGAGAAGGCAAAAAAATTTGTTCCACGGGACGTCACACAGGAAATCGCAGAATGAGTCCCAATTTGGTAACAGTAAGATATTCTGCTAGTCTGAGGTTCTTAGGTGGAGTGGGAGTGGAAGGAGATGCCAACAAAAACTACTGCATGGTCCGAGTTTGCGAGAGGGCAGAGTTGCTTGACATTGCAAGAGTCAGGGAAGAAAGTAAAGCAGAGATCTAGTAGTGAATCATATGCATTAGGGTTATTAGAGAAACCCGTGGGGAACTCCACCACTTGTGTAAGAGACTGAGTGATTGAGAAATTCATGGTGTGGACACCAGCAAGGTCTGTGACAGAGTTTTCCAGCCACTTGGCGTGGTAGGCATTAAAATCACCAAACACAAATATATGGGCAAAGGGATGAGGGGAAATGGCCTTGTTGATATTATTGGAGATGCTGTCAAGAATGGAACAGTCAGGGGATGAGGGGGAGTGGTAGAGAAAGAAAAGATAGCTGAGCTTAGAAGGGAGAGACGGAAAGACATATAAGAATGATGTGGGGATTCAAAAGAGATCAGCCTAGATAGAGGGATGTGTTCGCTGATGTAAACCCCAAGCCTGTGCATGTGGACATTGGAGTCCTTCCTGAAGAGGGAAAAGTTGACAGGGATGTAGAATGCAGAAGAGAGGATAGAAGGATCAAGGTTAATTTCACAGAGAGCTAGGATGTCAGGTGAGTTTAGGTGGAGGAAGGATTCGGTGCTATGACTTTCACTGTTTATCCTGCCATCAGTTTTTACATATCTCTTTTATTCATTTTGTTCTCTTAGGTGGGACATCTTAGAAGCTCTTGTGAAGGATTTACAGATTTCGGCCGATGATGTTGACTACATTCTAGTGCATGATGCTGGCTGCACTTGTGATGATACAGAATTGCCACATCATATAAGTACGGATGCACAAATTGACATCTTAATGCAACACACTGATACTATTCTTTCATGTCTTCCACAGCCCACAATTATTACCATAGCAAGGTCAGTAAAATATCATTTTTTTTCATATACTAGTAGTATTAGTAGTATTATTATTTTTCGATTTCTTACTATTAATTTTTTAACTTCATCTTAATTTCAGTTTTTGTTTTTTTTGTTTTTTGTTTTTTTTGTTTTTTGTTTTTTTCTGATCTATGCTGTTATGAAATGACAATCTGGAAGTTGCAATAAAAAGTATAAGAAATAGTATTGTGTTTTCTTTTTAATCATTCAACCACGGCAGTGATAGAATATATTCTTAAGTCCAACATTGAGTGAATCTAAGCAGCTTTCAAGCTTCACCACTAATTCTGTTCTCAACCAAACAGAGTTAGCTAGGACACCTCCTTAGCTACCTTTTGAGAAAAGTTTTGAATTTTGGTTCAGTAGAAAAAAACGTTACATCAAAATATGTAAAGTCCAGAAAGGAAGATTAATTACATAAGTACATAAGTGAGTGATTAACATTTCTAATAACAAATCTTATTCTTTATAACTTTTTTCTGTTTAATATTTAAGCATGCGATTTTCAACATTTAATTTCTAATATCTTTTATCATTTTTGTCAATCAAACTTTGCTTATCACTTAAAATTTCATCAAAATTGATTATCAGAATTAATTATAAATAATCAATTTTTTATAGTTTTTTTTTTTATCAATTGCATATAAATTTTTTTCTTTTTAATATTTTTAAATGCAGTTTTCAGCATTAAATTTATATTAAATTAATAGCAATGGCTGGAAAAATCATGGATTACATGGAAAAATGTGTGCATGAAAAGTAATATTCTTAAGATTATATTAAACCTGGAAAAGAACAGGACAAGTTATCAAACCTGGAAAAGTAAAGGACAAGATATTCTAGTGAAGTAAGAAATAAGAAATTTCTTACTTAAAATATTGCAGCTAAAAATAAAATTTGAATTAGTTTTAGCTGCAATATTTTATGTAAGAAATTTGTTATTTTTCACTTCACTAGAATATCTTGTCCTATTCTTTTCCAGGTTTAATATAATCTTAAGAATATTACTTTTCATGTGTGCATTTTTTCATGTAATAGCATGTTAATTTTTATCTTTTCATTGTATATTCATTATCTTCTCAACAGCATTACAGTTAGAAATATAACACTTTTTTGTTTGAAACTTTTTATTTGAAAAAAGTTAACTATATTTAAATAGAAACATTAAAATATACATGCACAAAAAAAACTTTTTAGTTGTTTTAAACTTGAATAGCTTTAGTTTAAAATGCTTTGATGAGCACATAATAATTTTCCTTAATCTAATTTTAATATAGCAGACAATGTTTATAATCTCTGATACTGAAATAAAAGTTTTTCAACAAAGAAAATCAAACTGAGAATCAAACATAGTTTAGTCTGATTTGAGCCAGCTAGTCATCACATTATGGCTTAAGGCATAACAAACTATACCATACAGGAAGCAGGGATATGATATTTACATTCCTACTGCTATTTATATAATGAAATACTGCAAGCATATGAATAAGTGAACAACAATTTTGTTAAAAACAGTTTTTATTTAATTTTGAAATATAACAAAAGTAAATTATTACTTAGAAGTAGTTGATCCTGGGTATGACAGTAAACTGCATCTGGCAGCAAGGCCTCTGATTTGGAGGTTGGGAGGAGCAGGAAACTATTTCTTAATTGCTGTTGTTCCCAGGTCCACCCTGACCCGTAGTGGTAGCACCTGTTAGGGTTTCAGCTATGGGTAAATAGTTAACACCCAAACTGAAGTCAAAATGCTACGAAAGTATAAAAATAGACTTTTATAGAAATACATACACAAAAATAAATTTTTATAGAAAAATACACATTTTTGAAGGGAAAAATTATTGCCATAATATATTTTTGAAGAAAAAAAATGTTATTACTAGTAATATATTTTTAAATACAAAACTAGAATTCAAATTCAGTTTTCTAGGGACGAAGAAAAAAAAATTTCATCAAAATCTGATCAACTGAACACTCACCCTGTTGGCTTGGGCAGTAGACTACACCAACTGCACCTCTGTAGAGGTGTAAGAAACGCCCCCCCCCCCCCAAATGGGCCATGGGTGGCAACCCGTGATGCTTTTAAGATGGGATCCTGGTGGCTGAGCAGTCTGTGACCTGGTTATCTAAGTGGACACATGACCTGCATTTTGGCCCTTACTGGGCTAGACGGGCAGTTGGATGTGCCCAATCTAATCAGTCGGCTGGTCACATCAAGCCCTCTTTTGGAGTTTTGCAATTCTTTTTTTTTATAACTCACTCTGAATGAATCAGAAAGCAGTAGCTGTAGGAAGGACTGATGTTTCCCTTTATAAATACAACACAAGGTGAGTAGTCATCTTGGGAATGAAAACCTAGTGGTTTCAAATTATTGGTTTCTTTTCCTCAGTGTGAGTATACTGACTGTGTAGCACTGACTTGTCAAGGTGAATGGGTTTCCTCCTTGACATTTCCCATTATAGGGATCCGTGGTGGGTGGGGAGCACAGTCAGTAAAAAAAAACTCTTATAGATTCCAAAAAACAAAAAACCCAAGCAAAAAAATCAAAAACCCGAAAGCACCTACATGTTGAAACTGATTAAGAAAATGATTCAGACGAGACTCTCTTCCCTCCATTTATTGTACTAAAATCAACAGAAGAAACCCTAATTACGAAGTTGTCCCCCTTCACCATAGAGAAAGCAATCAGCTCTATAATAAAACCAAAATCAGTTAAAAAATTAGCAATACCTTACAAAGTAACAAAAAGTAACCAAAAAACATACACCTATTATTGAAACAAAAATCATTTCATAATCTGAAAATAAAAACATACCCCCACAATTCCTTGAATTCATCAAAGGTTGTAATGGGAAGTTCTGATCTCTCTCTCTGCACCTAGATGAGATAAAAACCAAACTCTAAGAATCAAAAACTTGCTCAATGAAATGAAAATTGACCCAAAAATAATCCATAATACCATTCTCCCAAAAATAGCGCTATTGACCATAAATCAATCTATAGTAAAACTTGAACTAACCAAATTATCTAAAACCAAAACTCACCCCATCATTTTCCAAGAGAAATTCCTTATCACAAACAGGACAAAGTTTCGAAGTATACTCAACTTTTTTCTGATAATCCCGGCTACTGTGTCATAAAAAATTTATATTTACATCGGATATTTTATACCCAGATTGGCTCAGGGATGTGGTTCAGGTATAAACATGGATTCAAACAAAAATTTGGTCAACAGAAAGAAAACAGCAAAATAAAGGTAGCTGCAATTTATCCAAATAACTGATTAAGATAAGACGATCGTAACAATAACAATTTAATTTGTAACTTGAGGGAAATATATTTTTAAATTCAATGTTAAAGTGAATTAATGTTCACAAAAAGAAGAAAGTTATAGAGAGCGATATCTCAGTTATTTTTATATCCAAGTGAATTAAATGTTCACATAAGGAATAAAGTTATTTCATTGTAGAAGGCAATATTCTACAAAAGAAAATTATTTCTACTTAGCTTTCTGTCTGTTAGGTACAATCCATTTTCTTCATTTCGCAGAGTGTCTTCTTCTAACTGGTTTGTTTTGTTGCCATGGATATGAGTGTTTTTAAGACTCTTTTTCTTGGTTGCCATGGATATTCTTGTCATATCCTTAACATCCAAAATAACTTCCCAGATCATCACCACATCTATACAGATGGGTCTAAACAGGGAAAGAAAGTTGGTTGTGCTACTATCTTTCACTTTCAAAACCAAGAATCACTAAAATGTCTCTCAAATGAATCATCAGTCTATAATGCAGAAGTCACAGCTATTGACCTAGACATGAAGATTATTGCTAACCACAAATCTTCCAGATTTATTATTTACTTAGATTCCAACTCAGATTTCTTAGCACTACAGAACAAGGATACATCAAACTTACTCGTCACAAAACTCCTAAACAAAATGAACACTCTTTCCGAAAATAATAGTATCATTCTCAGCTGGATACCAAGCCATATTGGTATATACGGAAATGAAAGGGCAGACAAAGCTGCAAAAAAAAATAGCACTCCTGACAGACATACTCAAAACAAAAATCCCATACACTAATCTAAAACCAACTATTAACAAATTCTTACATGTCAAATGGCAAAAATCATGGGATGAACAAATACATAACAAGCTCCACCATATCCAAGACACCATTGGTGAGTGGCTGGCAGGGTTTTTTTTTTTTTTAATCATATCACCCTGAGCAAGGCGGTAACACCACTGATGTGCAGGGGGCTACATAGGAGTGAAAAGATTGGAAAAGAGAAAACCGGAAACCGCATCCTAAACAGGAAACAAGGGATGAGCCTCTTTATCTGTTCAATAGACGTGGGTGGAGTGTAGAAAAAACAGAAAGGAAGAAATGATACTTCCCAGACTTCGCATTGATCACACCCACATCACCCACTTACATCTAAAAAGGGAAAACATTCCAATATGCCCAATGTGCAATGTACTCCTTACAGTTAAATATATTCTCTTAAACTGTAGCAGTTTCAGACAAACTCGGTCAAAACATTACCAGACAAATAATTTGAAGGACCTTTTCAAAAATACAAAACCAGAAGACATTTTGAATTTTCTTAAAAAAAAAAAAATCCCAACTTTTTCATCAAAATCTGACTAAATTAACTTTTTCACTATAATATAAAAGAAAAAATTAATCCCCATCTTTTTGGCATTAAACCACAGAGGTTGATATGTTGTTAAACAAAACTCAAACTTAGAAGTAGTTATTACCCTAGAAATTTTAAGATATGATAAATATTATACATTTAAAAAAAAAAGAAAAAAAAAAAGAATTATCATTTTCTATAGCAACATATTTGTTGTCCTGGCATCACATTAAAAAAAATATTTCTCTTTAATGTATAAATTTTACTACTTATTTTTATGACATTTGTAAAGTTTTGCTGAAAAACTTACTATTGAAATGCCTGAAAAAAAAATTATTTTCTATGAATATGAGCTGAAAAATCTGATGTTTGGCAGATGAGTTGAATTGCAGATATATAAAAGTTTCAAGATAACAAAAATCAAAATTGACATTCAATGGTAGACTCAGAAGATATTAAGTAACTCTCAGCATCTAATAAATCTGCTGACAAGAATTGTATTGAAAAATCTTTGATCTATTTTGGATTGGGAATGAAAAAAATGTCCTAAAACATTCTATAAAAGACTTACTTTGTCTTTAGAATGTAGTCCAGTCCAAGATAAAACATAGGTGAAATTTATGCCTGAGAAAGTAGAACCATTAAAATGTATGGCAAGCTTATCAATTTTTTATTTATATAATAAAATTTTCTTGAAAATGAAGGGTCTACTTCATTTTGTCATGTCTTTCTAAGTTACTCTTTTAACAGATGTCTTATTCAAAAAGTTAAGCCAAAAAATGGTTATCAGATGCTTTTGTATTACAGTTTGTTTTACTTGTTAGTTTATATTAATTCTGTCATATTTACAGATAGAACTTATGGTCAATAAGATTAGTACACTAACCATTGCAAAAGAGCCGTGTTCATAGTAGTAGCAGTCAGATTCTGTTTATCTTCAGTGAAGTAATAATGGGTTGTTGTAAACTGTAGTGACAACAAAAACATACGGAACAAACAAATATACAATTGTTTTCCTTTCCACTAAGTTATGATGATGTTTCAGCTTTTAAATGACTAGTTTCACATTTAACCAAGTAATCTATGAAGATGAATGGACTTATATTTAAAATATTTTATTAATATTGTTAATAATGACTCTAAAACTCCATCAAAGCAGTATGCCAATTAAAATCACCAACTGTGAATCAAATTACTGTCAAATATGATATGACTCATTACAACAAATGAGAGGCATATAAAGACACTTCATTCAGATCTTTCTATTTCCAACACCCACAATACAGGCATGCTAATCTTGGCCTTTTTTCTTTTATACCTGATTTTTTATAATCTACAAAGTGCAACTGCTATTAAAATATATCAATGTAATTTTAAAATTTGTCACGCAAATGCAATGACGCATATATCTATTTAGATATTTACATATTTTAATACATAACTGCTCACATTTATATTTTATCTGAATTACTTATGACCTATTTTTTCTGTACTTTGCCAAATAACAACTAATTAGCCATTGTATTTTTTTTGTTCTCAGATCTTCTGAAGATGAGTATTGTCCACCGGTTCAAGTTGATGCCATTCAACAATCTCTATTCCAAATTCTGACTGACCATTACCCAAATACCAAAATGGAAAAGAGTTATGAATGATTTTTTTTTCTTTTCATTTTAAATCACTATCATGTGCATAAAGATATTCCCATAAGTCATAAAATGAAACTATCGGGTAGGAATATTGCTGAAGACAAGCATAAAAAGACCACACGTCCTCAATTTAAAATCAACAGCAAAAACCATCCATTTTTAATTTAGTATATAAAAGCTTTCTCAAATATTCAAGCCAGTAAACAAAAATAAATTAATATATTGTTTAATATATAAATGTATGAACATACACATGTGCCCCTGTTAATTTTGCAGGGTGTGTCCCTGTGGGCTATGGTGCTATTCACAATTGGTTGTATTGTCTAGTAGTTTGCATTTTGATTTCTGGCAAGAAGAAAGATTATTTACTTTCTTCCATTCTTGCCAAGCTGTGTTGTTTTTTTTCTTCAGATTTTGGGTGCATAATGCCTTTGTAGGAATAGACAACTCAACAAGTGGAATTAGCTTCAATTCAGCTGTCTCCTGCTAAGAAATTTGTGAAAGTGAAATTACTTTTCAGGTGTTCTTGACATGACACACTAATTGACACAGCTAGCAACTGGAGCTGGGCTCAAACTTAACTGATTCCTTTTACATTTCAGCAACTTTTATTTATAGAGGACACTTCTTGTGTATCTTGCATGATTGGGGGTGATGACAGATGTCTAGCACCAAATAAATTCCTTTGTTCCCAAAATTACGTACTAACATGAGCAGATTGGAGAATAGTGAAAATAAGCTAAAATTCTTCATCAGAATTTCAGTCTAGCCTCGTGTGATATGACTCATTTGAACAGGAATTCAGGTATCACCCATTCTGACCCCATTACTTAGAATTCTCAGTTTCAAATCTTCACTGGGAATTTTTAAAATTGTTATTTTCCAAGCCAGTTTTCAATCTTTGCTTCTTCCCAAAATTATCTATTATATTCAATTTAACATCACCCTCTTTCTTTCTTTTTCTTTCTTTCTCCACTCTCACCTTATACATGGGTTTAACCCTACCAACTCAATGATTGCATTGTCACAAACAGTGCATCTATTCAAATATGAGTTGCCACTGAAAATAACATTTAAATAATAAAATTTATCAGATTAATAATGAAAAGTTCACCTTTTTTTAGAAATTACTTTGTTTATGTTAAGATATGAAACCGAGCAGATATGTTTATTTCAGGAGTGGGAGAGAAGTCTGTGTTTAAAGACATTATTCAATTTTGCTTCATCATCACCACACTTCATAACCAATAAATGCAAAGCATCTCAAATATATGACAAAATGTTGTCAGTATACTCAACAAAAGTTAAAGTGTATATATGCACATAAAATATTTAATACCTTTGTTTTCTTTATCAGTTCACTTAATTTAATTAATAGCTGTGTCAGGCTATGAACTTATTGATCCACTCTCATAGATGCAGAATGACACTTAATGCAACATGTATTTGAAGATTAAAAGAAAAAAGAGCCAAGCAAATATGTTCAAAATAAAAAAAATTAAATAAAAATACTTGTGTAAATAATTAATAGAATGATGACAATGCTTCATCTTAGAATGTGAACCATGTATATTAGTGACTAAATTAGATAACATCCTTAAAAAAAGTAGTAAATGTCTACAAATAGTTGTTTTATTCACAAGGAAAATATGTGCTGTACTGGTGTATAGTTTAAAATTATTATTTAGGTACCTCTAAATGTTCACTAAGAAGATACATGATAAAAAAATGGACAAAACAAATATAATTTTATCATCAAAACTTACAAGTAATAAGTCCTCAGAGAATTTAAATTGTCAAATTTATTTGGTCAAACAGCAGAAAATCTGCTGAATCATGCAATAAAATGTCTTAAGAAAAAACCTTTTTGATGAATAATGAATTTTTGCAAGAATTCTTTTAATTTTTTTTTTAAGATTTTTAATTAGAATAATTTATAAACTTTTAAATCTTTTTAAAATTCTATATTTGTAGCAGTCAAGTGATATTGTTATTAAATTAAGAATGTATTTACTAAGCATTAGCAAAGATTAGTAGAGGATATTTTAATGTTTTTTTTTGCAGTGAAGAATATTGACTTTCTTGCAAAAATCAAATATTTGTAGGATTTTAATGAAACTTTCAGGACTTACTCACAAACGAAATAAATTATTTTAGAATTTTTTTCTTTTAAGAAAATCTTAGTAAAATAATATTTTTGACATCTGTTACCCCCCCCCCCCACTTACTTGATAAATTAAATTTTGTTGTAGAGCTTATATTAGTCAAAAGCAGAACTTCTTAGAGAATTTAAATCATCAGTTTCTTTTTATGAAATAGGACTCCTCCACTTACCAAAAGTCTGAATTGTAAAATAAAAAAAAATACAATAAAACAGTCATTATTTAATTAGAATAGCTTTTAATTATTTTTATGAACATGGACACTATTGTCTTAGGAAAAAATTCATTCAATGAATAATGAATTTTTACAAGAATTGTAAAAAAAATTTTTTAAATTTTAATTATGAGAATTTATAACGTTTTAAATCTTCTAAAATTCTGTTTTAATTTATCCTAGTTAAGGGATATTGTTTTAAGTAGAAGCTATATTTACTGATGGAAAAACTTATTACAATTTAGCAACCAATATTTTCAAAAGAATTTTTGTTTTTTGTATGTTTATAATTGTTCTCATTTTTGTAAATATAAACATCCATATACAACATTATCAGAAAATAAGAATGATACAAAATACCTAAGTACCTAAAATTCAATAAAGCATTAGATTATGCAGAGTATTTTCCTAAATTTTTAAGATTACATGGTATTTAAGAATTATATTAAAATAGTGTTCACATATTTCACAATCAACCATAGAAAATCACTAGATAAACTCCTGTCTGCCTGCAAGGCTGTTAACACTTCAAAAAAATTGTTAGCATGCTTCCCAAGTATTTAAATTTCTTTAGTTTCTCTGACCTGTAGTTGGCATTTTGGGGTCTTCTTTTTGTTGATGACCATGCATTCAGTTTTCTTGAAGTTTATGCTTAGTCCTTTTCGCTTACTGTTGCTACCTTCTGTAGGAGGTCCTGCATTCTCCTTTCTGTGTCTGCTATTAGCACTGTGTCATCTGCATATCTTGCATTGAGATTGTGGCCACTGATGACGAATCCTGGCAAGGGTTTTATTTTTCTCAGAATTGTTTTGCTGCATAAATTTAATAGATCTGGTGAGAAAACACATACTACACATTAAACATTAAAGACAGACTATCTACACAAGTCTACACAAGTGGCAACACAATACCATTACTTTAAACTTAATAACTAAAAATAAGATTGCAGATATATGTTTTTATGGACTTTTTTCTTGTTTTGGTGTGCGGAACTTGTCTCCAAAGTTTGTAAAAATATTTTTTTATGCACCCTGTATATATTATGTGTATGTAAGGACTTAATTCCACTATGGTAATTTCTGTGCTTTATTTTTCTTCTAAACTGTAAGCATGTTCATTTAAAAATCATTTAACACTAGACACCTGCTTATTAGGGGTTAGTAAAGAGAACTAATAGGACAAAAGACATGCTCATCAACAGTGTAATAATAGAGTAGAACACTTATATTAGGGGAAAAAATACTTCAGAGATGAAACAAATAAATTGGAAAATTCCTTCACAATGAAAGAGGACAACCCATAATATGCAGGAATATTGAAGGACCAGAAATATTAAAATCTGTGGAACCAGCACTTGGCAAGTTGAACAGAAACAAAGCAGAAGGAGCAAATGCAATTGTAATAAAGATGCTGGCAGCCTCAGATGATTTCAGCATTGACAAGATTAAAGACAAATTAAATATACAACAGTGGTGTTATACCTAAGTAGATCCATTTTCATAGTACTGTCTAAGAAACTGGGTATAAATGAATGTAAATTCTGTCAGACAATCAGCCTAATGATCCACATAACAAAACTGGTGAATAGAGCACACAGCAGAATTAGATTGGAAATAGTACAAAAACTGCACTTTCATAAAAGACGCTGAAACCAGGAATGCGATAGCTATACTCAGATCGATATAAAAAAGAGCAATACAAAAGTAAAAAGATGTATTCCTATGTTTTATAGATTATGCAAAAGCGTTTGATAAAGTACATCACAAAGAACTGTTGGAACTGCTAGGTAAGTTTGATAGATTTGGAAAAGATATTACAATAAATTCTCGGTGATTCCGAGAGAATTAAGTCATATCAGATTTCATTATTGGCAATCACAATCTTAACCAACATTAGATATGCAGATGACAGTTTGATAACAAAGACAGAAACAGAAAACCAAGAACTCTGCATCAATTGTAATAAGATAGAATGTATGGTTGTCAGCAAAAAGAAGAACCCAACTTGCAAATTAGAAATTGTGGATGTTTAAATCAAGCAAGTACTGAAATTTAAATATCTGCGAAATATCAGTGAAATCTGAAAACACATTGGTATAGTGAAAGGTGCCTTACAAAAGCTAAGCAAAGTATTAAGAAACAGGAAAACCTAATTACAAAATAAAAAGAGTATTTAACTGTTACATAATATCAGTTCTCATATATAGCCGTGAATGCTGGAAAATCTCATAACAGTTAAAGCAAAGACTCAAAGTAACATAAATGTGGTTCTACAGAAGGATGCTGAGAATACCATGGACTGAATATGTGAGTAACAACAACATTTTAGAGAAAATTAGAAACAAAAAAGACACTTATACCTAGAATCAGAAAGAGATAGTTGAAATTTCTATTGTACCTAATGAAGAAAGAGGGTTTACAAAATTTGACATTGACAAGACATATTAAAGGTAAGGAAAACAGTGCATAATCAAATGAGCTTGTGTAAATACTTTGCAAAACAGGGATTAGGAGAGATAGTGAAGGACAAAATGTACCAATTGTGGGCATTCACGATCGCCCACATCCTGGAGGGACACGACACAAGACTAAGTAAAAGTAGCTTTAAATTGTGGCTAACTACAGAGTAGCCTCCCTTTATTTATTTATTTCCAATAATAATTTAAATTTCTATAATGTGACTTTAGTGGCCTTTAAGCGAGTTATTAAAAATTATTTTATTTTGCTAATGATAATGATGAATTATCTATTGTGTTGTTTAGGCAGTTGTAATTTCTATTAATCCTATTGGTTCTATTCTATTAGTCCATATTGCTTAATAAAAATACACCTATAAAAGGAATAACACTATATCTTAATGGATATTATTGTCAAAAAAAGTCCCTTTGTTTTCTTACTTTTTTTTATGTATTTAATTTCTCTTTGTCAAATATGAGTGATTTTTTTTTATCATTTTTTCCATTACAAATCAACAACCTCAAAAACCTACTACACGGCTTTATCATGGTGCAGAAAGAAATTAATGGCAATATATTAAGAGATAAGAAATGTGGAAGTGATGTTCCTAATTATTATGTTTGTAAGTAGCTGTTGAATTTTTGGTTCAGCTTGTTTTCAATTTAAAAAATGAATTTAAGATTGAGAGTCAGCTTCTCTCTTTTAGCTGCTCTACTAAAATTGTCTATTAGTATTATTTGTACAAAATGAATGAATTCTATTGTACCTGATATTGGAGAAAAGATAAAAAAATGATGGATCAATGCATATTAGAATGTTAAAACACAGGAAGTAACAAATGAACATCACTTATTATCATTTTACATAAGCTGGAAGATTTACATATTTGTGGTCACTACAATGTAAGTGTTAATTTATTAGCTAAGCTATTCAGATTCTTCTTATCCAACTCCTAATATTAAATCTGTCATGTATTAGCTGGAATCAAATATTTTGTGAAATTTGACCAAATGGTACATATCACCAAATTCTTATAGATGATGATGGTTTCAAAGGAAGCACTACTATAAATACACCCATTTCAGCTTGCTGAGACAGATATGAATGGCTAACATAAAAACGGCAAATACCATTTAAATATTTGGAAACCATATAGAAAATACAATAATCTATATGTCTAGGTGCAACTACGAAAGAATAAATTAACTTTGAGACCAAAGTTATATTAAAGTGACTGACAGATGTAATGATCAGATTTGATTTTGAAGGAAAATGTTTCTCCAGATTATCATTTACTTCAAAGGTATTAGATGTGTTTCTGTTTACTAATAAAAATTGATTAAACTTCCTTTTTTGGATTATCTTTACAGTTGCTATTTGCTGAAATAAAAGAGTCATTTGCAAAGTTAAATAAAGATGCTGCTGTTTTGATCTAGACAGATGCACAGTATTTATCAATAATTTTAAATGTGCTTTTGATGAAAACTCTTTGTAGGGATTTTTTATGCTAACAACTAAGTTAGATTGACAATTGATACATTCTATTTCTGGAATGTTGTCTTGGTAAATTATTCTAATATTGAAAGACAAGCATTAATCTTTGTATGAGTCATAAATGACACCTGTCATTTCCTGTTGCTCAGGTGGCCCAGCTCAACATTCTAGAAGACATAACATTTGGTAGAGCTGTGAGAGTTAAAAATAAATTCCAGATTTAATTTCTAGCCATCATTTGATGCGAGTACATTCTTCAAGAAAACCAAAATATAAAATTGTAATCCTTAAAATATCTTTTACTTAAAATATTGTTTACAGTAAAAAAAAAAACCTCCAAAATTGCTTTATCATTAAAAATAGTATAAAATTATTCTTGATTTAAATAAACATAATAAAAGATGGACATTGGTATCTAAAAGTCTGTATTATTTTCTTTAGCATGCTTGTAAAATCTGCTTGAAAATCAAAGGTGTGTGTAGCTAATTTCATGGGAAAAATATTAATAAAAATAAAAAACATGGTCATGATTCTTTGCTGCTTTTGTTTCTTACTTTTTTCAAAAATTTAAATGCAAAATCAATCCCATCATCTGTTCTTTTATTGTCCTTTCTCCTCATGAACATTTTTCTTCTTTTATTTCAGTTTTAGTGCCACTATTGCTTGCATGGAGTGAATTAATTAAAACAAAAATAAAATCTCATTACTGTGTGCTTAAAATATATAAATTCTAATTTGGCTCAAAAGATTTGTTGACAAAATAAACATTTTCATGAGAGGTACTGAAAAGTCCTCAGCTTGACCTATTTTGCAAAATATGAGCAAATGACCAAATATATTTTTAGGCTTTCTTGGGCTAAAAATCTTTCATAAGCCCTGTAAATGCTTTTTGTAATTTGGAGAAGAGTAATGATTGGAGCTTTTTTTTATTATTTCTTTACCAAAAACTAATGTCAATAATGCTAAAGTGTGGAAGCCTATTAACAAAAAAGAAATAGTTGTATTTTCTTTTTCTCTCAGATTAACTCAATTTATAGTGTTACTTTGAAATTAAATTTTAACAACCATTTGATCTTGGAGAACTAAAAGCCTGTCAAGTTTTCACATCCAACTACTCAACAGGGCTAAGATTTTTGTTTTCATGGTAGGGTCCCACAAAAATGACCCAGTATATGTAACTTGTTTACATCATTTATAAGAAGGTAACTAAAACTGTTCTTGCCATTTTTCATGTTATGTGGGAATAAATGATCACAAAATTGGTGCACTGCATGCCAGGAAAGTGGTGGAGGTGAGGGCATTGCTTTTGACCAATGCAGTTGTATTGTGCCCACATATTTTTCATGGCTCAAGCTGTAGCAAGGAAACATGGTGGTATTGAAGCAGTTCAGTCAGGTTTTTCTGCTTTATGACTTTATGGTAGGATTGTCTGCAACTGCATCAAATCACCAAATATGTCAAGAATGTATCAATGGAAAAAGAACAAATTTTTAAAAAACTCTTAAAATTAAAAAACAGTTATCTTGGTCCTTATTATAAATGGATGTGCATTGTGGAGCAGTGGATATTGGTTTGGAACGAGACATTGCAGAGCCAAGTTCAAATTCCATTTGAATTTGTTGCATTCACTTATGCACAAATACCCTTGGGAATGGTATTAATTTATTTCTTCTCCCACTAGTTATGTGTTAAATAACAGAACAGATTGGGTTTTATAGCTTTGATTGGCAACCAGTCTACCGCAGAAAGTAATGGTAACCTACTGTGCAAAAATGCTCTACCCAGTCAGTCATGCCTCTTTTGAGACATGATTGACCAAGCGTTTGTCACACATGGCACTTGACTGACTGATTATAAAATGATTTATTTTCATTAACATTTTAAGATAAAAAAACAATATGAATAACAATATATTTAAAGCTAGTGTTTCAATTTCAATTTTTAATAGTCTACTGGCATTTGTGTATCAATTCCAAGAACAATGCACCATAATTTAAGAATACAGCAAAAGTGAGATTGGAGATATGGAAGAGTTCTTGTTCCCAGGTCTATCCTAGGGCCCCAGCTATGGAAAAATAATGTATTCCCAAACAAAAGCAAAATGTTATTAAAAGTATAAAAATACATTTTTATAGTAAAAATACCAACAATACATTTTTCTATAAAAAAAATTACCAACAATGCCTATTTATAGTAAAATGACCAACTTTACATTTTATCTATAGTTGAAGACATACAATTGTGTTCCAAATATTTAATTTCAGCATGATATGCTGCTAAACTAAATCAACCAATTAACATGAAAAACTCTTTCTTGACATTAATTTATATAATATCCTACAATTTCTTAAATCAAACTATATTCCAAAATATAACTTCAACAAAACTACAACGTAAAACACACTTATCACTGCCACATAATTATGTCTGCACAAACTTATATCTACATAAAATGACTATTATCTACCATGTATTCAATTGTGAATGCAGAATGATATATTTTTATTATTTTGTTGGGATTCATCTACCCAGGTTTTTTTTTTTGAGTGTTGGGATTACAAACATCTAGCAACCACAACAACACATCTTTTAAATAAAACATGAAAATGGTTATTTCTGAAAGAAAAGTAGAAGCAGAATGTCAGTTGAAGTAACATTTAACACATCACCCAATAAATCCCATGCCTAACTAATAAAACAACAACTTTTAGGCAAGATTCAACTTTATTCATCAACATAGTCTCCTTCTAAGGTGATAAACTGATTTCAATGCTTCTCTAATAATTCAATGCTTTTTTTTTTTTCACTGAAGCATTTTTTTTTTAGGTCTGCAAACAGCCAGTAGTCACTGGGGGCCAGATCTGGAGAATATGTTGGATGCAGAATTCAAAGTGAAATTCATGTAGTTTTGCTATTGCAATCAACTTGTGATATGGTGTGTTTTTCTTCTTTGTTTGTGGCCGTTTTTTAGTGACTTCTTCCTTAAAATACACCAATAATGCTATATAATATTTACTATTAATATTTCTTCCTTTCTCAAGGTAATTAATGAATAAAATACCTTGTGCATCTCAAAATACAGAGGCCAAAGCTGACCATGTGATCGACTTGGCTACATATTTCATGCTTTTTTATCATTAAGCCAGAGAGACTCATGTAGGCAGAGAGTGGTCAACACAGTCATGATGTAACAGAAGTCAACAACTTCTGTTACATCATGAACAGTAAGACTTCTGTTACATCTTCTGAACACAACTGTTCCTGTGATCTGTATTCACACTTCCTCACCTTCTCGTGTGCTGTTTTCTTTATATCTCCTTCTCCTTCTTCATCTACCTGCTGTCAACACAATGAATGAACACAAATCCATGACACTCAACTTCTTACCCTAATGTCAATATTTTATTAACATCAATTCAGCTGATGAAATACAATCCCTTCAACTTCTCCAAATACTTACATTTCAATATCAACTCACCAAGCAAGATGAGATACCAAAACTCACTCAAGAACATTACATAAATACAGTCAAAGATAGACTGAAGTAGGAAGAAGCTCTTCTACTGCATATTCAAATCATGTCAGGGTTCACCAGTGAGGTAGTAGGGATGGTCAGCCATGGCCAGTACTAGCCCAATTTACAAACATAGCTGACACTTCCACAACTTAAGGATTATTAGAAGGTCATCAGAAGGTGGAAGGTTGGAATGTAGAAGAATAAAAGTGTTTTGTTTGTATGTTCAAATAGAATTTTATTAACAGAGTAGAATAGCATCAATTGTAGAAGTTAAATGTTCTAAGAGAAATAGTAGTAAAGAGTTAAGTGTCAAGAATTCTAGTTGTAAGTAGCAGAATGTGTATATGCACAACGATTAACAGGCTACTAATAAAGTCTGTTTCCCTGTCCTTTTTTATGGCTGATGAGAAAGTGGATAGGAAGGTAAACAATAAAGGAAATTGTACTTATCGGACATTAATATTAAGAGTCAGTTGAAGTATCCTGTTGTTGTTGTTGTTGTCATCACCTTCTTCTTTGTTGACTGCGAGAATGTTGAGGATGGAGAAAAAGAGGTAAAGGAAAATAGCACATGAGAAAGAAGGAGAATGGATGTGTGACAGGACCTTATGTTCAGGTCAGTGGCTTGAAGTTTCTTGTCACATTTTAGCATGTGGTCTCTCTTCTCCCATCTGACTGACTGATTCATCTTTCTTTTTTTCTTTTTATATGGAAAGACCTTTTAACATAAACTTGTTAACTTTTCTCTCAGTTTTGCAAATGCTTCCTTTCATTGGTTAGAAAATTAATTTAACATTAGATCATGAAATCTGGCTTTGTCTTTTCCTATTCATCAAAATTAGGATTTCACACGTAATTGTGGATTTTTGTAAAAGTGAAGAAGAGAGTTGCTTTTGATTCCGTGTTCACTACAAGACAACTATTCTGAACTAAACTGTAAGTTGAATAAACTTTTACCAACAATTTCTCAATAACACAAATGCCTCATCAGTGTGGACTGTGGAGTATTTGTGCACTAGGTGAAAAACTTTAATGGATATTAACTGCATATGTGGATTATTTATTTTCAGCTCAAAAGTGAAAACATTAAGCGATTATAAGTAAAATAATAGATAAAAGAAAAGTAGATATTAGACAAGGATACTCTTGAAAGAGAAGATTTATAAACTAAAAATTTAAAGCTGAAAAAAAAGCAACTTAGTTTTTTTTTTATTTCCAAGAAAAAAAGCAGTCAGTAGCAAAAACTTAGAAATTTAAAAAAAAAGTCACTTTTTTTCTACCTTTTCCTATTTTTTATTTTTGTTAACACTATTGTGATTGTCTGTTTTCTCAGAACTAGTAATTTGGGGAGGAAAATAAAATCACCAAACATTGACCTGTGCTGTGGTTTTCAGAAGAGAAACTGTTGTTTTGTGCAACGTAAAAGCCCGGTACATTTTTATTTTTATTTCCTCTTATTTGTAAAAATAATTTTTATTTGGAATTATTTGCCATGATTTTTTGCTTCTGGAGATTTTAATCAGAAAACTGAAATCCCAACAACAAAGAAAAAAACAAAAAAACAAAACTGTTTATAGAGTGTTTTGTTTATTTTAGTAGAGACTCTACACTGAAATACATGATAAAAAATTTCCCTTTTTTCACATAACCTTTTTCTAAAATGATTTTCTTAATTGTGATTTTTTTTTAGTTTTGTTGTTTTACAACGGAAAAGTAAAATGTTTCTACACTTTTTATTCAAATATTCTAAGGAGAAATTTTGACCTTAGACCCAAAAACACATAAAAAAATCACCTTTAAATTAAAATTTCCCAAGCATCTCTTATTTATGCACATGTAGTCACATTATAAACTCAGTCCAATGAAGTCCTAAAGGAAGAAATGTGCCACACAAGAAGTTTCTCATACATCTTTAACCAAAAAACTCTTCTTAAAAATATATATATATTGTTATCCATCATATGGGAGAAATAATATATAAATTTTTATACATCAGAACAATGTTAAGAAAATTAATGATATGTTTTATTTTGTCCTTTAGGTTTCATTAGACTGATGTTTCTATTGATGAATTACACATGCACACAAATAGGAGGGAACATTGAAAATTTAAACTTAAATTACATTTTTTTCTATCATGTCTTTGTATATTTTGCTACATGTCTTTGTATATAGCCAAATTTGTTTAGTTTCATTTTGTTTATTTTGTTCACTTTTATTAAGTATCCCACTGAAAAATGAATGTATTAAATTAATAGTATTATTATTGTTATTATTAGTAGTAGTAGTATTTAATATGCATATTAAATATTTCATACACACTTTCAAATACTATGGTGAAAGGAGGAGTGTCTTATTTTAGTGTGGGTTGTTATACAAAAGAAACAACCTACATCAAATATTTTCCCCACAGGAGATTGTAGGGAGTTCTTAGCTGCAATAACTATTGTTGAAGGAACTTAGGCTCACATCCATCAGGTTGAAATCTGTATCTGGCTCAAGGCCAATCTTATTTGGGTTCTTCCTGATAAATCCCAATTAACACCTTCAAAACTCTCTAACAAATTTATATTTATGATTTGATACTACTTTTAAGAACTCGAGGCGAAGGATAAATGAGGAACAACAACATTATAACTTGAAGAACAGGAATAAAATATAAATATATTTTCAACAATGCATACATTTTTGCAGTTGAATAAATGAGGCGTGCATTTAGTACAGCAGGATTAAGTGCAGAATTAGTTGCATCTCATAGACCGAATTTATACATAGATAGCAATTAAATTGAACTTAAAGTTCCTTGTATGAAGAAATGGAAAATGCCCATTATTTAATGTTCAATCTGCATTGTGTTGAGGTTATGAAATATTAACCTGTTAAGGTACATGAGTTCAAAGTGATAATCTTGTGTATGTGTTGTGTAGCGAAAAAAGGTGTTTTATTTGAATTGGGCATTGTACACACTTGCATCAAGAAATTTGTGGACCCAACTGATATTTTGAGTGTGCCAATTGTTTTTATACTGATTTGAAATCTGCACAAATTGGTGGTAAAATAGTCTGTCACTTACCTTGTTGCTGATTGGTTACTGCCAACCAATCAGCGAATTTCTTACAAGGAAATGTTCTAGAATAATCTACAGAATTTCCTATGCAAATTTTGTGGTTGGAGAGAAAATAAAATAAATGTATATGTACATATGTAAGAGAAATACAACTAGAAATATGTAATTTCACAGGTGTGTATATGTATATATGTGTACATAAATGAAAACATGTAAGTTAGACTATGTAGTTCTACAAGATGACATTTCAACAAAGTGTTTTATAATATTTAATTTGTGTATAAAATAATAATATATATAAAATATTTGACACATTCATTTTCTGGTGATGTGAAGGTATTTTACACATGACATCATTTATATGATACACAGTACACAATACATATATTTGAATTTGTAATGTAGTGTTCTAAAAAAAAACATGCTAGAATGTAGTCAATAAAATCTTGTTTACTATAATGACAATATTCATTCAGTTCTTGATAATGAGTAAGTTTTGTTGAATAAATAAAGATATATATAATCATGCAAAATATATATAAAGTTTAAAGATATATATAATCATGCAAATAGATATATGCTTTTTAAATGTTAATAAAGACTCCTCACCCAATAGATTTATTTGATAGTAGAACAGTGCAACAGATGACATTTTGATTTTTGAATTCAAGAAAATTTAAAAACATTTTTCTCTCTATTTCTTATTTAAATAACACTTAGACAAGAATTTTTAGTGATCATAAGTTTAAAAAATTTATAATAAATAATAAAAAGTTTTAAACAGTATTTTATGAAAATGAAATGAACAACTTAAGGTCAATGAAGGTGATTGAGTACTGTATTAGACAGAATCAGCTATGAAACCAAACAAAACACTCTTGTATTTTCCTGTTCCAACTCTACTTCCTCACTTACCAAAGCTAAACTGCCAAAGAATAAATCTTTATTGTTTTGCAGTCTGTCAGCTACTGATTCCAGTTTGTGTCTACTTAGAGGTTTCTTTTTCTTATATCCTATTCCATACCACTCCTTACCAAACCAGCCTTTCATTCTTCCTACTCATTACTTCTCCTTGTCCTTTTCTTTTTTCTTTCTTTAGTCCACTCTCTCTTTAAATTGTTTACATTGTAATTATCCACTTTCCCCACCTACACCATTTAGCTACACTCCTACAGCTACTTCCCATTCCCAGAAGGGATTTAGGTAACAATATGCCACTCTGTTTTAGCCACAAACTTGTAGAAAACTACAAAAAGGCAGACTTGTTCACTAAATATTCTTTATTTATGAGTTATCACATGTCTATTCTTCTTATCTTTGAATTTTAAAGATGAGAAACTGATGAGAGAAGTTATTAAACATTGCAACTTATTTACACACCTGACCGGTAAAAATGTATCTATTTTGTCTGAAGGTTGTAAACAGCCATGACAAATGATGCTGAATTCTTAAGTACTTATTAGATTATTTTCTTTATCAGACTTTCAAGTCTTTTATAAAGAATTAACAAAATTAATCAAGTTCCTTATTCTTTTGGTCAGTGTAAAATACATTTCAAGATAGTGATTTAATAATATTGTCTCAAAGATTTATCTCTATACAGGTATAGAAATATTTAAGATCATCTGTACCATAGACTGCCTCATGGCTGAGGTAGTTTCATGCTTCTTGCCAGTACTAGAGTAATATTTGAGCCCATGTTTAATGTTGATTATTCAAGATCAGCTGATCCTTCCTACTTGGCAGATTGACACAACATTATTTTCATAAAAAGTATGTCTTTTTAGGAATAAACTAAACATAACACATCACTCAATATTCCTGGGCCTGACATATAGATAGCACCACTAATAAAAAAATCCATATGATTTTTATGAAGTACTAACCTTCAAATAGCACGTGACAAAATTTGGCCCAAATCGGATTATTAGATTACAAATTACAGTTATTTAAGTGAAGCTACTGTTGCAAATTTTCAAAACAATAGAAAAATCTGAATTTTGTGTGTTGATAAAGCATTGCTTTCTAATGGGAAAAAATATTGTTCAAGCAAAACAATAGCTTGATAAGTATTATTCAGACTCTGTTCCATTGGAAACAATGGTTAAGAGGTGGTATGCTGGCTTTAAATGCTGTTATACAGACACAAATGATGCTGAACGCTCAGGTTGCCCAAAACTGGCAGTTGTCTTAGAAAACACCAAAGAAATCTCCAAACTTATTTTGGTCAATCGTAATTTGAAGTTGCATGAGATAGCAGAGGAGTTGAACATATCAGAAAGCAGTGTATTCACCATTTTGCCATTTGTCAATGAAAAAGCTGGTCACAGTCAATCAAAAACAACAACGTTTCAATAATTTAAAGCATTGTTTGCAAATGTTTCAATGCAACAAGGAGGAATTTTTGTGTAAATATGTAACAATGGATGAAACATGAATCCACCACTTCACTCTGGAGTCAAATCGGTAGTCAGCTGAGTCAACAGCAGCAGGTGAAAGTCATCCAAAGTGACAAAAAATGCAAACATCAGGAGGCAAGGGTTTGGCCTCCATATCTGGTTCATCGATTACCTTGAGAAAGGAAGAACCATCAATAGTGTATATTATATAGCATTATTGGTGTGTTTGAAGGAAGAAATCACCAAAAAGCAGCCACAAATGAAGAAGAAAAAGTGATCTTTCACCAAGACAACGCATTGTGTCACAAGTTGATCGCAACAATGGTAAATCTACATGAATTGCACTTTGAATTGCTTCTGCATCCACTCTATTCTCCAGATCTGGCCCCCAGCGACTAATGGCTGTTTGCAGACCTCAAAAGAATACTTCAGGGAAAGAGATTTGGCTCCAATGAAGAAGTGATATCAGAAACTGAGGTGTATTTTGAGGCCAAGGACAACTTGTTCTACAAAACAGGCATCAAATTGTTAGAGAAGCATTGGAATCAGTGTATCATCCTAGAAAGAGACTATGC
Source organism: Ascarosepion bandense (assembly GCA_037127315.1). Taxonomy (NCBI): domain Eukaryota; kingdom Metazoa; phylum Mollusca; class Cephalopoda; order Sepiida; family Sepiidae; genus Ascarosepion; species Ascarosepion bandense. Next base: position 1,347,559 of record JBBBDQ010000184.1, read on the forward strand.
TGATGAATAAAATTGAATTTTGCCTAAAAGTTGTTGTTTTATTAGTTAGGCCCAGAATTTATTGAGTGATGTGTTAACTAATTAAATTTTTTTTTAATAAAAAATAAAAAAAACAGAATTTTCAGTGCTGATTTTCAAAACCCTCCCCACACAGAAGATTAATACCTTTCCCAAGGGTATTTACACGTAAGTGAATGAAATGAATTCAACGAGAACTCAACTCAGCTCCCTGATTTCTTGTTTCGAGCCAATATCCACTGCACCACCCACGCACTTTAGTAGGTCTTAAAGTGTAATTGATTGCACTCCCCTACCAGTCTCAACTAAACATAGCCTTTACTAATAAAAGAATGCTATCTTTGGACAAGTCTAAAACCAGGAATTGAAATAACAATTATTAGAGCAATGTCTGAAGGTTAACCAGATGACAAGGCTAAAACATGATAATAATCCAAGTGTAAATGATGATAATCCCAGAAATTCTGACAGAAAATTCCATCATATTTTTACACATTTTCATGGCCCATACAAATTAATGAAAATGTCAAATTTATTATCAATGAATGTATAAAAAAGTTAAATGAAAGAATAAATTTTAATTGGATATTTTCTTTGTTGTAACCAGCAAGACATGATTCAAAACAAAAGTGAAATGTGACAATTTTAATGAAATATAATGTGCTGACTAATAACACAATACTTAATCACTCACATTTAACATTCCATTTTATTTCACTTTGGGATTTTGCTAATTATTGTAGGCAATATGGTTCAGACTGTCATCAAAAATGTGCATTTGAGATATTTGAGAGACACTGTCCCTTACTGCTACTTAGGTGTTTATATCTGTTATGCAGCTTCTTCTCACACTTGCAAGTCAGGTGCAGTTGGTCTGGTCATATGATTCTATACTCAGCGGCAGGTAAGTTACTTCAGGTCAATCCTGCACCTGATTCTCTTGATGGTTATGATGGTGTGATAGTGAGTGCAAAGTCTGTTCTGGCATGATACAACACAATTACAATAAAACAAAATCTTATGACTATTGAGCTAAAGTTTAGAGATAATTGACCTAACCTCTACCTCTTCTTTGAAGATAAAAAGAAAAGTCAACTCATTTCCTGATATCTGCAAGTATTAATAGCTATCTGCAGACTTGGAGATATTACAATGTGAACATTCTTGTGTTATATTCTGTATAAAAATGAAAATAATGCTTTGTGTGACTCAGTACTTCCCTACTACACACCCCACTATTTATACAGTAGAAATAACATATTTCAATGGATTTGATTCGCAATCTGACCTTTTAGTTAGTAATTCTAACTAAAAGGCCAGATTATGAATCAAATCCATTGAAATATGTTATTTCTACTGTATAAAAGTATTTAACTTTTTATAATTTAATATAATTAATATAGTTAAGATGTATTTAATTGAAATATTTTGATATTAATCAGATCTATTGAACAATATAAGGGAGTGCTGAAAAGTTTCTGGCCCAACCCAAATGGAGTAAAAAATTTGTAATGTTTACTCATTTGATCAGATTTTGGGAAGTGAATAGACTGAAAACTTTTCAGCGCATACATATTTCTTTTATTTCTGATGTACAAATGTATGTAGCAAACTTTTAATGACATATTTGAAATGTTTAAAGCTTTAATACTAGATTTCAATTCAATTTTTGTTTTTTGATATGTATTCACTCATATTGGAGCTAAACTAAATTTATATATTTATATGTCACTGAATATATATAAATGCCTAGGCCCAGAATTTATTGAGGTACTGAAATATTTGCAGTTCAACAAAAAAAATAATTATTTAATAATTTCAATGTTTGGTCACTTGGTCAGATGTTTTCGACACTCTTTCAAACATATACACACATACATAAAAAATTCACATATAAATAAAATATATCTGTAAAGACAATATCAGTCAGTTAAGTGCCATATGTGATACATGCTTGGGTGATCATGTCTCAAAAAAGACATGACTGACTGGGCAGAAAATTATCCCACAGTAGGTTGCCATTAATTTCTGCGGTAGACTAGTTGCCAGCCAAGGCTATAGAACCCAATCTGTCCTGTTATTTAACCCATAACTGGAGGGAAGAGATGGATTAATACCTTTTCCAAGGGTATTTGCATGTAAGTGAATGCAAGGAATTCAACTGAAATTATGAACTTGGCTCCCCAATTTCTTGTTCCAAGCCAATATCCACTGCACCACAAATAAAAAACATGAAAAGAGGAAAACCTCATATGCCAAAACATTTTGTTTCTTTAGGAAATTTATCAAGGTAAGTGTAGAAATTTTAGTTTGTAACCTGTATTTATACACAGTAATAACAGGAAAAAATAACATTAAATTTTCACTCACTGAATTGGAGAACACTCTAAAATATTCTAAAAATTTACAGGAAATTTAAATTTAAGGGAAAGGTAAACTATGGAGAGCACTAAGTGATGTAATTTTTTAGTTTATTAAATGAAAGTGAGTTAATATTGTTATTGATTTATTTTTATTTTATTTTATTTTGTATATTTATTCTTAATTTTTAAAGATCATGACTTAACTGTTTTCTTTTAATTTGAAAAGTTTTTTATGGTCATGCATATTGGCTTGTAAAAAGAGCTTTTCTTTTAAGAAAGGAGACATTTGAAAAAAATCCAGTTGTAAGTTTCTTGTGGAGTTGTTGTGACAAAACTTTGCTGCAAAGTTGTAGTGACCAGTTTGGCTGGAAAGTAAGACACGGAACACAGAAGGTAGGTTCAAAACAGTGTATTAGTATGACAAGAACATAGATACAACATAAGTGTTAGAAATAAGTAAACAGAACAATGTAAGTTTGAACGGTACAGTTACGCTGCTTATTGCCTGAACTGTAGCTGGCTTTAACTGCATACTAACTGTCATTAACTGCCTTCCAGAAGTCACGCAGGTAATTATATATAGTAAGAGGAAGAGTCCATTCCTTGTAGGAGGGCACCATAACAAAGTTAATATTTTGGTAAGAACTGATAATCGCACATTAAGAACTTGTTTACTTTTCCTTTGCACAATAAGTTTTTAGAATATTTTTGAGTGTTCTATAAAACTTAAAATTATTATTTTTCTCCACATTATTTCTGTGTCTAAATACAAGTTACTAATTATAATTTCTGTGAGGAACAAAATGCATTAGCATAAAGTTCCTCTTGTCTTTATATATATATATAAAACAGAACAAAGATATGAACTTTGGACAGTTCATCCACAATTTTGATTTGAATGTACAAAAACTTATTTGAAGATTAGACAAATAAAATAAAATATTAAATAAGCTTTGTCAGTTGAATTTAAAAAAATGTTTTCAAAAAGGAATATTACTGCCTACATATACCCTTATGCAAATTAATTGAAACAAAACAAATAATGTCTACCTAGAATTTTTCACACTGATCATGTATATATCATCTCTTGGCATTGTTTGTCTCTTCCAACCACATTTTCCATTACATTTTGGACCAATGAATCCAGCTTGTTTCTTCGCCTTGATGACCCAACTGACAGTTGAAAGGCTGATGCCAACAATATTTGTAATCACTCTGTAAGGCTTGCCAGTGTGTTTGTGCAGCGTTACAATTTCAGATGATATTGTAAAGTGGAGATTTATCCTGTCTGTAGTTATTGTGCATTTGGTTTTTGTAAAAAAATATTAATGTTATTGTTTTTCTCCACATGCTTGTAACCATTGGCAACCACAAACATGTGGACAAAATCAATAACATTAGTACTTTTTACAAAAATCAAGTGAACAATAACAACAGACAGGACAAATCCTCATTTTGCAATATGATCTGGAATTATGCAACATTGACCAATTCAAAGAAGAAAATTAAATTAAGTCTCTATTATAAAAAATTCAAAACTGCCAATGTCATTATTAATAATAATTCACCTGCAAAATCTAAAACTGCATAGAATCTGTGTTGTTTATGAATTTATATGTCCTTTGAAGAACTGTGTTCCTCAACTATCCAAATCTGTAAACAATTACATTAGCTACACCACCACAAACTGACGAGAAGATTGACATTGCACCTTCCTCACAGCAGTTCCATTCGATCTCATTTAAACACACATTGAGATTTTCAGTACCTATCAATGATATACTTGTTGATAATACATATATAATAGCATCATCCACATGCAAAAGAAGATGAAAAATAATGGCAGCATTACTAATAAAAAGAAAAATCCTACACTTAATAACATCAATTATGAACATAGTAACAATGTGCTTACCATGTTCAGAACTTAATATACACAAGACTCCATATGCATAAACTTGACACATGTTTATTTACAAGTAAAACAAAATTAATTTTTGATAATAGCTAAAAGTATAGCTGAAAGTGCTCAAAAGTACAAAACCATTAGACAATTCTTATATAATTTAAATTCCAAAAAGAAAAAAATTATACGAACACATGAAAAATTATGTAAAAAACTTAACGATAATACCTTGTCTGTCATTTTTAATGAAACCTCTGTGTGTGTGTGTGTGTGTGTGTGTGTGTGTGTGTGTGTGTGTGTGTGTGTGTGTGTGTACTTATACAAGCACTTAAACTTCTTTTCTTGTTTTCTTTGTGGGACAAATACATGTCTTATCTTGTACATATGTACACAAGAAAAATATATCTGTACCAGTCTATATATGCAACATTATATATGTGAACATGTATGAATCTCTATATTTATTTAAAATACATAATGTTGAAATTTGTCTTATTTTCTTCACTCTTATAAAGCTAAGCAAGACTGATATTTGTAAACAGAAAACAAAAGAGAGACTGTTTTTTTTTATTTTCCCTTCTGATAATAAACAAATAAGAAAAATAATATGGCACTTTTTAGCAAAAGCCAATGACTCTAAACTATTTACAGTTTACAGCCTCATTTAAAAATGTTTTTATAATTGTGACACTTGTATTATTTTCTTGACATTTTCCAGCCTAGGAACAAAAATTATCTTTGTACAGTTCTATGTTTTCTCTGATACTTTGGTTTAAAATTGCTTGTCTGTAATGGGTCTTTTTCTGTTAAAGCAAAAGATTTTTTCAAGTCTCTCCATTCTGCTTCACCAATGAACATATTTTCTGGGTGAGATGGGACACTTCATGGAGAAAGGGCAGGGTTGTTTCAAAACTTAGCAAAACAAACTAAAAATGAACAGATAAAATCATATTTAGTCAGATAATTAAATCACAACAATCAGTCATGGGTAGTCCATCATTATCAACAATGTCATCTCTTTTTTCTCATTGTTTTCTTAAATGTTGGTATTAGAATCTTTGGGCTTAGTAAGGAAAAGGAAATAGAAAAATCTGTAAAGAAGATAAAATTAGAATTCTGTTGGCAGTGGGAATGTGCAAACCAGCAGCAGCTCTATCTAGGCCTGAGCAGTTGAACTCTATACGTGGAAAGTCTGAGATGACCAGCAGCTTTTCCAGTTGCTGCATCTTACCAAACCCTGTATATTGCTTGGTGTCTACCTTAGTGCAGTTAGATTTGTTTAAAGTTATTTTCCCTTCACAAACAAATCACAATGTAAATATATCTATGTAACTGCCATTTTGTTTTGTCAAGTTTCATATTGTTACTAACAGAAACTCAAGGTAGTAGCAGTCCCAATTAACCATCAATAGAATATGAATCCACAATTAGATTATTGCGTTTTTAAGGTAGTATTTTATTAAATATCTGAGTGTGATTAAATGTTATATCAACAAAATCCGTTATGACTCTTGTTTGTCAATCAGATACTCGCAAAATATTTTTTCAGAAGTGAGATCATTTTTTTGTCTTAAGTTTTCTTTGAAACACGAAAATTTTGAAGTAATTAATTCATAATAATTTTATTTTTACAAATTTTTAGTATTCACCAAAGTAATTAAAATATTATTTATATTAAAAATATTATTTGTACAAGCTATTAAAAAAAACCTTGAATTTCAATACATAACAGAAAATTTTATTGTTGTCATCCTTGATGGTGAATTATTTGTTTATCTCCAACATTTCATTAGATGCTGTTGAAATGTAAATGATTCTGGTCTGATTCACTTTTAAAAATCTGACTAAATGACCAAACCTCAAAGTAAATTTTGGAATAGTTTTCCTGATTTACTTGATGTTATGGTACAACTGATAGACATTTCACCATTTCCTATCATTTCTATGATGTCAATGGTGCCATCTACCATTAGCTGTACATACTGCTATCTAATGATCTTTGGCACATCAGTGCAAATTAATATTTCCATCATATCTTGTCTTGGTTTTAAAATCAATGAACTATTGGAGAATTGAACAAAGGTTACTCTCACTGCCACCTTTGTTTGAGGGCCAATGCGTATAAAGAATCAGCAGTTGAGAGAGGTCACTCATATTTGTCTTGGTCATTATGAGGGGCACATAGTTAAAGGTGGATGCTATAGTTAAAATAACTTGAAATATTTTTCACAGTATTATTTGGATATCAGTTCATTCATGAGAAACAAGTTATGTCCATTTTATACAAGGAAAATTCTATTACAATCTTTCCAACATTATATTTGGCTACTAAAAGATGCATAGAAAACACAAACCTTATAGACTTATTGTTTTATTATATAAAATACTTCATTTTCATTGGCTGTAAAAGTCAACTATTTGTGAACTATTTTTGGCAATTAAAAGTAGAACAAGACAAAAAGTCTTCTCTATAGGTTTGAGAAAAGTTATTAAATTTCGAATCAGTTGCAATTAGATCGGTTTACTTATCAATGCTAAAATAATAACATCAGACTGTATGTTTATTTAGTGACCAGACAAAGATTATTACAACTTAGTCCTTCAGCTATATGCATGGATATTGCACCTTATTACTTTTTATTTTGGTCTTTAGAGAAATCTCTTAATGAAAAAAATTTGATTTCATAAAAGATTGTGAAATGCATGTTGAGCAGTTTTTTGCTAAGAAAAAAAAAGGAGTTGATGAAGTCATGAAATGGAAAGATAGCAGGAGATGGAATAAAGTTGTAAATATATTGTAAGTAAAAGAATTATCTTTTATATTTATGAAATAAATTGAATGAATTTTATTGCTTATCTAATTTTTGTTTTGGTATTGAATATTTATAAACACAAAATTAATGAATAAATTAGATAGTAACATACAATAATTTAAATATCTAACAAACAATTTTGGAGTTTTATTGAATTTTTTATCTGATCAGGTACTGTGTGAAAAAACCCTGGCCATTTGTATCCACAAATTTAAACATGTACAAATGATATTTCTGTTAATATCACAGAGCCAGTTGAAGAGTCATTCCCTTTATTAGAGTGGTAATGACAACCTACCATTTTGAAATTTGAATGGCTTAGGATATCAAATGATGGCTAAAGATGCAGAATGAGAGTAGATTGTGTAAGCTATGTAAAAATACTGCATCTTGATAAAAGCCACATGTAAAGAATAAGATAAAAATTAACATATAAAGTGTGCATTATGAGAGAGAGAGAGAGAGAGAGAGAGAGACAGAGAGAGAGGGAGACAGAGAGAGAGAGAGAGACAGAGAGAGAGAGAGAGACAGAGAGAGAGAGAGAGAGAGAGAGAGAGAGATGCCAGAAGCAAATGTCTTAAAAGCAGATGCTAGCACATAAGACTTATCTTTAGATTCACAAAAAAAAAGAATTCAATCTTACATAACTGAGAAAATTCTTCAGTACTGCTGTCAGTTGATCTTAAAACTGCAGTCTTCTCTTTCCACATATTTAATTTAAAAATGAACTTGTAAAAAACAAATTTAAGTTAAACTATGGCTTGTCTTGATTTTCAAATCCATTGAGTAGTTTTAAGAGTAGAATATATAGCAGAAAATCCTTATTTGTCATACAAGTTAGAATTAAATTACATTAGAACTTCTAGGCTTATTTTCGTTTATCATGAACAAGCTTACAAAAGAAATAAACTATGTAATGGAAATTTGAACAATCTAAGAGCTCTTAGTTGACACTTCTAACTAAAACTTGGTAGATGTAGCTTGAATACTGCATTGAAAGCCAGTCATCTCTTTCTGTCCAAGTCTACTCTAACCATTTTGGATGGTCATTTTAAGATTTATGGACCAGACTAAATTTGGTGATAAATTCCTAAAACTTTTTTTTTTACATCAGAAGAATCCTCAATTTATAACAGGTTCAAGGATGGAATTCCAATTGCCCACTATAATGGTCCATTTAAACAATATCCCAAAGGGATTGATTCATTGAAAAAAGGCCTCCTGCTCTCTGTGGTCAATGGGTATGTAAACCCTAATGAGACAAGACACTTTCTTCTTCATGGTAACATTCAGCACATCCAATCTGCTTGCTGGATCTGCAAAGACAAGTGAACAGGTCAACTTTAAAGGGTAGATTACTAACTAGGAGACACTTCTTACCTGGCTATCAAAATATGCTGAGAAGAGGTGAAACATATTTAACAGGATATCTCCAGTGTCACTCTGAATGTAATAAATCTCTTGCACACAATGTATAATCACAGCAAGGCACTGAAGTTCACAGATGAGTTTAGCAATTTCATCCATTTAAAATCCTCAGCCTTCATCCATTTAAAATAGCTAACTAGACAGCCATTATCAGTTTACTGGCGTTGCTCAACTGTAAAAGAACATACTGGATACCAAGGAGTTGTTTCATAGATCCTTGACACTTTCAGTTTTGATGGTGCCATCCTGGGACAGCCGAATGATATCTCTTCAAAATGTTAACTTTACAGCCCTATAAAGGTATGGTGTATAAAAGATGAACAAGATTGCTTAAACAGCTTTAACATTTCAGTAGTATATTTGGCTAATGGGAGTAATATTTTGAAAGTATTGTGTAACACCAAATAAACATTGAAAAGTGGTATTAACAATGGTAATTCATTATTAGTTCATTTGTCGATGGCCACTTGTCAGTTAGGACACCATGCTGTATGTGTTGTTATTGTTTTTCACCAAAATAAACAACAAAAGGAAGAATTTAAAAAAAGAACAAACAACTCCAAAAATGGATTTAAGTCATTGGGACTTTTATTTTCTCAGACAAGCTGGAGAGATGACGTGGCATCCTGCAGTATAATTCTCCAACACAACAACACGCATCGCCCTTGACAACCAGGTAGGTCTCTCTCTCTCTCTCTCTCTCTCTCTCTCTCTCTCTCTCTCTCTCTCTCTCTCTCTGGACTAGTCTGCTGCGTCAAAGCTAGTCTCCTCCCATCGGGGAGACCCTGATCTTACTCAACCGCACACTTGAATGGTTGTGTCCCAACTCACTTAAAATGAAGGTATACCTATATCAAAGTCACTCGTAAACTGATCTGTATCAACCCTCATTTTAACAATAGTCATAAAATCTTTGAATCTGATACATGTAACTTAGTGAACTTTGGTACTGGGATCATATTTATTTGTTGTCTAAATAAAGCTACAGTCTTTTTGATCTTGCTGTCTGCTTATCACACACATATGTATACATACACATATGCATATACACACCCATGTGCAACTGCACAGTGCCACAATTGTTGACTTTCTCAAAATTTTAGGGGTTCTCCATACTTTGCCCTCTTTGTTCATAAATTGTGAAGGACACTCTTGAACAATTAAGAATATGAGACTCACCTTCACAAGGATGGTTCCAACTAGTGTCCAGTTGGCAAACAAAAATAAACAGGGTTGTAACTCAATACATGTCCCTCTCTCCTCTTACCACAGGGTGGATATTGTGCTGATATTTATTGAGCACAATTTCCACACCAGAATCATCAGCCAATTAGAACCTGCAGAATAGACTTGCCTAGATAGCAGAATGGAATCTCCCAGGTTGTTATATAAACCACCTACCAATTTGCTGGGCAGATGGGAGCTGTCAGTTTCAATTTTAACTAGAGTCGATTACTGGCTGTTGCTATCTAAGAATTCTACAACTCTATTCTTGTAAATGCAAAGAGAGGGTTTCTTTGTGCCAAATCTGGTGAGGATTGGGGGATCATAATTATTTGTGGCATATTTTTTGATTAGCAGTTGTTATTTGAATCATTGGTGATGTAGATGCAGGGAGAAAGGGGATCATGTGTCATAATATCTGCACAAATTTTCTAGTCAGTTGCTGTGGATGAGGCAGTAACAGTCTCCTTTCCAACAGCTGCTGTAGATGGCAGAGAATTGCATTTATCAAGGGCTACTTCTTTGCTGGTAGCCTTCTCTCCTCAGTAAGCAGCAGAGAGGTAACCAGTCTTCCTACAATCTCAGCATGGCCGTATTCAATGACTGTTAGTTTTCTTCCTCAGAGCATTCAGGCAATTGGAAATGGTATTGAAGATGTTTCTACCAATCATGATGTCAAAGTTCTACTCCACTCACATTCAGTCAGGATTCATCACTACAACTTTACCACCCTTCCCACATGTCTCATTTGATGACTGTCTGCTGCTACAACTCTAGGCCTCTCCTTACCAAAATGACTCTAAAAGATGACAATACACAATCAAGGGCATAAAACTAAACCAGCCAAACAAAAACATGTAAACCCCTCATCATCTCTTTCTCTAACCTCTGCGGTATCTGTACCAACTTTTGCAGTGTGGAATTGTTCCTCTACAAAAGATCCCCAGACAAATTAGCTTTATGCAAAACTAACTTAAACCCCACAATCTCCTCCACTAATGTCATGCAATTCTGCCCCCTTGACAACTCTGATCATGCTGTGGTGTCTCTTAATATCTCTTTCTACTCCTTTTCCATCCAGGAATTTTTCTACCTATCAATGTGCAGACTGGGACTTGTTCTGGGATTTCCTTCATGATGGCCCTTGAAACAAAGTTTTTATTCTCCCTGTTCAAGACTGCATCTCTGAGGTCTCCTCCTGGGTAAAAGCTGGTATTGATGTTTTCATCACAGTTAGGAAATTGTCTTCCCTAACACCTCCCTTTTTTAGCCTTTTGTTCATATGACTTGTTTTAGGAATTTATTTGCAGTCGATAGGGTTTTCTCTCAAGTCTATATGATTTCCTAAGTACATGTTTTGGTGGAGTCCTACGATTATCCTTTAATATATCTTGGGAAGATTGTGGATTCAGTTCGAATGTGTCCAATAGGATATCTAGCGATAAGGTGAACTTTGATTTGGTCTCTGGAAGGTGAGAGGATTGTAATTGGTTTGCATGTCAAACCCAAACTATAAACTCTACATCTACATCATATGTAACATTTCCAGAACAATGTAGAATGCATTCTTGAATCCATTTTTCTTTGCTGTTGCGAGTAGCAAGTACAGATTGTCCTGGTTCATATGTGGGCTTCACTGCTCCATGATGTTAGTTAAATTGTTTCTCCATCACCATGTTCCTTTTTGGGGAATGCTTTGGAGTAGGATGGACATCCATATGCAAACAAACGTTATGATTCATCAGTGCCTCTGCTGGTGAGTTACCATTAGGTGTGTTGGGATTTGGTATAGCTCTGTAACTATTGAGGAATATTTCTAATATTTTTTATGTGGTTCCCTCCCCTTTGTTTTTTATAAGTGCCCGCTTAAAAGTATCTACAAAGTGCTTCATCTGTCCATTTGTTTGTAGATGAAAAGTTGGTGTTCTAATATGTTGAATGCCATTAAGTGCCCAGAAATTTGAAAATGTAACTGAATACCTTTGCATCCTTTGAACTAGTTCTAAAACCAAGTACATTATTGAACCAAGATTTATTGTCAAAGGAAGACAACTTAAATATTTAAACATTAAATTTTACAATTGCAACGTCTTTTCACATGCCTATCACCACTACAATCAATTATTGTATTTCATGATATAAATATTGAATAATTTTATTATTTCAACTACATTTGTTGTATTTCTTTGTTTATTGTCATTGCACAAATTATAAATGTTATGGAATTTTTTTTAAACATGCTAGTAACTTGTAAGGAGGGAATAGCAATTTATTAAGAAGGCCTATCTACTCTTTTTAAAAAAGCGGTGGGAGAAGTCATTAAGTTTTAACTTAGTGTAAGCCTATTTCTCCATTAAAAATGGCAGGTACCTCTGAGAAACTATCCACCATGTCTTGGGTACAGCTTTTCACTTATTATGTCTTAGAAGTTACTTTCATATAACTTATTTTAGAATGCCAATCGTCAGCCCACAGTATATTTAAACATGTTATATTCAATTACTTTCTGAAATTCTAGACTATTTTGGGATTTTGGGGGGAGGGATAGTAATAATAATAACAGTAATCAGTCCTCCAAGTCATGGAATAGTACAGCCATCTGCCTTCCTCAATAGTAGCAGAATAAAAAAGAAAAATAATATGACCATTATATTAAAATGAATTAAAATTTATGCATTCCAGTGGGATAAACAAAGTTTATTTGAACATGAAATTCAATCTCTCTTTTGAGAGAGAGAGAGACAAAAACAACAAAAAAAAAAACAGAATTCAAATGTAAAATTCAAACGGAAATTAAAAATGGCAGATATTTTTGAGAAACCATTCATCAATAAGTTCTAAGTCAGATGTCACTTGGCATAGAAAGAGAATCTTCTACATCATAGACTAGAAGAAATCACAACAATATGTCATTGCCGATAGGATCTCTAACATCATTTGATGAGAAGAACTTTGTGGAAGCATAGATTCCTTGTTTTGCTGCACATGCGTGAGCCCAGAAGTTGAAAGACCACAAAGTTGCACGAGTGGAGAGTAAGATTATAGATTTCTTTATGGCTTCAGTCAGATGTGAGACCATCAGAAAGATATGTTATATATATATATCCCAGAGAATTGGAGGATTTGACCATTTCACAAATTTTGTATATTACAAAGAGAAATTTGTTGCTGAAAAAGAAGTTAGTTATTGCTGAGAAGACAAAGTTTCTTGCAAACAAGAACCAAATGAAACAATAATACAGTATGTATATAAGCTACAAGAGGCTTCCAGATTTTCAAAAGTGAGTTTGAAAAACTTGGCACTGGAGAAATGACAATCAAAGATGAGTTGATACAGTTGAGATTAACTAGAGGTATGTGTAATGCTTCATCTAAACACAAAATTATAAAATGGTTACAACTAAAATGTCATTACATGCATCAATAAAGTTTCTACAATTATTAGAGTTAATTGAAAAATTCAATAAATCCAAGAGTAGTGCTTAAGCATAGAACTTATTGAATTACTTTTTGCAGTGCAAATACTGTGATAAAAAGCATGAACAGAACAAGAAATAATGTTTTAGCTTTAGAAAAAGTATACTGAAATTGTGAAAGTAAAGACTATTTCCAGTCTGTGTGCAAATATTAAAAGAAAATAGAAAGGATGGAAAATTTAACTCCCCTCCCACCAAGAAAATACAGCTGTATTTGTGATACAATTACATAATAATTAAAGTGCCAGAAAAAAATTAAATTGAATGCATGACTTTTCCTATGCTAGTAAATACCGGGAATGATGTCAGCCTAATCCCAATAAATTTCTAGGAACAAACCCAAATTAAAGAAAAGCTGGTTGAAACTAAGACAGTTTGATGGCTTTTTCATCAAAACATTATGTTGTTTTGAAGGAACTTTTGGGACCAATAAACACTTTGAAAATTATTCTCGTCAAGGTAGTGAAACATGAAAAAGTCATGAACTCATGGGAATAGATGTCTTGGGAGTGGATACAACCAATTTAATTAACAGTGTGAAGTTGGAAAGTATTGACATGGAGACAAAGTAAGCATTCAATTTAAATAAAATAGTCACTCCCCTCTTACTTGCAGACTGCCCATTCACGTGTTACCTTTAATAGTTGCTAAACAATATAATTAAAGAGACATTGGGAGTGTACTAACTGGTGATGTTAAAAATATAATCATCTATCAAGACAATATATGTATTGCTGCTACCAGTAGCTAACAGCTAAAAAAAAAAAAAGATGAATTATGTTTTAAACAAATTAAAAAATTCTGGAATGACTAGATAAATGCATGTTAAATTCTGACATAATAGCATATCTGAGATACCAGATTTCCAAAGATGCAATTTTACTATGTATGAGTTTAATAAAGAAAAAGAACTGTGGGTTCATGTTGATATGCATCAGGCACATGTTAAAGGCATAGGATTATTTTTAATTTTGGCCAACTCATTTTCTGAATGACCTGAAGTAGTTAGAGTTCAGGATAAGATGGCAAATATTGTAAATCAATTATTACGAGTAATATTTTCTAGAAATGGGATGCCAAAAATGATAGTCTCTGACAACACACCAGATTTTGTGATAAAATTTTGTGTTCATAGTTCAAAGAAATTGGATGTCTTCTTTATAAAATACCACACACAATTGAAGAAAAAATGGTGCAGACTTTGAAACTGTAGTTGAAGGCATTTTCCCTATCCAGAGACTATTACTGACTCATAGAACTATTTCATATACTGGTAGAATGCAAAGTCCCTCTGTATTGATGGGAAGATAAATTAAATTACCTATAACAATGTCCTATTCAACAAATGAAAAAATATGGAACAAAAGGACAGAGAATCAAGTCCTGGAAAAGCTAACTTTATTGTACAAAAGGTACATAATACAGCTATAATAGAAACAAGTGGACAAAATTTATTGGCTCATTTGGATCAAATAAGACCTAGAATTGACAATGAAGAAGTCAAGAGGGAAGAGGAAGAGGGCCTGAAAAGGAGGAAAGCATGATTGCTTTTTTTTTTTTTATAAGTGTGTTGCCCCAAGCAAGGCATTTTACTGTCACTGGAGAAAGTGAACATAGTAATAAAGAAACTATGGAGGATAGTTAACATGAATCTGACAGAGTTGGATGATCAAGATGAAGATGAGCTCAGACTTAGATCCCCAATAAAAGAACCAAGTACACACTTCAAAAGATATAGATAAGATATTGTCATCATTTTGAGAAGTTACAGATCAATGAAAGACATAAAACCTCTTAATTTCTGGGAGATGTAATGACAAAAATGCTAATTAGGTGCTAGCTCCAATAAAAATAGGTTTTTGGGAGAGAGTTGTCAGTTTTAAAAAGGAATTGCTACCATTATCAACTCTGGCTTGATTCACGGATTAGTATATTCAGCCAAAAGAATCTCTATGAAAAGTTGCTAACCAACAAAAACCCAAAAAGAGAACCTCATGGAACAAATCTGGTAAATAGAATTTTTGAATATTTTCATTAACCAAACTAAAAGTTAATCTATATATACACATTTGAGGATTTCCAATAATAGCACTTAAATTACTTCACTAGCCCTAAAGTGGTAAAGATACTTGACTCCTTACCTTCCCTTCTTCCCTCGCAACACTTGCCAGTAAACTCTGTTTTCTGTTTTAAATGTCAGTTGTATTTTTGTATATATTTTATTTTGTGTTTTTTTAGTAAATGAAATATTTGTTTGTGATTTAGTTCTGTGTTTTGGTAAATCATTTTTTTCTTTTGTTACAATTTCCAACATATAGCAATATAAACAAGTTTATCAAACTGCAACATTTTGTTTTTGATAATGACTGAGAAAGTTCAAAATACTTGATCATAAACATGAACTTTGGACAGTTTATCCACAAATTTCATTTTTAGAACAATTTATTTGGAAATTAAAATGATACAATAAAAGATTGAACAGAAATACCTTGTTGGTTGAAGTTAATAAAACATGTTTAAATGAATTCTTGCTGCCTAAATATACTTATATAGATTGATAGATGCACTAAAATGAGATGCTTAAAATGGTAATAGCATAAATCTCAGTCTTAGATAAATCAATAGGATGAAGTGAACCAATATGGAAAGAAACAAATGTTCAGATAATCTATATTCCTTAATTCCACCAGTTCAGACCTTCACATCTAACATCTGCCACACCACATACACAGAATTGACTCATCCTCATTCTCTTCATATTCTATTGATAAGGAGGAACAGATTTCTGAGGGGACACTTTGCTTTTTACTATGATCTTAACCTCTAAGCTCAATCATTATCTGTCTTACATATCCTCATCATAAGCTATACTTCTTACTTCCTCCTCTTACATACTTACAACAACTTCATTCAGCAATCCTTTACTTTGAGTGGCTCTTGGACCTCATAATGTGTGAACAATAGTATAAAAAAAGAAAAAAGTACAAGATCCCTGTAATATAGTAAAAACTCCATATAAGTTTACAAAAATATTGTTTGAGAGGAAGAACACCAAATTTTACCAACAAGATTTTGTAAGGTAGGAGAATTCATCTAGTAAATGATAACAAAAGCACTTTGGGAGTTAACAGATTGTTTTATAGACTTTAAAAAAGATGTCATGCCATGTTATAACTCTGTAGGCTTTTTGCAAAAGCATAAATCTATAGCTTCGACAGAATGCATATTCCAAATGAGAATGACTTCAAAACCTTTTAGTTTATTTTGTTGCCTAATATTGAAGGTAACATCTTTTTTTGGTGTTCTAGCAAAGAGTATATTAGATTTTATCTTTATTCAATGAGTATTGTTATGAGGATGCATTTACATATAAAAAATAATATTAATAATGTCTATAAAGATTAAAAGTTATAGTAAGGGATTCTTCTGTGTCTGAGTCGTACTTGTTATTACAAAAAAGTTTTCATTCATGAAGTAGTAGTAAAAATAGGGAAATTAGAAATAGAATGTTTGGAAGATCCTAGAATATTCCAGAAAAATCTGGAGAATTCAAAATGATTTGAGAAATATGCAAATTAGGTGTTAGCCCCTATAAAAATAGGTTTTGGGAAGAGAGTAGTTAGTTATTAAAAGGATTTGCTGACATTATCAACTCCGGCCTGATTCAGGATTTGTATATCTAGCTGAAAGAATCTCTACTAAAAGTTGCCATCCAACTAAAACCTGAAAGAGAACCTCATGGAACTAAATGGGTAAATAAAAATTTTTGTCATTTTCATTGACCAAACAAAAAAACTATTCTTTATATACACATCTGATGATTTCCAAAAATAGTACTTAGAATACTCTCGAGTCTAACGTGTAAAAATTACTTCACCCACTCCTTACCTTTCCTGTCATAACACTTTGTCTGCCAGTAGTAAATTATGTTTTCTATTTGAATGCAAAAATTGTATATGTGTAAATATTTTTATTTTTTGTTTTTTATAAATTAAATATTTATCTATGATTTAACTCTGTGTTTTGGTCAATCATTTTTTTTCTTTTGATACAACTTATAACACATAACAGTATAGTGTCCAGAAAACTGAAATCTATGGTTCCCTAGGATCTAATGAAAACAAGGCTATGAAGAGCATTAAAGAGGCAATGGCCAGTAAGATAAAAAAGTCTGAGATGATTTGGCTAGAGCTTAAGAGTGTCTGTAGTGTCAGTGAGATATGTTTTGATAGAAAAGGCTTAATTCTAAAGGATATTAGAAGTCACATGTCAATGTATTTTAATTGTACATACATGAAGTTTTCAAATCCAAAACATTCCACTAAATGGAAAAAACTAGATATCACTGTTATGATAGACTGCATAGTTTCTTCATTATTTTTGGGGAAGGTATACTTATCAGCAAAAAGAAGAAACAGTCATTATAGAAGCAAAAGAAGAAACAGTCATTATAGAAAATGAAAAAATATGGAGTGAATATGTCAAAGAAATATTTCCTGATGAGAGAAAGAAACCTATAATACAGAAAAATATGGAAAAACCTGAAGTAAGATTGGTACTGGACAAGATGAACAGGAACAAGGCAGCAGAGATGCTCACAGGCCTGCATGATTTCAGCATTGACAAGATCACAGAGGTAATAAACAAAATATACAACAGTGGCAACATAACAGAGGATCTCAGTAGAACCATCTTTGTAGCATTACCTAAGAAACCAGGTGAAAATGAATGTGATCTCTATCATTGGATAATCAGTTTAATAATTCGTATAACCAAGCTAATGATCAAAATCCTGATGAATAGATCACAAAGTAGAAGTAGACTACAAATAAGACAAGAACAGTTTGGCGCTTTGAAAGAGATTCGAGCAAGAAATATAATACTTATGATTATTATAACACAGAGAGCAATACAAATGCAGCAGGCTGTACACTTAAGTTTAATATAGGTACCCCACTGTTGTATCCTTGAGAAAGGTGTAATAATGAATTGTGTAAGTGGTAAATTACCAAATATGGAAGTTGTAGAGCAAACTGGATTATTCTGAATGAGAGTGTCACTGAGAGATTAGTCTACTGCAATATACACCACCATACACATTCTTCACTAATCAGTAGCTATGACTTGTCATGTAACAGATGAACTCATCCATCCTACTGTATTAGCAGGATATTCCACTACAACACCCCTATACCAGATAACTTTTTCCATAATAGATAATAAATTCTTTCAATATTTTTTTTTGTATTTGTCTACATTTCTGAGATGAGATAGTATTTACATTATTGATATGTCCTGGAATAGGAAAAATATATATTATTCAAAGTAGCTAAGTGGTTTTGACAATGTAACCGGGTAGAACAATCTAGCAAGTAGCCGTAATGGATTGGGACTCGTCATAGTTGTATGCAGTAGGCTTAGATATAGGCTTATGCAATAAGTGTAGTCAATAGGCATTCCAATAGGCATCTCTGCCTTAGTCTGTATTTTTGGCTGACACCAGCCAATCACATTACTGTGAGGGAGAACCAAGGTGTATGTATATTCATTACATATTCATTACATCACCACCCCCTGAGCTAAATTTTCCCGTGAAATTTAGCTTCAATATTTTCTTTTTTTAGGGTCTGGACATAATCAATTGATTTTTTTCCTAAGTCTTTTTCACCTCAATCCTCCCTGCCGTGGTGGCATTTGACACACTGGTACCTCTGGCCTTGAGGTCAGGAATACCTCCATTGCTGAATGTTGAATTGTTGGAATGGGAATTTTTTAATGCGTCCTCGAATTTATGAAGTAATACAGCACTTAGTCCTTCATTACTGGCATCTGCTGCTACAATAATTTTTCTCTTCGGGTCAAAATGACCTAATGATAAGTCTGCTAATAGATAGCTTTTTATTTTTTTTAAAAGCATGTTTGCATTCTTTTGACCATATCCACTTATTTAAACAACCTTTTAAACAACTTATTTAAAGGAGCTCTCATATTATACATTTTGGGGATATAAATGCTATAGTAACTTACTAATCCCAAGAATACCTGGACTTTAGCCACATTATCAGGTGCTGGCATATTTCTGGATCCGGTTTTCTTCCTTTTACTGTCAATGATCTGCCCTAAATATTTTATCTTCTTTAAGAAGAACTCACATTTTTCAGCACTCAGCTTGAACCCGTATTCCTCAATTCTCTAAAATACTGATCTAATATACGTTTTGTGTTGGGCCTAGTTTTCACTTTTAATCAAAATATCATCTAAATATGCGATTACATAATCCATACTAGCCAACATTGAGTCCATTATTTACTGGAATAGGCTTGTAGCTACAGTCAATTCAAACAGAAGTCAATTTAGTTTAAACATCCCTTTATGTGTTTTTATTGTCAGGTACTTCGAACATTCTTCACTGACTTTAACCTGAAGATAAGCCTCCGACAAGTCCAACTTTGAAAACACTCTAACTCTATTTAATTTAGTGAATATTTCCCCTGAAGATGGTAGAGAATGCGCATGGTCTTTCAGACAGTCATTTAAGCCTGTCGAAAAGTTAGCACGATTTTTTGGTTTGTCATTTTTATATATACTGTTGAAAATGTCCAATCCAAGTAATCGACTTTTGAAATTACACCACTTTTCTCCAACCTTTCTAATTCTTCATTTATTATGTCTAGTGCCAAAAATGGTACTTTCCTCTTTGGTCTGAAAATTGATTTCACATTTTCTTTTAATTCGAAGTTGACTTCTCTTTTTGGGGCACAGACCTAGTCCTTCTGAAAAGACGTGAGGGAATTCGCTTTTCAAATCCATAATAAATCTTTCTGTTTTCTCTATGACGTGAACTAAAAGCATTTACCGGTAATTCTCATAAATTAAACAATACGATCCAGTTTACGTCAAAGAGGTTTACTGAATCAGAGAGCACATACACTTTTGATTTGTGAATTTTTCCCATGAACGAAATGTTACATTTTAATTCACCTTTAAACTTAGGTTTTTTTCCTGACACTCCCCTAGCAATTTTGTCTGAGATAGTCAACGATGGGTAACTAATTTTTTCCCATGTTTGCTCATTTATTGCTAAGATATCACTTCCTGAATAGAGTAATAATTTTATGGTCTGACCATTTATTTTTACATTGAGGTATTTGCTTCTTTTACCCTCCTTAATTTCATTTTTGACAAAACTATATTCATCTTTGTTTGTGGCTTTGATTTGACTTTTCTCTATTTTGCCTGACAATGAGAACTTCTATGGCCTACATGCCCACAGTCAAAACATATTGTATGCCTAAAAAACAACTCATCTTTATATGCTGTCCTCCACTCAAACTGCATATAATTTTTCTTTCTTAGAATTTCTGTTGTCTTATAGTTTGTACTCACGAAATGCTCTTCTTCTCAATCTGAGTATTATCTTTTTTTATGTTTATAAGTCACTGATATTCTTTCATTGCTTTTTGTAGCATAATCTTCAGATCCTGTTCCATGATAGTGAGGATTCTTGATCTAATTCTTGATTCTTCAATGTCGTCAAAACCTGCACAATTTAGACGCTTGAACATGTCACTTGACTATTTCTTTAATTTGAACACCTCACACTGTGCATTAACCATACCTGCATATGTGACATCCTCTTGTTTTACAATATTTAGACACTTGTATCATCTATAAAAGAGACCATCTCTTTTATCAAAAATTTTCAACAAAATATCTACTGTTTTGCTGAATGTAATTTTTTTTGGCTCCTTTGGGAGGATTAAATTCGCGTATTTTGTATTTTCTTCTGTTCTCAACTTCTGTAACAATAGAGTGATTTTTTTCCTCATCAGACCATTGTTCACATCTTTTTGTAAATATTGTTTCAAGTTTTTCTTTTTTTAACGTTCCTCATTAATAAGTGTTAAAACAAAAAATGAGGGAAAAATTACTTTCTATAAGTGTTGAATGATCCTTTCTAACGTTCTTTGTTAGTAAGTGTTGTCAACTGTATTATTATTCTTATTTATTTTTTAATCTTGTGAAGTCATTTCGAATTTTCATCGCCAACTGATATGTCCTAGAAATGGATATATATATATATATTATTCGAAGTAGCTAAGTGGTTTTGACAATGTAACCGGGTAGAACAATCTAGCAAGTAGCCGTAATGGATTGGTACTCATTGTAGTCATATGCAGTATGCTTAGGTGTAGGCTTATCCAATAGGCGTAGTCCTAGGTGTCCCTGCCTTAGTCTGTATTTATGGCTGACACCAGCCAATCATATTACTATAAGGGAGAGCCAAGATGTATGCATATTCATTACATCAGTTTTAGTACTCAGTCTCTATGAAACAGAAAGAGATCTAATTTACAGTGGAGTATAACATTGTACATTGAAAATCATGAAGAAAGAAATTGTCATTTAAGGAGAGTATTATCTGCAGACTGGGGTGATTACATGTATAATGCATACACACATCAAGAAATGGTTGTCATTGTTTTATATATCTTAGTGCATAAGTTAAAACTGTTTTTTAAATAGTATTTTAGCTTTAATATCTTACAAGAGTGAATGTTTATTTTGCTGGCCACCAGCAGTCTATTAATTTCCTCCCACTTCCACCATTTAAAAGATTTGTTTTCCTCCTTGTTTTTTCCTTCCTGAATTTTTTTTGATTAAACATCAATTACAAAATTGATTGATGATTGTTTTCTCCTGAAGAACAAAGACTAAGTTTACAAATGGATTGTATCTAAGATATCTATTCCTGTTGTTTATTTAATTATTGTTACTAATCTTGGGGAAGGAGGAGAAGATCCTCACATCCACCACCCCAGCAAGCAGCTGAAAATAAAATTTAGAAAATAAATGTCCTGTTAATGATTAGCATCATCATTCAACATCTTTAAGAATGTCTATTTCCTGTTCTGATAACCCATCCTCCCACAGGAGCTTGAGGACTCACTTGGTCCAAGTCACTTACATATCAAACTGTTATGTTTTCTAGCTAAGTAAACAACAAGAGTTTATTTTATGTGAATGTGGAATCTAGAAGACTCTTGGTTTTTGATAAAGAAACAGTTTCTTTGTTTGACTTCTATGGTGGTTTTCGTTTCTGAAAAACAAATGGCTGCTTATTGAGTTCACACTTTTTCTCACTACTTATCTGTGTTGGATTTCTTTTTCAGGCATGGGGTCTCATTTCAACCCAAGTAAATGATTTGCTTCTGTTGGATGAGTTTGGGCTGCTACTCTCCCTACCCTCTTCAGTAGATTGTTGTTGGACAAGTTTAATTTATTTTGTTATAGTTAAGGAGCCAAATATTTTCCTAGGACATAAATTGATATAATATTGTGATTGTAAATAGAGAGAGAATTAAATATTCATACTTTATGAATTTAATTATTTTTTTCACTTTGGATGTGTCATCAAGTAAAAAAATAGATTTTGTAATTATTTCAACATATTTTTCATGATTATATTTTGTCTATGATCATTGACATTTAGGCACCTCCCCCAATCACTGAAAAAATAGCATAGTATAAATAAAAAAGGCCCCAAACTTAATAAAAATTAGTTTTTTCCATCAAAATGTTTATATTATTATTAAAAGGAAAGATCAAAGCATTTTTTAATTATTTAAAAAAAATTTTAATCTTGTTTAACACGTCCGAAATTTTGGTAAAAATCCTGTTTTGATTTTAGTTAGCGGGTAACCAAACTGTTCCGAGAGTTTACAATGGAAAATGTAATATTACATAACTCAGTTTTTTTTTCTGGTAACAAACACACTAATATATAAATTCTTGCGAAAATCAAATAATTGTTGGATTTTAATGAAACTTTCATGACTTATTTACTAATGAATGAAATTATTTTTGAAATTATTATTTAAAAAAATCTTGGTAATTTTTTTTTTTATATTCATTACCCCCTTCCATGTAAATTCATGAAATTTTAAGAAATTAAATTTTGTTGTGAAAATTGGTTCTATTAATTAAATGCAGAACTCATTGAAAAATGCAAATCATCTATTATTTCTCTTGAAAAATTTTGCCTTTATTTCCAAATATCTGTTTCTAATAATAAAATAAAAAATGCAATATAACTATGACATTATTTAATTTGGTAAGTTTTTAATTGCTTGAATAAATAATAAAAATTAAGGACATTAGAGTCTAAAGAAAAAAAATTTTTTGATTAATAATGAAATTTTAAATGAATTGTTATCATTTTTTTAATTATAATAATTTATAAAGTTTCAAAAATATTTTAAAAATACTTCAAAGATTTGTTGGGGTTAGTTTAAAAACTTATTAAGCGAAAATTATTAAACAAAATTAAAAAGTTTAATACGAATCTTTGTGTCTTCGTATTTTTAAAATAATTTTAAATTTTTTTTGTGTGTATTTGAAGTTTTTTTTGTATGGTAATTTCTATGTGTAAATTAAAAGGTCAAGTGCTTCAGGGTTTCTTCCACTTACAGGAAAATAAATTGTACAATTATATCACTTGTGATTGCCATACACTTATCTTATTTTGCATCTGTAAATCTGTCAACACATATGGAAGAAAGGTCAGGAAGTTAAACTCTGTGTTTAAGAAATAGTTTTTTTTCTAAATTTCATGCTATAAATAGGTAATATTTGGGTAAATCATTAATTTAACATTAAATTTGCTAGTTTTCCAAAAATAGTGTCATAGATGTATATTTCATTTGAACAAGATTTTTAAAACTGAGAATTAACTTTTGTTTACGAATGTGTTGATTGCTTAAAAATAACCAAAAAATTGAAAGATTAAAAAAAAAATTGAAAAATTTTAGATTCCAATCAATATAATTTTTGTTTAAAATACACCAGAAATAGTAAATTTAATCATTTAGCTTTCAATTAAAACTTTTTTTATTTTTAAAAATTCAGTTTAGATTTTACATATCGAAATTGAGTGGAGGTACCTATAAATTGAACATATAGGTTGTGCTTAGGATAATTTTGCCCAACATCACACACCAAAGCATTAACATAAAAACACAAGTCATGTACTTAAATAGCCTCTTCAGATTGAAACTTTCATTTGTATATTATGCATGACACCAAACTTATTAAAAAATATCTAAATTGTCAGCTGTTTAGAACCAATTTCTCAGATTAAAAATGGTTTTGAGTGAATGAAGCCTGTAGGTTTTAGTGAGGATCATGCTTCTTCAGATCTTGTGTCCTAGTACTACAGAATCACAAAGAACTGTACAAAAATAACAGAAACTACGCTACTTGAACATTTCAAACAGCAACAACTAAAAGATAAGAAATGTAATTTGAGAAAATAATGACATAATCATGATGTTGATGTTCCACACTACTTCAAACAAAAGGCTAGGAAGGAAACTCCTATCGATACTGGAAAGAGCAATAGCATTTAGGTAACTTGAGAAAACTATTTTCTTGAAAAATTGTTTTAAGAAAAAGATTTTATAAATTTCAACCAAAAATGGCTGGTTGCTCTGTCAATGAATGTAAAATTAATTGTTTCCTCAGAAGTAAACAATTTTATCATTGTTATTCTCTAAATTATTTAGATTAATATCTATGTGCTTTTCAATATTATATATGCTGACTTTGTGTTTCTTGTTGTGTTCTTTGTCCTTCTTCATATGAGTGTTAGACATGGTAAGTAATCTTTAAGTGTGTCTAAGTGTATATAAAATGATGGAAAATGAAATTATACAATCTTGAAGGACATTGCTAATTTTGACCGGTGTAATGTATACAAGGTGAGATAGATAAATTGTCGTCTAAATCATGCAAAAATAAAAACAACAGACATCTCATTTTAACAGATAGATTTACCAAAATTACACAAAAATGTCTTAAAATACTAAAAGGTAAATTTATTCCATAAAACCACCATTGTCTTTAACCACAGCCTCCAGGTGACTTTGGAATTTTCTACATTTCTTCTAGACAATCTTCTTGTTTAAGTTGGTGAATGCTGTCATAATCCTTTACTTCAGTTCATCTTTGGTGTTACAAGAAGTTTTGTTGGTTTCTCACTCAATTCTGTTTCAAACATAATAATTGAGGATGTTTCTGTCTGGGAAATTAGGTGGCTAGATGTAACGTGTGGTGTGGTTAATGAAATTGTCTGACAGCCATGACTGCATTCTCCTGCTTGTTTTACATGATGCAGAGTTCTGTTACCAAAGATAGGGTCTTCCAGCAGCCACCCTCTTGACCCAGGGCAGTACTACGTACTTAAGTTCTTGATGTAGGCCTCTGTGTTGAGTCTGAGACCCCACCAAAAAATTTGGGAGCTCTTTTCTTAACAGAATGATCAGAGTCAGTTTTCCAAGCTGCCATACCTTTGTAATCACCATTAGACTCATCAACCTCTTCCTGAATTCTCTGCACTGTTCACAGATTGACACTCAAACATTCTGAAATGTTCATATTGGAGCTTCCAGCATGAATGCCAAGTAGTACAGCATTCTGTTTCCAAATTTCTAGCAGAGTGAATTGTGTCATGGTACTATTTTTCTCACATTCTGCCCAACTGACCCAACTATACTGTGCAAGTAAGAAAATCAAAAGCAAACAACACACATGTGTGAAATCTAAAACATATGATGGCAAAATTTTACCCATCACAGGCTGCATTCGTGTAAGAAGAGATAATATATTCTGATAACATTTGTGTATTCTTTACATTATTTACATTCAAACTAATGTTCTTGTCTTTGTCACTTCAGGTTTCTGTCAATCTAGTTAACATTCAGGGAATTTCAAGTGGAACCCTTTATTTAATCTATAAGATTAGATTCTTCTTGTTCTGCTTTTCATGTTTAAGGATGACTTGTTTTGTTCTTTTTAGTACTGCTTAGTTATTGCTTACTCTGTTTTCACTGTGTCTGTATACTTATCAGGTTTAACTTATAAATACTATACCACCAAATTCAATAGACTATTGTTCCAATGACATTAGTCTGAATGTAAATAATAACTCATCATCACAGAAATGCAATGATATGGTTCCTGGTGATGAAAGACTCCAGTGCAAGCAACTGTTGTACTGCAGGGTTGGCATGGATCAACTTTTTAATCAGTTGTTTGAAAAAAAAATTGTTTAAACTTAAATACATATGCAGGTTGTTGCAATTTTGTCTTCAATCAGTACCTCCAAAATTTTGCTAAAAAAGAGGATATATAATTAAAAACATGCACAAAACATAATAAAAATAAAATGACATCATCAAAAGCTTTGTGCTTTTATTAAGAGGAAAGACCAAAGAATTTTTTTTGTGCAAAAATTATTATTTTATCCTTTTTAGAACCTTGGAAATTGGTTAAAAAATCTTGCTTTCTAGCATCAATGCAGGACCATAAAATTCTACATGAAATTTGAGTGTATTTTTGTAGTGAAAAACACTTTGATATGGAAATTCATGCAAAAATCAGATAATTGTCAGATTTTATTAAAATTTTCAGAACTTATTCTGAAATTAATTATTTTTAAACATTTCTAAAAAAATATCTTTGTAAAATATTTTTTTACATCTTTTATTCCCACCTATTTAATTTTATGAAATTTTGAGAAATTCTGTTTTATTTAAATGTTTATAATTGTTATAAGTACAATTTCTCAGAGAATTTAAACCATTAATGTTTTTGGGTTATAAAAATACCCACTTCTTGGTAAAAATATGCTTATCTGTGATATTTAAGCTAAAAGTAATATTTGTTTGAATTCAGATTAATTAAACTTTAAATCAGCTATTTTTTCCAAAATAACATTTCAGAAAAGTATATTTTATTTTAGAAAGATTCTATATAAAAAGAATTATATCATGTTGACAGACTTGTCAACAAGGATAATTTTATAGACTACAGTGGTAATCAGAAGAAACGATTCCAATCTTTAAATTCATTTTAAAATACATTAAATATTTTGCTTATTGGTATTAAATTTAATCTGTTAGCTTGAAATTAAAATTAAAATAAAACCTTAAAAAAATTTATAATTTTTTAAAATGCATTTTAAACTTTAAGTATCTTTTCTTTTTTTCTTTTTTTTGGAGTACATAATTGTTATTGCTTAGATTAGTATGGGAAATTTTAGTGTCTTTCTTGTGGTGAAAACATGCTGATTTGGAAATTCTTGCAAAAATCAAATAATTTTCAAATTTCAATGAAACTTTCAGGACTTATTTACAAATAAATTAAATTATTTTAGAAATGTTCTTTTTTTCCCTTCAAGAAAATCTTCATAAAAATACATTTTTTTACAGCTGTTATCCCCACCTATATAAATTTTGTGAAATCAAATTTTGTTGAGCTTAATGCTTATCTTAATTAAAAGCTGAACTTCTTGGAGAATTTAAATCCGCAATTTCTTTTTGTTAATCAGAACCCCCAGTTAGCAAAAACCTGCTATGAACTGTGAAATAAACAATGCAATAGAACTAGGACATTATTTAATTAGCAAACTTTTTAAGATATATTATGGGCAAGAAAAATTTTTTTGATGAATAATAAATTTTTACAAGAATTGTTTTCATTTATTTAAAAATTCTAACTATAATAATTTATAAACTTTAAAATTTGGTCAAATTCTATATTAATTTGTCCCAGTTAGGTGATATTGTTATTAAATAAAAACTATATTTTCTAATCATAAATGGCAAAGCTTATTTTATAGACTACACTGGTAATCAGAAGATTTTTTTAAAAAATTTGAATCTCTTTTCTGAGTATATAAACATGCCAATTTTTCTAAATTCAGACTTCCATATACAACATAATCAGAAAATAAGAGCAATAACTATAGTAGATTTAAAAAATTTCTTAAAATTTTAAAGATTTCTGGGTAGTTAAAAATGGTGCTCACATAATTTTTTTTTACATATATATTCCCTGTAGAAAAAATTAGATGAACTTCTGTCTGTCAGTCAGGCTGCCAACACCTAAAATAAACAACTGCTGCCATGTTAAAAAGACATTTCTGCATTATTTTAAACTTAAGTAATATTTGTTTCAAATCAGATTAACTAAACTTTAAATCAGCTAATATTTCTCAAATAATTTTCAGAAAAGTATATTTTATTTTTGAAAGATGTTTTAATAAACAGAATTAAATGATGATGATGGACGGCTAAAAATGTCATGAAACTCAGCTATTTTAGCAATTTCAACACATTAACTGTTTCCAGTCAATTTAAATTCATTTTGAAATTCAGAAAAAGTATTTTGCTTATTAAAAATATTACATTTAATCTATTACCATGAAATGAAAACAAAAATAAAAGCTTCAGGAAAGATATTTCATTTTTAAAAATTCATGTTAATCCTTAGATGTCATATTTCTGTGGCCCTACCTATGCTAAAGATACTTTAGTGCCAGACCATCATAAAAATATTTGAAAATATTTGAAAACTAAAATATATTTTAACATTTTAAAATGTAATTTTCATTATTTTGAATTGGTTTAATATTTTGATTTTTTTACTTGCAATCAGTTTTAATAAAAGAATTGCAATTTACATAATTAATAAACCGTTTAACATGCCATAATTAAACTAAAAATAAATGATATTGTATTTCCATTTAATTTTTAGATAAAATACAAAAACAATTCCAAATTTACCTTAGGTTTACTTTATTTTTATCTTTGGAAATTTTGAACTTGAAAGGACAAAAAAGAAAGAAAGAAGGAAATTACAACATTATGGTTTGAGTCTAGAAGGATGAAGTGAGTAGGTTCAGGTCAAATTGGAATTGTGTGAAAAATTCTTAAAGGGGTTATGATCCTACTACAGAAGGGGGGAAAAAGTAAAATACTTTCCTTACTTTCTAGAAAAAGTATACATCCTGTAGTTAGCTTTTATGACTTTTATTGGCCAATACTTTTATCTTGGATCTCTTTGATAATATCCTAGATATGAATCTTCAGCAACATAAACTCTTGAGAATGTTGAGGGTGAAATGTCCATACTGCTTTCTATTCCCTACACTAATATTAACTTGAGTTTGATATAGTATCATGCTTAAAGCAATCTGGAAGATTGATCTAAAGGATTTTCATATATACATTTGTTAACAGAATTTTTCTTATATTAATTTCCCACTTTTCCTCTGGGACCTTCTCTGTTAGATTCTTAGTGCAATCTTCTATTTTGAAGGAGTTCTAAAAAAAATCCTTTCAAAAACTTGGTTACCTTTAGGGAAATAGGTTGAACCAAAACTTTTCCAGCATTTGCATTACAAATGCGTATTCCAATAATTTATCACTGAGAAAATGAGATAGTTATATTTTGATTTCAGTTGATTTCATTTTTTTATAATTTTCAAAAATAAAGAATTTTCTAAAAGAAACTTTGAAAAAATATTTATTTTTATCTATCTTTTTAAAAGAAAATATTTTTTAGAATATTGGAATGTGTTTGAAATGTATATATTAAATGATATCATTTTCTGTCTTTGGTAAATTTTGAAAATTATGAGTGTAGCCAATTTAACAAGTATATAAATATTTGTGTAGCATTGACAGAAGAGTCTACAAAATAAAGGTGGTTAATTTGTCCGTCTTTCTAATGGAGGTTAATAATATGATACATTAGGTTGACCCAGATAATGGTTGATCTGTATGAAATTATGGGCAATCTTCAAGGACTAATGTGATTATTGCAAAAGCAGGGCTAAAGTGTCATCAAAGGAATTAACTTCACAGAGTTGTTCTGAGTTATGCCATGACTTCCTATTCCTAGTTCATTGTTACACTTCTCATTGTCATGCATGTTTATCCCTTAAGGTGTGATGTATTTGCAGTGAAATTTACTGTGGATTCTTCCTAAAAAATAGTTAGTAATATTCTGCTGGCTACAGTGAAAGTGTGCTTGTCAGTTACAAAGCATGTACAGCAGCTATGATGTTCAAAGAGTTATCAGAAAAGCTAGGAAAAGAAAGTTATAGAAAAAGCACAAAGATATAAAGTTCATACAAATTCATACACTAAGTTTAGTTGAAAAGTCATTAGAAGAATTACAAAATTTAGTCATTTGTTCAAATTTATGAAAATGACAAAATATTTTACAATGTTGCAAAAATATTTACATCAAGTTGATGCTGTACAATCAGTCCTTTTTGAAACTGTAACAGCCTACAGTTACATTGTGACAAATTTGTGTAATTTTTATTCAACAATGTACTTAATTTCACTTTACAATACTGCTCCAGCTGACCCAGGTTTCTTGCTGACCTTAGTTAGACAGCAATTTTCAGATTCTTCCAGATTTTTTATCTGATGGCATTCCACAAAAGTAATTTGGTCAGATTTTAGAAAATAGTTTGAACTAAGAACTTTTCAGTGTATATATTACAAATGAGTTTTTAAAAATGTGTTATCACTGATAAAATAAGATACTTATGTTTTGATAAGTTCAAAGTAAGGCTAAAATGTTATCAAAGAAGAGTTTAAAGCTTAATAGGTTTTCTTCTGAAATCATTCCTGTGTTGTTCAATATGTGTCTTTAAGATTGCTGTTTTCTTGAAATGTGAACTTTCTCAAACTTTAGGTTTCTTGTATACTTGAAGATATATGTATAATACACCTGTAAATATATACATTCAATGGAAATGGTAGTGGGGAAATTAGCTGTTTCCATATAGGAAACATTTGGCATTAATGTTAGTGTTGGCTGAAAATAATAAAATCTTTTTCTTGAAACAATTTTTTCAGGAAATTAAAGTTCAAATTCACTGTTATTGTTCTTTCTAGTACTGATGGGAAATTCCTTCCAAACTTTTTGTTTTTGGTTGTTTGGAAAGTTAACAGCTTTATTTTCTCTACATGTGATATTAATACTTGTTGCTGTTGCTGCTAATGAAATTATACAAATGATGCAGATTTTTGTTCTGATAATTATCCTTGTTTGTCATCTTGTCTATAGGAACTGATAAAGGATAGTCTTCTCCTATGGCTTTGACAATGTGCTTTAAAACAGCTGTTGATTATAAAATTAACTTTTTGTACATGCATAAAAAAAATGACGGCAATAATTAAGTTTTTCATAGTTTATTATGATTCAACTGTAGAATTACTATCCATTCTTCTTCTTTGTGGCCTGTTCCTTCAGGATGTGGGCAATCTATAATTTTCTGTCTTTTGTAGTTCTAATTAAATTTTGTCTTTTTGTTATCTCTCCTAATCTCTGTTCTGCCAACTATTTACACAAGTAGGTTATGTGTTGATTTTCTCTGTCCCTTTTGCCTTCAGTATATCTTGTGAGTGTCAAATTTTCTAAGCTCTCTTTCCTTATAATGTTCTCTAGAAACTTCAATGGCCACTTCCTGATGTTAAGTATAAGTGACCTATTTGTTTCTATTTTTTGAAAAATGAATTCTAACGCATAAATAAATTATGGCATTTTGTCAAGTCTGAAATAACAGAAAATTATATTTTTATTACATCATCAGAAGAGTCCAGTAAAGATGAGCAAACTGCTTGTAATCACTAAATTTGTTTGATAAACATTAAAAATGTTACACACACAATGGTTGCTTTCTTGTTTCTGAGTATACCTATCAATTGATGGTATATTACACAGTTTCATCAGGGTGCATCATAAATTTGAGTTTTAAGCCCAATCAGGGACTTATAGTCTTTGTTATAAACCTTGTTTATTCTCTTTCAAGACTGCCAATGTATATGACAGCTTTTTACTATTATTACTGATTGAGTGGTAAGGTAGTTATGGGAGTGTGGTTTACTCAGGTGTTTACTCATTCACTCTCTACTCAAACTTTTTGAATACTGGCAAACAGACAGAACATAGAGAAGTGGATTCATTCTTTTTCCTTTGGGAAAAGAATGAATGTACAAAGAGGTTACCAGAAGACTGCCAAAATTCTAATTCAATTTGTCAGTTCCAAATTAAGCACACATGCACACACCCACACATGCATGCCTGTACACACACACACACACACACACACACACACACACACACACACACACACACTATTGCATGTTGAAAAGAAATTCTCTGACTTTTAAGGTGTGAAGAATATTTTGGGAAGAGCTTCTTGCAGATGAAGAAGAAACTTGAAGCAGCAAAAGTGTGGTTCTTCAGAAGGATGCTGAGAATGCCATGAACTAAACATGTGAACAACACTAAACTTTTAGGGAAAATGGAAAAAAAGGCATATATACTTAGAATCAGAAAGAGATAATAGAAATTTCTACAGCATATGATGAGAAAAGAAGGCTTGAAAAAGTTTATACTCGCAGGGCATATTGAAGGTAAGGACAAGAGGCAAGCAGTGCATAACCTACCTAATGAGCTTGTTCAAATGAACACCAGAACAGGGATTAGAAGAGATATCAAACAGACAAAAGTTACAGAGGATAGGAAGTTGTGGAAAGACATGATCACCCAACTCTTGAATGGACATGGTTAATATCCAATTAAAGCATGCAATTTTTTCACTCAAAATCTATGGTAAATCATTTCTCAAAAATTGTTTTTGCTAGCAGTGTAAATACTTTTGCAACCCACTGTATATAGTTTCTTACATGCTCTTATTTGATAGTGAAGTATAAAGCAATAATGGCTGTTCCTTTACCTTTTATTAAAAGAAAGTAATGCTTAATTGATTGACTGTGGATGACAGGAACTTTAGTCATTGTAGTTCTAACTGAGAATGCAGAAATTTCTGAGGTTAATGGATTAAGCAAGAAATATACTGTTGTTTGTGTTTGTTGGTGGATATTGACCCCTAACCTCTGTGATTTACTACCTGTTAACAGTTAGTCTAAGATTGCTGCATTCCCTGTGGGAAGCCTCAATGTAAAGTAAGAAAATACTTTGAGTTGTTTAGTGAAATTCTAGCATTTTAATCACTTGTTATTTTTGCTGTTTTCATTTTTTCTTTCTTTCCTTTCTTAAATCCAAGCATCCATTGCCTGAAAAATGACTTCAAGCAGCAACATCTTGAGGAAATTACAGTTACCAAAGTTTGAGTTCAGAAGGTAGGGCTGGGTTTCTTGTTGAACTCGGGGGTGGGGGGAAGTGGGTGATTGATAAGAAAGAATAAAATATATTTGTATTTGTCTAAGAAGACCTCCAGCATTTTGGGATGCTCCCTTTGATGTAGATATGTATGTGTTAAAGAGAGAGAGAAAGAGAGAGAGAGAGAGAGAGAGAGAGAGAGGGAGAGAGAGCCCACTCCTGAACAAAGTGCTTTGGTTGACACCTGGCTGTTGCAACATCTTTCTCTTAACACCATCACTCTAAGTTCATGGCTGAAACATGACCAGTATTTATTGTCACTTTCTGTGATAGTAAAACCATTCTGCAGCTCTTCAAAAAAGTTTTGAAATCCAATACAGTGAAAATAAATTTGCTTTCTCTCAACAGTCGCAAAAAATAAATAACTATTTAAAATTATAAATATATAGATGTGTAATGTTATGTATATTGACTTATAACAATGTGGAAGGGTCAAGATATTAATGTCTACTTCATAGTAACTTTTTACTTTTGTATTTTTTATATTTCTCTTACTGAATTAACATATACAGAAATAATCTACTATTTAATATTATGTACACCCCCCACACACACATACATTGGTGTACTTGTATGTGAAAGTAAAAGCAGTAGCTTCAGTCTGAATTTGAACTTGAGATACCAACTTTAATTTCTGCACCATTAACTACACTGCTATGCACCCATTCTAATGTGTGTACGTGTCTGTGTAAAAGACAAAAGAAAAACTTTTCATTATCAATTTTTCATGTATTTTAAAGAAAGCCTGACTTATTAAAAGAGAAAACTTACTTAGACAGAAAGTTTTTGAGAGGA
Organism: Ascarosepion bandense; assembly: GCA_037127315.1. Lineage (NCBI taxonomy): Eukaryota > Metazoa > Mollusca > Cephalopoda > Sepiida > Sepiidae > Ascarosepion > Ascarosepion bandense. The sequence goes on from JBBBDQ010000184.1 coordinate 1,381,631, forward strand.
CCACTATTAAGTCTTGCTGAAATGTTAATCTATGCCTTGGATATTTTAAAATATCTTCTTTCCTTAAAGAAATACTACTTTCCCAAGTCAAAATATATGATCTTAAAACTTTTTTAAAATTTAAAGAAAACAGTTCAATCAAAACCTATTATTTAAAATGCATAAATACAAATTAAAATAAGATAATATTTAAAATATATAAATACAAGTTAAAATAAAATAATAAATAAAAGAATATATGTAAATAAATAAGAAAATAAAAAATTCATAATTTACTTTCATTTATTAGACATTCATTTACATCACTTAACATCCACTACATTTAGCCTTATAAATATTTTTGAGTGCTCTTGAATTTAAAAATTCCAAAAAAGCTGAAAATATTTTGTAACTCTGTTTATAAATACATGTTGCAAAATAAAATCTTTACATTTGCTTTGATAAAGTATATATGTCAGGTGACAAAATGTGTTGGTAAAGAAAAGTTATTTTTGTCTTTATTCTTTATGCATATTGTGTTTTTAAAATTATATTTTATTTGTATCAGTATATATTTTCTGTGTTTGGCTCAAAAAAAAAATGCCATGTCAAAAGGGCAGTTGTTCTGTGGTGATACCAAGCAAGTGAGGGACTGGATGTTTGCCCTCAGAGGTCCAGAAAGCAAATGACCAAAACTGGTGTTTGCACATCTGGGCTCCACACAGAAGTTCCAGTGGTAAACCAAAAATAAATAGATATCAAATTCCTTTTATGAACCTGTAGCAGAACTCTGGATCCTGATTGGTCATCAAATCCCAAAATTCAAAATACATCAAAGAAATGGTTTTTCCACAGCTAAAGAAAAAATCATTCTGTGAGCCACCCCATGTGATTGGATACATATTTAAGGATGGTCACAGTGGTCAGTCAGAGGAAGCTGTTTGTTGACACACATCTAAAATGTAGGGGCAACTTCAAATTGAAGTTCTCCTTATCTCTCTCAACAATTACTGCTACAAACATTTTGTGCAAACTCTTAATACCTCAACTTTATCATTTGAACATGAACTCTACTCATAGCTACTTAATTTTTCTAATTGTACATTAACTCCTACAACTTATATTAGTCTTTCTCTTTAATAAATTTCTATTTTAACATTCAAAATGTATATCTTATTATTCCATTCTTCTACACTAATCCACATATTCCAACCAACGACCAACCTTCTGATGAAAATCTTCTGATAATAATACTGATGATTATAACTCTGCATAAAACTTGTAAGCTGTAGGGAGTTCGGTTAAGTAAGACACAAGGCCAAATCAAAGAAACATTAACCAGCCCCCTACATGACCAAAACTGGTGTTTGCACATCTGGGCTCCACACAGAAGTTCCAGTGGTAAACCAAAAATAAATAGATATCAAATTCCTTTTATGAACCTGTAGCAGAACTCTGGATCCTGATTGGTCATCAAATTCCAAAATTCAAAATACATCAGAGAAATGGTTTTTCCACAGCTAAAGAAAAAATCATTCTGTGAGCCACCCCATTTAAACATTTTGGCACCACTATTATTGTATATACTATGGACTCCCTTGGTAATGATTATTTACAAGAGTATAAAAATTTGTGAATTAAATATAATGCAAAAGTTATTATTTACCTTTTATAAAGATTTATTATTTATCATTTTATAATGAAATGAATTTGAAAAGAATTTTTTTTATTCCAAAATTTAAAAAAAAATTACAAAATTATCAAAATATGTAAACCAACTACAAATGCAATATCTATTATTTACTATTTTATAGATAACTATAAAAAGTTTTTTTATATATAGTTTTATAAAAATATCAATAAACTATAATGCAAGAAAATTTGAATAAACTTATAAAATGTCATCTATTTCACTTTTTAAAACAATAAACATTGCTGAGAGTTCAAAAATGTATACAGTAAAGGAATAACAGTCCTTTCGACACAGTATTTTTTTTTTTGCAAGCACAATGTTAGACCTTGCCAGTCGTTTTATAATAAACCATTCAAACCATAAAATATATTTCAACAAGATTGCAGTCCTGCACATTATTATCATGAAGTTCATAAACTTCTTGTTAGTAATTTGGTTATTTGCTACATCTTGACAATAAATTAGTGATGGGAGAGTGGTGTACTTAAGTGCACACACATTCACTTCTGTATCAAACCTGTGTGTGTGTGTGTGTGTGTGTGTGTGTGTGTGTGTGTGTGTGTGTGTGTGTGTGTGATATAAAGCATATGTAGAATTTATATATAGCTTTAAATTTATATATTTGTATGATTTTAAGTCTCTGCCTCCATCACACATGTAAACATTATTGAGACTGTAAATTTATCAGTATGTGCTTATAAGTCTTCCTGTAAGTATGTGTGTATGTCATGCTGATATTGATTCTTGGTATTAGTTTCCTCTGAGAGAACACAACCCAAACATTTGTATTCTGAAAATGTCTCTCCCAATTAACTGTAAATGATGACTTTTGTGACAAGAGAAAGCAACCGTTTCTCAACTTTGAATGCCAACTAATGAAAGTCTTTTCCAGATACAGTGGTTTGCAATATATTTTTAAAAAATATATTGCAAACCACTGTTTGTGTTTGTTTCTTCACATGTATGGAATGTTTTTTCTATAAGTCAAGCATGTACAAAAAGAACTGGGAAAATATTTCATCTTCATAAAAGGAAAAAAAATTAATTTTAAATGCTTCTTAAATTTTAAGACAAAACAATAAAATCCTTCTCATAAAGACTAAAATCTTATAAATGTTCAACAAAATTCATATTTAAGATTTTGTTCTTCTTCACAGTTAAAATATTTTTTCTGGTTTTAAGGAGTGTTTTGAAACTCATCCAATATTTTCTGACACAGACAGAGACAGAACTATTGTAAATTGTAAGAGATATTTTAAGCAAATTTTGGAACCAGCTTCCCTATACATATTGATACAGGTAAAATAAGTTATATATATGTTTTATGTATTTTTCCTTTTTTTTTTTTTTTGATTATACCATTTTTCTGGTTTCCAAAAAACTTGAACATAAATTGTTCAATTTTTTCTAGCACAACCATAAGTGGCTTCCAAACAGCTCAGCTTACCCAAATTAGTATGGTTTTCCTAGCAATTTTCAAAAGTGACAAAGACTGGGATTGATTCCCCAGACTGATTGCATCAAAAGTCATATTCCCGAAAAATTGACTGTAGTGAGATTGAAACCAGAATCTTATGGCCAGAAAGTTTATGTATGCATGCAAACAAAAGAGAGAAACTAAGAACTTAATATATTAAAGAAAATATATACCCTTAGGATACAAAACTGAGCAGATATAAACATTTTTAGTCTACAACAAGAAGAATTTCTCTTAAAGGCACTATTATGCCTTGACAGTTTCAAGATTTAAAGTTTTTATCTTGTCATCAGACAATGTTAGATACCTTTAGTGAAAATGATTTACATTTGAAAATAGAAAGCAATACATTTGCTTATTAAAGAGTTAATATGGAGGGGGAGACAGAAAACTTAGATCTTATGGGCATGAGTAATTTAACTAATCAGAATGAATAAATAAATCAAATAAAGTGTTTATAAAATCAGATAAAACAGCAAATTTTTATAAATTAACAGTCAGTTGAGTGCCATACGTGAAACACGCTTGGGTGATCATGTCTCAAAAGAGACATGACAGACTGGGCAGAACATTATCCTGCAGTAGGTTGCCATTGCTTTCTGCAGTAGACTGGTTGCCAGCCAAGGCTACAGAATTCAATCTGTCCTGTTATTTAACCCATAACTGGAAGGAAGAGATGGATTAATACTTTTCCCAAGGGTATTTGCGTGTAAGGGAATGCAATGAATTCAACTGGAATTCGAACTTGGCTCCCCGATTTCTCGTTCTGAGCCAATATCCACTGCACCACAGTGCAAATCCATAAATTAACAGCAAAGCATTATAATACTTTAATTAAGAAAAATTCAAGAAAAACTGTAAAAAATAAACAGTAACATAGAAAATTTGGTTGAAAGTATAAATACATCTAGTAAAAAACATCACTGATAAACTAAAATTAAGTGACAGAATCAGAAAACTCAACACAAAAGAGTGTTACATCACCATCAAGGACCATAAACAAAACTTTGATACAAATCATTCCACTAGGTTCATAAATCCTACAAGGCCTGAGATTGGAAGAATAAGTAAAAATATATTCGAAAGGGCAAATAAACAAATTAAGGAGTTCCTTGAATTAAAGCTATAGATCAATACCACCAAAGTAACAAATTGGTTATGTAATATAAAAGAAAAAAAACAATTGTTCCCTAATCCAATTCGATATTGAAGAATATTACCCATCAATAACAAGGGAACTGTTTATGACTACATTGGAATTTGTCACTGTTTACTCTGATCTGTCAGAGGAGGAATGTAACATCATTATAAATGCAAGAAAATCAGTTCTCATTCATAATAAAGAACAGTGGATAAAAATAACTCAAGAGAAAACTTGGGATCATTGGACTTTGCTAAGCCTTCCAATCTTTTAAATTATTTATTCTTTATAATCTTACAGCCCATAATGATATAAATACAGAAGATATTTGATTATACAGGGATGATGGATTTGTGAGGAATTCCACAAATTTTAAAATTGATAAAATTAGAAAGTTAATAGAGAGTTTTAAAACCTAAATTTAAAAGTTACAAACCTAAAAAGAGTAAATTTCCTCAATATGACATTACTTAGTAAATAATATATAGCAATCATATAAAAAAACAAATTCAAATCCTTTATATATCCATCCAAAATCTTTTTAAACTGGTATCACTAAAAACTCTTTTTAAATTTTATCAGCATATTTAAATTTCTTAAAAATAAGCATCTATTAAATAAATCTAATTTACAAAACCTAAAATTCAACCAGGTGTTAAAAATTATTATATATGGTCCCACTATGTATCTTACCCAGAAAAAATATTTTTCTTTAAAATTTAATTAAATTCAAGTTTATGACTTATGCTCCAAAATACATGACCCACACAATACTTATTTGGTTTTCTTAACTACAATATACTATAGTATAACATAATTATTTAATTCTAATTCTAACGTAAACATTCCAGCCGCTTTATTCATGAGGTAGTACAAAATCTAATTAAAAAAAATATATATGTATAGTCCCACTATGCATCTTACCCAGACAAAATTAAAAAATCACCTTTTGGGATGGTGTCTGTCACTTTCTAAAATGTTAGAATTGATGTGCTCACCACCGGCTGAAAATGAAGCATCAGTGTTATGATGTAACAGTCATGACAGCTGGTAGAAAACTTCAATTTTAATAATAAGACCAACACCACTATAGGTTTTATATATAATATCAATGTTGTGTTGCAGGACATCATGATGCTGATTTGGATAGGAAACATTGTCAACATACTGAAGATCAAAAAAATTGTATTAGTATTAGTAGGAATGCAAAGCCAATGAAGATTGAAAATGCTACCATCCAGTCTTTAGTAGAGACAGACGCCATTTTAGAGTTGTAAATATTATTAAAGGCAAGTTCAGCTGATATAACTGCCATGCATTGTGGATGACAGCAATAAAAATTGGTATCCTGAAGGGTTCAAATGTTCCATGAGCCTAGTCTTAGTGTGGTGATAGTGCTTTGGTGAGCACTTACTGTATTGATAGTTTTCAAATTTTGGCTGTATTTTTTTTTTTTTAATCGTGTCATCCCAAGCAAGGCATTCCACTGCCAGAGGGATTGAGTATGGGAAATGTCAGAAGGAGGATGATAGACGACTTAGGATGTACATAGAGAGAGAATTGGAAAGAGTGGGTGTGAGTTAGTGTATTAGGAGATGTCTGTTGACCTTACATTTAAACTCCTGGAGGTTGTAGCCATCGGGGAAGCAAGCATGCGGTAAGGAATTCCACAGGTGGGAAGTGCGAGGAAAGAAGCTGTTGGAGTAGAAATTGCGGTTACATTTCATCGTTTTCACTGTCAAAGGGTGGGACCTAGTTGCCAATCTAGTATCTTGTGCAAATTCACATCTAGGGGGCATCAGTGATTTAAGTTCGTCAGAGCAGAAGCCATGAAAGTATTTATAGAAGAGGCACAGGGAAGCCACGTCACGTTGGTGAGAGAGTGACTGCAGGCGGTCAGCCAAGTTGGTATCAATCACATTACAGATTCTTCGCTGTATTTTGTCAAGAACCCTGAGGAGAATAGAAGGGGCACCCGACCAGATGTGGCAGCAGTACTCAATACACGGGCGGATGGTGGATTTATATAATTGCAGGATAGATTCAGGCGGAAAGAATTTCCGGGCCCTGCACAGAGAGCTGACTTTCATAGCTGCGGATTTAGCAATGGATTCGATGTAGTCATTCCACTTGAGGTCCGCTGAGAGTGTCAGGCCAAGCAGGCATAGTGATTTGCCTAGCACCCCTTCTTCTGTGACTATCATCACTGTGCCACCACACATCTAGCATACAGACTAGAAGCTCTCAGCAACATCCAATGCCTGTCCCCATCACCTGCTATACTGTTGCTGTGGAAAATGAGAAAATTAGAGTAGGGAGGAGATTGCACTAACTATCATCATCAGCAACTCAAGCAACCCAAGATGGAGGCCTTCCCACAGAGCTGTGATTAACAAATTAGTCTAGTAAGACAATGCTAAAATAATGATTTAACTCCTCATTAGGTGATTATAAATGTGGCCTTTTGATACTCTCTAGAAGTTATTATTGTTATGAGTTCTCTCTATATTGGGTGATCCATATTTGTGATAATGTTCCAGATCAAAAATTTGATTATCTAATTCTGAAAAATGTTAATTAAGGACTGTTTTCAAAACATGTTCATAAATTCAAGTAGCTCTTTGTTGAAAGATTTTTTTCTTTCTGTTTGAATTTCGATGTATCTAATTCAACTCTGTCAAGGTGTAAAATGGGAGTAACATCATTTTGCTGTTACTGCTTGAGTATCTTCCTCTCAATCAAAAGATTCTAATATTCACACACATGGTCTCAGTGTTCATGAAAATCTCCCAGATTGTTCTTATATGTGCTTCCAACTTTCACTATTAAACTTAGTTAGCTACCTTTTTTTATTTTTCCCCTTCTTCACAGAATTACGAGATAGAATATCTAGTAGTATAGATAAGGCTCTTTCTCTACATTCGTCTATAAATATCTTTGTGCCTGATGACTTCAATGCTCATGTCAAATGGCTTCATCACTCAAATGCCACCGATATCTTCAGCATCCAGACTTTTACTCAAATAGTAGATTTCCCTATTCATTTCTCTAATAAATCTTATAGACACACTTCTATACTTAATCTGTTCCTTACCTCCTCTCCAGATTCATTTTGTGGTTTGCAACTTTGTTGTCTTGGCAATTCCACTGTACCACTGATTTTTCTTCTTGGGTGAAACCTAGCATCAAAGCCTTTGTGCCAAAGCAGAAATACCAAGTGTAACCAAAATCTTCTCTTTGTTTCACTACTGCCTGTTCAGCCATTATAGCCCATGGGAATCACTTCTGATAGTTATGATCATAACAGACACCTCTTTGTATCCACACGGAATGAGTGTAAGTGCATTTTTAAGGCAAAGTTGTTATTTGCTGATAGAATGAAACACTGCATAGCTTCTGCAAGTTTAGTTCTAGAGATTACTGGTAACTCTGTAAGAGTGTATTGAGCAAGAGTAAATCCTTAATCTTTCTAATCATTTGCTGCTTATAAAGCAGAATGCTTTGTGTGGAAATTCTCTTCCAATATCATTCTCAACTCTTCAGGAGTACTTTTGCCTGATTTTCCCCCTAGAACAGAATCTCTAACGAGGGGTGTAAAGATAACACTCCCTACAGTTTCTGCTATCTTTTCCAAACTAGATTTCCAAAAGGCTTGCAAACTTGATGGTATTCCTGCAATAGTTCTAAGTCAATTTATCTCTGAACTGACACCTGTTCTCTCCAAACAATATTATTGTGAATTTAATCATCATTATTAATACTATATTAAATTTTAATCTCATTATTAATACTATAGCAAATTTGATTGTTATTTTTAATACTCTAGTAAATTTGATCATTATTATTACTACTATAAGAAATTTCATCCTCATTATGATTTTTATAGTATATTTGATCCTCATTTTTAATACTTTTTAAAATTTGATCCGTATATTTGATTCTCATTTACTATAGCAAATTAGAACCTCATTTTTAATACTCTAGTAAATTTTATAGTAATTATTACTACCATAATAAATTTGATCCTCATTATTAATACTGTAGTATATTTGATTCTCATTTTAATACTATAGCAGCTTTGATCCTTATTATTAATACTATAGTATATTTGATTCTCCCTATTAATACTATAGTAAATTTGATTCTCAGTATTAATACTATAGCAAAGTTGATTTTCACTGTTCACTTCACACTTATAATCAGACTAAGTAAATAGCATTCTAGGATAATTTTTTGGATGCCTCACTATGGAAGCAATATTTAGCTTGTTAGTTTCACAGTCTATTATTCCCTGATCCTCACTGAATGCTTTCAGCCTATGTCCTTGTGTCAGTTTAAGCAAAGTTTACTTAGTATCTATACATATCCTTGTAAACAAAATACAAAACTTTTTTTGCTATGTTGTAGGGAAAGGAAAATGTCTGCTTAAATTCTGGTAATATTCTTTCAAAGGGCTTTTCAAAAATGTTATTCCTGAGTGGTTTGCGTGTAGAGTCTTTCTCTGAAGATTTTGCCATAAAACCCATATCCAGTCCAGATCCAGGGAGAGTCATCTATTTTCTCTGCAAATCCTGATGTCATCAGTAAGTGTAATTTGGCACTTTAACTGGCAGCTAACAGCTGGGAAAAATTAGGTTAAAAATGTCATAAAAAGGACTACATGAAAACTATTCATAATGTTCTGGGGACTGTTGTTCAGTTAAAATACATGTTTTTTGTTTAAAGAAGAAATTCCAGGGTAAAGGGTGGAGCTTAATCAAGCAAAGTTTAAGAATCATTTCCTCACAGCCTATCATATCGTTGTTTTTAAGCATTGCATTTTATCCAGGAAATCATTCAACTACAGTAGCAGTAGTAATAGCAAATCTTTTATTTTTCTTGCCTCCTATCACCACTACTTCAATAACTTGCTAAATTGTAGTTGTTAAGAAAATTATTTGCTATTAATAGTGAGCCACTCCAAAATTTTTGCCTGTTTGAGAGCTGATAAAATTTGATTTTTTTAATTTCAAAAAGAAAAGAAATTCAGACCTGAACAAAGTATATGAAAACAAAGTAAAAAAGAAATATACAGCCTGATGTTTTTTAATTTACATATTCTTAAATATCTGAACAGATGCCATACAGAGTTTAAATAGATATTAATATCTTATAATGTTTTACTGTATTTAATGAATAGATTTTACCATTATTTAAATAATCTTAAAAGGAAAAATACATTTTTTTGTGCTTATCCATAATTGGTCTTGGCGGGATGATAAATAGTATCAATTTTCACATTGACTCTTGGAACTGTCCAGTTATATTAAGATGAAAGTAGAAATGAAGATTCTAATGTTTCTTTAGTAAAGTTAAGCCTATTAATCGCTTGAAGGGATAATCATTTGAAAATGCCAGCTGCTATTAGGGAAAAACTTAGTCAATTTGTGTCAGAATCAATTAAAGAATAGCAAGAAGAACAATTTGACATACATTTCCATGCCAGCAGGAAACATATATTAAATTGTTATGAAAATTAAGTAAAAATACTTAGAAAACAATATTTACTGTTTTAAAAATAAATATCATGATTTATTACAGATAAATCCATGTATCCATCTCTTCTCTTTCTAGCTATGGGTTGAATAGCAGGATAGATTAGGTTCTACAGCCTTGTTTGGCAACCAGTCTACTACAGAAAAATCTTCTGCCTAGTTATTCATGGATTGAAAGAGACATGATCACCCAAGTGTGTATAGCATCTGGCACTTACCTGACTGATAAAAAAGGAGTCACAAATCTACTTTTAAAATGCATTTCTATTTTAGTGTCTTTTACTGAAACTTTTTTTATATACATACTGACATGTCAATCATTGTTATTATTACTGACATGTCAATCATTGTAAATCATTACTGAATTTCTAAAGTAGTTTTTAAACTTCCTTATTTTTTGAATTAGTTCACCACAAGCAAGGCAATAACACTGCTAAGATACTGGAAGTGAAAGAGAATGAAAAGATTTTAGAAGGAACCAGAAACCTGATCTTAAACAGAGAAGAGATGAATCTCTGTTCCTGTTCAAAAGAAATAACTTAGACAAATAATATAATTTTTATATTAGTTACAGACCAAGGGTCTGAATAGCTGAAATGAAAAACAACTAAAGTTAAGATAAAAGAAATACTAGTCAAAAATTGATAATGGTTAATATATATATATATGGGAAGGTACTCAAAAACTCAACTTACTTCCCAAAATCAGTATTCTGGTCATTAAAATACTGATTTTGGAAAGTAGATTGTACCAAGAACTTTTCAAAGCATTTATTTTATGCAACAAACACCAATTGCTCAAATCCATCAAGTATGTCACACATTGCTTTCCTCTGTCTCTCTTTCCCTCTATCCATCCTGTGAGTATTATGTTCTCCAAGCCCTCCTTTCTCATTATGTGTCCCAGAAACTTCAGCTGTATCCTCCTGATGTTAAAGTTTCCTTTTCCTTTCTATCCTCTCCAAAACCTTTTTATTGCTCACATGTTTGGTCCATGGTATCCTCAGCATCCTTCTGTAGAACCACATTTTCGTTGTGTCAAGTTTTTCTTTCATCTTTGATGAGATTGTCCAGCATTTGCTGCCATATAGGAGGGCAAATATCACATAACAGTCCAGTACTCTTTTTTAGTATTTCCAATGAAATTTTCCTGTCTCTCAATACTTTGTTTATTTTTTGGAATGCTTCCTTGGCCATGTCAATGCATTTTCAGATCTCAGTGTTGCACTTTCTGTTTTCTCTTAGAACATTTCCTGGGTATTTAAATTTCTGCACCTGTTTAATGTTAGTATCCTTGATCTGTAGTTGGTATTTTGGGTATCTCTTTTTGATGATGACCATGTATTCAGTTTTCTTGTAGTTTATATTTAGTTCTTTCTTCTCTCTTTCTCTTGTTATCTTCTGTAGGAGGTCTTGCAGTTTCCTTTCTGTGTCTGCTACCTCCACTGTAGCATCTTTGTAGCTTATATTGTTAAGATTGTGGCTGCCAATGACAAATCCTGGCAGGACTTCTAGTTCTCTCAGAACTGATTTGCTGTACAGGTTGAATAGATCCAGGGAGAAGACACCCTTGTCTTACACCCCTTTCTATTTTTGTATATCTGCTGAACTCATTTCCTGTCCATATGCAGTTAGTTTGATGCTAGTATAGGTTCTTGATTATTCTAACGTCTTTCCTGAATATGTCAAGGTTACTGAACATCTTTATCAAGTCTTTGTGGTGTATTTTGTCATACTGAGCTTAAATTTTGTCCAAGTTCATTGTATTCATTTTTGTACAAATAGTCTTTGAAAGTTATAAATCCTTCTATTCTCCACACCCCCAGCTATATGTTAAATAGTGGGACAGCCTGCACTTTCTAGACCAATATAGAAGAAGGACAACAATTCAAAACCTGTTAGTTATGTGGGCAACAACTTCCCCACCCCATAAAAGCCTACTTGCTACAGTAATCAAAGCAGCCATACCTAGTGTGACTCCATGGAGCAGTCTAATGACATGACAGAGGATATATATATATAATTTCTTGAATCTTTTTAAAAGTGGAGTGAATAAAATATTTAAAAAATTTTCTTTGTAGTTTGTAATTGGTAAAGATTTTGCCTTAGATTTACAAAAGTTAAATTGCTGAAAAAAATATGACATTTTGTTATCTTTGCAGTAATCTTATAGTGGCGTGAGACTTTGGGGTTAAAATGAACTGTTGGTTTACCCAGGCCAAGAAGGTTAATGGAGGCAGATAATGACAAGGAAACATGTGGCTAATTTTTAACAAAACAAGATAAGAAATTTATTTACGCATTTACATGCTTAAAATTGTGTCAGTAGCTCATTTCAGAAAAATAAATTACAAATTTTTAAAGTCTGTAGCTTCAACTAATTGTGATGAAGAGGAAAAGTTTGTACAACAGATTAAATGATCTAACACAAAATAATATTAAGAAATGTTTATGACAAAACTAAGAGAGAAGGAATATTTACTTGCATATGTTCAAAAGTAGACTGAAGAGAATTTGAAACAATTAGCATTCTTGGATTGTTAAATAAACGTCTTTGAAGTACAAAATTGGAGTAATTTGACACTGGCTAAAATCTGGTTGCTGGCTGGATGTGTGAACAGAAAAGAAACTTTTCATGTGACTTTTTGACTGCTTCTTTTGTTGATTTAATCTTTTTTCTTATTTTATATCAAAAAGAATTTCATGTAGGCTCACTATTTGTTTTCTATTTTTCTAGGCTCAATGGCTGTGAAAACAAGGTTTTCATTGGTCCAAAGAAAATTGGACTAGAAAACACAGACTAGTGAATTTCTTTCCATTTTTTTTCTTCAGTTTGCCCACTTTCAAAGTGGGTAAAGAAGTTATTATTTCATACATACCATAACTTTACAAATTTTATGACACATTTTTTTATTTATGATTGATGCATCATGATATGAAAACTTGAATAAATGCTTATGCATAAAAAATGTCGATTTCCTGAACTACTGAATGTGAATTAAGACTTTTAATAAGTAGACATATACTAAATTTGGTCATGTTTAACAAAAAATTATTAGAGCCTTTGCTGTATAATGATGTTAATCTCACAAGCTGTTGTTTATAAACTTATCCTTGTTGTATGTTTCTGATGTGAAATTTAATTTTCTTTACTTAAAACTAAAACATCTGGTTAACAGCAGAGCTTCAAATAAATTCTTAGATTTCAAATAATTCCCAGAATGTTTACAGTAGTTCAGAGGATGTCATAAATACTTGGTAATTTATCTTAACTTTTTTTGTGGATCTGACTTTATGCCTGTAAAATAAATTCCTTTTTTGTACACACACACACACACACACACACATACACACATTTTCAATATTTAGGATATATAAAGAATCACTAAGATTACTAAGGTGGCACCTTAAGTAGAACCCATCAGTACTTTGTTGATTGATCATGAATAAGGGTGAAGAATATGAAGGAGATCATGAATTAACTGATAGTTAAGCTGATATATATATATACATATATCCGCAGACAGATCTTTTTCACTGTATCACAGCTCATCAGTACGGCTTAGACTCCAGTCACTTCCTGACCCAGGATTGAAACCCGACCGAATCGGCGTCAGTTGGCGATTCTACCCCTAGGCCACGAGCATCCAGTAGAAGAAGGCAGGCTTTTTAGCATGTATAAACACGCCCAATAGCTAGAGTGCTCCAATTCATTATCGAATGAGCGATGTATAAATATATATATATATATATATAGGATATGTATGGTTCGAATAAAATTCTATATCCCAGAAATACACTTCTTAAAAAGTCCTCAATACAAAGTAGAGCAAATAATATTTATTTAGAATTTATAACATAAATGTATTATAATATCGCTACAAAAGTAGCTATTTTGTTTTGACACTTCTTGTGTATTATCAAGTAATGAGGTATATTTCAAGTTGAAGAGTTTTAAAAGGTTCAAAGCCCCTCACTCAGAGAGACATTGTTACATTGTCTGTGGTGAGCAATCAAAATACGAGCAATTTCTAATATGAAGACCATAAAAACAGATTCCAAAAACAATTTATTGGGACATTAATGTTAATATTTTATTAAAATAGAGATCAGTAGTACTATTCAACTATTTGTTTCACTTTACAATAAAAATAAAAATTTATTTTTCAAAATATTTATTACGAATTAATGTTAGAGACTACAAATTTTAAATTTTAAGTTTAACTAAGCATTAGGTTTAGATTATTATAAAGTTATTTAAATATGAAATGGGGAAGAGAGATAGACACACATATACAAATATATAGATACCCATATATGGCCAAACAGATAAATATCTACAAGCACATACATATGCTCAGACACACACACACACACACACACACACACACACACACATACACAAATTTTTTAACTCTTGTTTTTAGTGATATGTCATATATTGGATACATGTAAGACTGAATTCGGAAGATAAAGTGCTCAGGAGAAATTTTAAATAAGGTCATGACAAACACAGTCATATTCCAGTGCATCAACAAATAAATATAATTAAATATATACTCATGCAAATTCACATGCAAAAAATAAACAAAATACGTATGCAACATAAAATCACAAAGCATCATGCACAGAATAAAACCGCATATATGGATCTATTTATAGACAACTATTGGCATAAATACACACAAATTGACAAAAGAACACTCACACAGGAACATACACACACATATATATGCACATGCATAAACAAGAAATATATATACACAGACATACATACATATATACACAAATACACACACATACATATATATACACACACACATACAGATATGCATGTAAAAGAATATATCAATATGTTTACTAGTACATAAATCTGCATGCACACCTACATACATGCATTTATACATAGCCAAACCCGTGCACCCAAGTATTCATATATAAACAGAAGTAAAAACAAACAGAAAACAATACATATATACATAGAATTTAAGTTAGGTACTAATGACAAATTCAGAGACCATCTGAAATTGATGCCTAAAGAATCCTAATTATAAATATTAATTTGACAATCTGTGATATAGTAAAAACTTATTAAATATTAACTGGATGATTTATGCTAGATTAAAATCTATCAACTATTAACCTGATAATCTATGTTAGATTAAATACTTAGCAAATATTAATATATTATATGCAAATTAATTTTTTTTAATAGTCATATTGCCCCAAAACAAGGTAGTCTACTGCCACTGGTGCACATTGGGTTACATAGGAGGAGAGTTATGAGAAAGAGTGACAGGTTGCAGGGCGTATCAGGAAGTGGGTAAGAGAAAGGTTAAGATATGTGGAGTGGAGTGGACGTAGAAAAGAGCATGAGAGAGAGGATGCAAGTTAGCAAGATAGGAGATAACTATAGACTTTACACTTAAACTCCTGGAGATTGTAGCTGTCGGGGAAGCAAATAGATGGAAGGGAATTCCCTAGGCAGAAAGTGTGAGAAAAGAAACTGATGGAATAGAATTTGTGTTTACATTTTATTGATTTCACAGTAAAAGGGTGGGACCTCATTGCTAATCTTGTAGCTTGAGTAAATTCATGTAGAGGAGGAACCAGAGAGCTAAGCTAAGTTCATCAGAGCAGAAGCCATGAAAGTATCTGTAGAAGAGACACAGGGAAGCCACATTGCACTGGTAAGAAAGTGACTGTATCTGAGTTGCCAGGTTGGGATCAATCACATTATAAATTCTCCATTGGATTTTGTCAAGGACCACTAGGTGGATAGCAGGGGCATCCAACCAGATATGGCAACAGTAACAGGGCGGATGGTAGATTTATATATATGCAGGATGGTTTCAGATGGGAAAAACTTCCTGGCTCTACACAGAGAACCAACCTTCTTAGCAGCGGATTTAGCTATGGAATCAATATAATCATTCCACTTGAGGTCTGTTGTGAGAGTTAACCTGAGGAGGAGGTGCAGTGTTTTGCTCTCAGGGAGACTAGCCTGATCAATGCTAGTGGGGGGTAGGAGTGATTGCCTGTGATGGTTAATAGATAGCAGCTTCATTTTGGAGGCATTAAAATTCATGAGCCATTTCTTACCCCAGTCCATCACTGATTGGAGGTCCTTCTCAAGCTTGGCAGCAAGGTTTGCTTTGTCAGCCTCAGCAGATTTTTGATAAAGCCGATAGTACACTGTAGTGTCATCAGTGTATATGCCTACTTGAGATTTTATTACATTGGGGAGATTGTTAATGAAGATCAGGAAGAGTGTAGGACCTGGAATATAGCTTTGAGGGACACACACATTAGAAGGCATGTCCATTCAATACTACCTTCATTGTGTAATTTGAAAGGAATGACTGGATTAGGTCAAACAACTGTTCAGTTATACCATAGCCTTGCAGCTTGTAAGACTCTGTCAAATGTTTTGGAGATGTCTGGGGCAACAGTTTGAGCTTCGTTGTTCTTGTTGAGAGCCTGGTATATATATACTCAGTGATGGTTGTGAGCATATCGGCAGTAGACCTGATGGAGTGGAAACCATTCTGTTTGTCAGAGAAGAGACTGTGGACTGTGAGATGTTGAACCACCTCGGTGTTGATGATGGCTTCAAAGATATTGCCAAAAATCAGTAGTAGTCTGATAGGGCAATAATTAGCTGGGTCAGAAGGTTCTTCAGTATTTTTATATATAGGAACCATGAAGGAGGACTTCAAGCAGGTAGGAAAGCAAGAAGCAGAGAGGTAGTAGTTACAGGAGTTTAGAGAGAACAGGAGAGTTCAGGGGCGCATTTCTTTAGGACAATGATTTGTATTCTGTCACCACTCCTCTCTTTATAGAGGTCAAGCTTTGAGAGGGTAATATGTATGTCAGTCAGTTGGGTCTTGGTTCGGAGTGAGAAGCTGGGTATAGAGACTCCAGACAAATCCAGTGTCAAGCTGGTGGTGAATCTGCGAGTGAAGCACTCAGGCTGTTCTGTTGAAGAGGTGAGGATCTCAAATTCATTGATTAGAGGAGGGATTGAGGGCTTGCTGCTGTTCAGCACACTGTCACAGAGCCTCCAGTAGTCTTTGGAGCTGAACTTATGAGATGCTATGTGCTACTTCATTCTGGCTGCAAGCAGCAGCTTAGCTTCTTTAAGTATATTCTTGCACCCATTGTGAGCAGAGGCAAAAAAATGACTGTTTTGGTCCGATGCATGCCACCGGTAAAGTCAGAAGAAGTGATTTTGGTGGGTGATGGAAGCTGAGCAGGCAGGGGAGAACCAGGAGAGTGAGTTGGATTTAAGTTTCAACTTAATGGCAGGGATGAAAACATCGATGCCAGCCTTAACCCAAGAAGAAACCTCAGCCACACAGTTTTTAATGGGAAGGCTAAAAACTTTGTTCCAAGGTACGTCATACAGGAAATCGCAGAATGAGTCCTAATCAGTTCTTTGGTAGCAGTAAGATATTCTGCTGGTCTGAGGTTTTTGGGTGGAGTGGAAGTGGAAGTGGAAGGAGATGCTAACAAATAGCCCATATTAATTTAACAATTCATGTCAGATGAAATACCCAGCAAATAAGAGTAAATAACAATTGACATCAGTGAAATACTTTACATCTATTCATAATATTACTACCCATATTGTAAAGTAAATAGTGAACTATGTTTACAGTTAACAGTAATTTCATTCCTCTGGTTTAATCCTATCCTTAAATCTGGTGATTTCTAAATTCTCATTAAAACAAAGGTAACAAGGTTCATGGAGGGAATTACAAGTTTGAGCCCTTCTAATTACTTTTCATTTAACAGTAGGAGTTTTTTTTTCTTTAAAACATCAAAAGTACGTGGATAACAAAAAACTGTATTTATAAGAACTATTATTGAATGATAGTTCATGCTGGTACCAGTGGGTTTTGAAAAATTTTTTAGTAAACCCGCTATAAAATCTTTTAATACTGGAATTTTCTAGTGTAGAAATAGTGCAAAGATAAACTAGGGAACTGACTAAGCAATTATTATGTAGTGGACAATCCCTTGAATTCTTACAATTGCACCCGCTGGTATTAGTTTTATTATCTTTGATATTATCTACCTCAACATTGCAATGCATCATGTTTTTTGAATTTTTATACTTGTTGAGGACATTATTGTGTTTTTTTTTAAAACTATTTTTTAATGTTATCTGTCCAACAATAGCTTAATTTAAGAGTATTATTATTTAATATTTTACTAAAAGAATTAGTTTGGGAAAGTGTTTATTGATAAAATCTAAGAACTTTTGTCCCAATTTAGTTTTAACCATCAATTTGTAAGGGAGAGTAAACTAGATGATCTTCCTAGATCTTTTTTTCTTATTATTGCCATTGTAAATGGGATTTTTGAATTTGATAGTAGTTCTTTTATAACAGCTATTTCTAACGGCAGAATTATAGAATTCACTATGTTTATGGAAAATTACTTTGCTAGAAAAGTTAGCACTGATTCTAAATTCAATTGAAGAGGATATATGTTTAATGACTGATGGGAGATGGTTAGAATTAGGATGTACATATACTGGGTTAGAATTTTCCTTCATAAAAGGTTAAAAAGAATTATTGTTAAGGTCCAAGGTAACATCAAAAAAGTCTACTTGTTTAATGTTTGTAGTTACTTTGACTTTAAAACTTTAAATTTTTAGTTCTGTCTGGATCATTTTTCTAATATGGTCTACTTTAATTTTGTAGTATCTTTAACTAATAAAAAGCCATTATCTCTATATAAACCAATACTATCAATATCAACGCAATCATCAGCACTTAGATTATATAGAATAAATAATCCCACCAAATCAGAAACTTTAGCAGAATCTAATGAACCTATTGAAATATCAACATATCCATTTGAGATATTTTTAGTCCATTGTTCTTTATTGTAAATCAGAACAGAACTTCTACATTTTAAAATAATGTCCAGTTACTGTTCAAAATTGGAGTATTCCAGTGTGAACTCAAAGCCAAAGTAAAAAGGTCTTTAGAAATGGATGAATAATAATCAGTTATGTCAAATTGTATAAAAGTACAACTATTTTTATTCTGGATACCATTGAACGCGGTATTAATACACTGCAAAAGTCTGAGGGATATATATATATATATATATATATATATATATATATATATATAAACTCTGAATATTACATTCATTGTATAGCTATTTCAGCGAGAAAAATCCCGCTTCTTCTGTGATGCGTACCTCCGTCGGGTGTGGGTGGCGTCTATACACCAGCTGGGCCTCGGGTTGACCTTTCCAACAGTGATCTCCCCTGCCCACATTGCGAAATTGATCTCAAGGAAGTCACGTTGAATTCTCGCTAGATGTCTCTTTGCCAAGCTAAACCAAGCTGGATGCGCGCGTACAATTGGGGAAAATGAAAACAGCACCAAAAATAAATTGAATGACGTCTGAATAAGTTGTAGAAATTCTTTATGTACAAAAAGAAATTAGAGAAAAAACAATGACCAATCGTTTTCTTCCTAAACCCTGTTCCTATCAATCTGGCAACGGAACGGAAGTTTCGACCAATTTCTCTAAGTAATAGTTTGCGAAACGTTTTTCTTCCTATTATTAATTCAAGTTTTTGGTTGGCAATATCACTTCACCTCTGGTCGGAGTTTTAAGTTTGTGGCAACTTTGTGGCAACTTCGTCTCACTTCACACCGAAGCCTCACGGAAACTGCCAAAGCTGTCTTTGAGTATGGTGGGTGGCTGGCAGTTTCAAAACTCCCTCTGCAAAATTACTTCTTGTCTGTTTTTAAATCTGGTTGGCCGTTTCAAAAATTCGTCTGCAAGTATTTGAAGCCATCATCAACGTCGAGGTAGTACGACACACAGCTCACAGACTCTTCTCTGACAAACAGTATGGTTTCCACTTCACCAGGTCTACTGCTGATATGCTCACGACCATCAACGAGTATATACACCAGGCTCTTGGCAAGAACGGCGAAGCCTGAACTGTTGCCCTAGACATCTCCAAAGCGTTTAACAGAGTCTGGCATGCTGGCCTTCTATGCAAGCTGAAGGGCTATGGTATAACTTGACAAGTGTTCGACCTAATCCAGTCATGTTTTTCAAATCGCACAATTAAGGTAGTATTGAATGGACATGCCTCCCAATAGTATCGCACGAACGCGGGTGTCCCTCAAGCTCTAGGTCCTACACTTTTCCTTATCAACATTAACGATCTCCCCGATGTAATAAAATCCGAAGTAGGCATATACGCTGACGACACTACGGTTTACTCTCGCCTTGATCAAAAATGTGCCGAGGCTGACAAAGCAAACATCGCTGCTGAACTTGAAAAGGACCTCCAATCCAGAGTCGACTGGGGTAAGAAATGACTCGTGAATTTTAATGTTTCTAAAACGAAGCTGCTACCTATTAACTATCACAGACAATCGCTCCTACCCCGCATTAGCATAGATCAGGCTAGTCTCCCTGAAAGTAAAACACTGCGTCTCCTCAGGTTAACTCTCACAACAGACCTCAAGTGGAATCTCTACATAGAATCCATAGCTAAATCCGCTGTTAAGAAGATCAGTTCTCTGTGCGGGGCCAGGAAGATTTTCCCGTCTGAAACAATCCTGGACATATACAAATCTACTATCCGCCCGTGCATTGAATACTGCTGCCTTATCTGGTCGGGTACTTCTGCTATCCACTTCGTGGTCCTTGACTAAATTCAACAAAAAATTTGTAATGTGATCGATCCCGACTTGGCAGCTCGGATACAGTCACTTTCTCACTGGCGCAGTGTGGCTTCTCTGTGTCTCTTCTACAAATACTTTCACGGCTTCTGTTCTGATGGATTTATCTCACTAGTGCCCCTATATACGAATTTACTCGAGCCACAAGATTAGCAACCAGGTCCCACCCTTTTACTGTGAAATCAATAAGATTTAAATGCAAATTCTACTCCAGTAGCTTTCTATCTCGTACTTCTCGCCTGTGTAATTCCCTTCCATTTATTTGCTTTCCCGACAGCTACAATCTCCAAAAATTTGAATGTAAAGTCAATAGTCATCTCCTATCTCACTAACTTGCATCCTCTCTCTCATGCTCTCATCTCATTTCTTCAGTATTCTCATTCCTCTCTTACCCGCTTCCTGGCACCCCCTGTATTCTATCACTCCTCATAACTTCCCGATATAACCCCCTGCACAACAGTGGCAGTATAATGCCTTGCTTGGGGCAAGGCATTATAAAAAAATTTAAAAAATAAATAACTTTTTGTCTGTTTTCAACTCTAGTTGGCCGTTTCAAGACTTTGTCTGCAAAATCACTTCTTGTTTGACGTTAACTCTTTTTGGTCGGTTGCGGCAGGCTTCTCTACCGTTGGTACCTAACGGCGCGACAATTATCTCAGTCTCTTTACATTTTCAGCTAGGAACTCTATTGGAAGCAGCCAGCCCTGCACTGGTTGCCCAATGGCTTGGTGCCTATCTCTGTTGTTACATCTCTGGGTCAAGAGCCGACTGGACCGCCTTTGGTCCCTTGGGGCTCTGTATTTATGCTTGTCCATGCTTTACTTGTGTGGGATCGACGATTACCAGGGGCGTGTATGCAAATCTAGCCTCTGGCTCTTGCAGCCAATAAAATCACTCTCTCCCACCTTTGGGCGGAGTCACTGCACGACGTCAGCTTTTTCTATCTTCTTCTATTCAATTCAGCCAATCAGATAATTTTTGTACAGGGCTTTTTGCATGATGTCAATTCCTTTCTCAGGGAAATCCCAATTTAGTCATTCTCATAATTAATTGTCCTTTTCTCTCCATCAACAAATCAACTTAACCTTTTCACTTGACTGACTTCACAATACGCAAAATTTCTCCCTTTTCACATTGTCTATAGTTTGCAATAACATTTTTTACCTTCCTACCTTCCACAGATGTGTTTTGGCTTTGCATTTCACAGGAATAAAAAATAGAATTCTTCGTCTATTACTTATCTGATTCACAGACACTGATTCAGATCGCGTTCTGTGGAAACTCACTTAACACTGTTTATTGGTCATATTGACCTTCATTCATACCACCAAGCCTAAGCCGAAATTTCAGCTGGGAATTTTTCTTTGTTGTGAAAAAAATACAAAGATTACAACATTTCATAATAAATTTCTATAGCAGGGAACTGACTAATAATGTCTCTTTCGTTTTGACATCAGCTATGTCATCGAGAATTTAGAAAAACAAAAATAAAAAAACTTTCCCAGTTGAGCCCTGCTCGTTAGTAATACCATTTCTGTCAACAATTGCCATCCGATCCCGTGCTCGATTAGCTTCGCTGTTTCACTCTAAATGAGTAATTTCACATGTTAATTTCCGATTCATACTTATTTTTAGTCCCTTTGAAATCTTTCTTTGAAGAAGTGAATCTTGTCTCAAAAAAAAAAAAATCGTCTTTTTTTTCCCTCTGTTCATATTGGAAGAAAATAAATTTTCCTAGTTGGTTCTTTTCTATCTGTAATAATTAATAATAATAAAGCCAACATAATTTTTCCATTCCTGCTGTTAACTATTGTTATACTTCAGCAACAATCAAAACCAAAATTTTTTTGCAAATATGGTACAAAAATTCACATACTGGAAGGATACTAAAAAACATATCCATACACATATCAATAGTCAGGTCATATTAATTTAAACAATTTTATTTTTTGATAAATTTCTAACAGAGCTAAATATTACAATACATTATCTTCTTTCTCTACTTTTGTCTTTTTCCTTTTCTTTTTTCCTATTCTTTTTATTTAACTTTCCTTTCCTTTCACCATCTGAAGCCTGCATTTGTTATCATGACTACAGAAGATTTTTCCCCTTCTTCATTTCTTTTTTATGTTTTATTCCTTCTTTAACTCTTCCCCTATCTACCCCATCCCCCCCTTCTATTCCAGTGACACGGTTAAATTTTGATTCTTTAATACAGACGTAAACTTAAAGTCTTCTTCTATAATCAAGTCTTGAATTCCTTTTTCTTCTCTGTATCAATGTCTGGATGACAAAGTTTAACTTATTTTCTTTCTTAACTCCCCATTTTTTTTTCCTGCATATGAAAATGCTTTTGAGTATCCTTCCAGTATGTGAATTCTTGTACCCTATTTGCAATAAAATTTTGCTTTTGATCATTGCTGAAGAAGGAAGACTTTCTCACTGAAATAGCTATATGATGAATGTAATATTTAGAGTTAATATACATATTTGAGTCTGTAAATAGATAATACTATTTACATCAAGCCCTCCACCTGGATTAATAGTATCTGTTTTTTGGGGGATTTCACTTACATATTTTTGGATTTAATATATATATATATATATATATATATATATATATATATATATATAAGTTTTGCAAGTAAGTTTTCTAGAAAGAATGTGAACTTAATTTTGTTGGGAGTTACAATTACATACTTGTATATATCAGAATAAGTGTAAATAGACCAGTTGCTGTAAAACTGAGGGCAAGGGTTTGGGGATTGATTTACCTCTACTAAAAGTTGTATTCAATAAGACTATGTTACTTGATTATTTTCTAGCTGATATGAAAAGAAGTTATGTTTTTTGGTTTAAAATGCTAATTGGTGTTATTTTGTTCAACTAAAGTTTTATTTCTAGTGCCAGAATTATTAAATTTGTTAAGTAGCTGTTGTTAAGTTCATGTTGCAGAATTAAGTTCTATAGATGACAATTAAAACAATAATTTCATTACACTATTCAATTCCCATATCATGCTACTTATGGAAATATAGTGATGCTAATTTATAGAGGTATTTTCTAAGCTTAGGTTTGTCAAGTGTAGGCTACAAATGTGTGAGGCACTAACTGGAAATTAAAATTACTGTAGTAGTAATAGTCCATGGAATTAGTTTGACTTTTTCTCTACGGATAGGCATTTTATTTACTAAAATTAGCTTTATCTGGTACAAAAATTCACTCCACCAACTATAACTTCTCCAAACCAGCTTTCTGGTTATCTCTCTATGGTAGGTACTTCTTTTTTTTTTTTAAACATAATAGTCCTTGGCATGATGATAAATTACATCCAGCAGCAATGCCTCTGATCAGGAGATTGGAGATTTTAGGGAACATGGAACCACCTTTTGATTGCTGTTGTTTCCAGGTTCACCCTGATCCAGGGTGATAGCACTTGTTAGTGTCCCAGCAACAGGCAAATAATGAACCACCCAAAACAAAGATAAAATACTATGAAAGTATAAAAATATATTTTTATAGTAAAAATATGAGTAATACATTTTTTATTAAAAATTACAAGCAATATATTTTATATCAAAATGACCAACAATATATTATTCCTGATTTCTCAAGCCACTACCACTGCTACTATTCTGCCTGATATCTTTGACCACTACCACTGCTACCACAACTGTTCTTTTCAGGACAACAAACTTCTTTTCTCAAATTACTACAACTGTCCTTTTCAGAGCAAGAAAGTCTATTTTACCATGCAATGCACCAGCTCAATGTAGTAAGCACTCTAGTTTGACTCAGCAGCAACCAGTCAAGTTCAACCCATCTAATTGCGGCAACACTTGATGATCCAATATAATCAACCTGGTGTAGCAACAACTAAGAATTCAGTCCTTATTCCCTGGCCTATGAACAGCTAGCTACATGCACTGATTAACTCAATCCTGCATGACACTGGTCATCAAAAACAATTTCAAGCCAACCCAAGGGATTGTTTGAATTGTAACACAATAAAATTTTAAATTTTGGCAACTTTGTCATCCATGTCTTTCCTGTGTCACTTCATCCTTTTCTTAAATGTCTGTAGGGTCAGTTACCATAACCAGCCTTGTGAAAGTGTAAAAATATTAGAGACATGTATTTTGGGTATACAAGTCATGCTCTGCTATAACCACTAGAAAAAAAGCATTCATTTATTTGAGAATCAATAAAAACAAGTCTATATTTTCTAACTGAATTTCTAGGATGAGGAGTGATCATTATTTATACTATTTTCATTCATCATTGTTGATGTTATCACAATGTTTCAGCTGTTGTGCACTCTGGCTTTCAATAGGTATATAGTTATCCAGGCTACCTACAGAAATTCCAAACTGAACACTTTAATCTACATGGGTTGTCTGTTATGGAGTGCAGTAGAATGAGAACAAACTAAAACTGTAGACTGAATAAAGATTTCAGTTCAGAATTTTCTGTAGATTACCCAGATTCATATACACCTGATGAAGGCAAGAGGACACAATGACTGAAATGATGTGATATCAACAACATAGATGAAGACAGTAGTCTGAATGTAAATAGTGTAAATAAAAGTTTATATTATTTAATCATTACAACTTTGATTAACATTAGAATGCTAAAAAGGAAAAACATGAAAGTTTCAGATTGACTTGACTTAATTGGAGTGCTGCTTGGTAAACATAAAAATTCATTGTAAGCCACTGTTTAACTTAAGCTACTGTCTAACATGCCCATAAACATACAATGATAATTGATGGTGGTGTGGTTGCTTGAAATGAAGCCCCTAACAATGGTTAACTTGGTCTACAAAATCCAAACTTTTAAAATGAATTTTGAGTCATCTATTTTATAATCACCTGTTCATAAATATTGTTTCCAATCCATCTAAGATAAAAAATCCAGTAGATGCATGCAAATTTTCTATAAACAGTTTTCTACTGTGTATTCAGTTTCTATTTTTGTTAAAATAGTGAATGCTGGGAACTTTTGCACACACAACTAGCATAGAGATGTGTGTGTGTGTGTGTGTGGTCTGATGATCACTTATGATTTTTCTGTTTACACTGTTAATATGTGTAAAGACTCTATCCTTAATATTAGGCACCCTTCTCCAATTAATATATCAACTTTTAAACAGAAAAAGAGAGAGAGAGAGAGAGAGAAATTGGACAGAAAGACAGATTTGTGTGTGTATGAAAGAGTATTTGTGTATGAATCAATGGAATTCATCCAACTTTATGCATGGTTTTAAACTGAAAATCTAATGGGTTATATATTTTGATACATTCTATGTGCCTCATGAATTTTTGCAGTATGGTTAAATGGCAAAGATATTAAAACATGAAATGCAAATGTAGGTACAAAAGATGAGTTAGATAAGAGTTAACTATTATAAAAAATATTAATAAACTGCTATTAGTAAAAGATAAGATTAGACTAAATTGCCAGTATATTTGTAATGACAGATTAACTTGGTGGATTTAGCTATTGAGAAATGATTTTGACAGTTATCAGCTGTGAAAAACTCTATCAGGAAACTGCCTTTGACCAAAATGGAGCAATGGTGAGAGGAAAAACTACTTTTTTGCTGATTCAGTAATCTAAAGAGGAAAAGGAAACATCAACTTGAGAAGGGGGCATATATGGTGTGGAGAAGTTTTAGAAAGGATAGGGAGTCAATATTGGTAATGTCTGGAATTGTTGTTCTTATCTGACAAGTGATCTGATCTATAAACAACATTAAGTCCCTGGTTCCAATTGAGTAATTCTTCAAGACTATGAAATCTATAGCGATAAATGTTTAATTTCATTTTTTTTTCGTTCTTAGCTTTGGTTTTTAGGAATATATGCCCCACTCCTACCTTGAAACTTTTTTTTAATACCCTAACTTCATTTAATGTTATCTGTTAGAAAATCTTCAAATTTTTATCAATATGATTTACACAAAATCATATTCATCAATTGAAGAAAAATCTTATTTTTCTATTAGTCATCTTAATACATTTTTGTGAGAAGAAAAATATATATCACTATTTTTCTCTTAGAATTTTACCATTTAAAGTGTGGATGTGTGACTAGTGAAATAATGCGTCATATATGAATAAAAGTGTTGTTGCCAAGATTTGAGTTTGAACATGGATCACCAGAGAACATAGTTGACATCACTTTGATTTAATTAGAGAAATTGTGCTGCTGGAATCAAGTGCTGTTGTAAAAATAATATATATATATATATATATATATATATATATATGGGTACATAATAAGCATTCGACCCTATGAAAAAAAAAGGTCTGAGAGTATTCTTCAAAGGCACAATTTCTAGTATATGTGACTTTATAAAAGTAGCAGCAAGTATTCATTTGAACTTACATGAGGAAACAAAAAACAAAAAAAATTATCCTACACATTGTAATAGGATATTAATATTAATACTTGCTACTTCACCAAAGAGACATTATATTTGCACAATTACAGTGAAATAACCAAGTGAAGTTATTCAAAAATTAATCTACAAAATATTCAGTGGAGTACAGAAAAATGGAAAAACTAAAATATGTCATGATTCAAATGTTGATACTACAAAAGCAACAACAATTGCAGCAACAAAAACAATAACATGAACAGCGATTACAACAACAACAACAACAACAACAACAAAAGCTTTTTGAATTATTATTTAATAAAGTTATGGAAAAAACATCAGATGTATTCACTTCTGATGCTGTTGCTAATTCAACTGGTGAATTTTTATATAATCCAGATGAAGGGATAACTTTTCCAGCTTATTATAGAAGATACAAAGGAATTTTCAAAGGGAATTGTTTGCACTGGAATAATGAAAAGAAAGTTTGTTTATTATTAACAGAATTGCCCCTGCTAAATATGAAAAGTATGCAAATTTTATTTTGCTTAAAAAATCAAGTGAGATTAATTTTGATGAAACTGTAGTAATACTATCAAACATTTTTGGTGATAAGAGTTTGTTATTCAATACACATTGACAATAACCTAACTAAAGTGTGCCAAAGAAGATTTTTAAATAAAAAATGTGAGAAGTTCAAGTTAAATAAATTAACTTCAAATTTATTTAAATGTCTAATAAGGACATGAAAATAAGATCCAGGATACTTGCTAAATTAGAGATGAATCTTAAATCTTTTGGGAAAATAACAGAAGAGTGTCAATGTATTGTAAACCAATGTATTGTGTCAATACTGCAAGGATTTAGGAAAGAGACATTTCATAAGTACATAGTGTCCATTCATTTAAGAAAAAAGACTATAGACGTTTTTCAACTCCTAACAGAGAATTAAAAAAACAATAAACCCCTCTCAATACCTAATACTTGCTACTGTTGTTTAGGTAAGTATTTCAAAAGTAACTGGTTTTTTAAAGAACAAAAAAATGATACAAAAGTAGGAGGGTAAGACACAAAAGTACTTGTTGTATATGCAAAAAAATGGAAGAAAAATAAAATGTATGTGAACATGGTAAATACTTACTGTAAAGTCAAAAAGCATACAGAAAAAATAACAATACTTCAAACATGTCTTTAACTGAGTTAGAAACATCTCAAAAGAGGAAATTTGTTTTTGTGAAAATTAATAATGTAAAAATAAAACTACAACTAGATGCACGATCTGAGGTCACCATAAAATGAACAATCACAGAGAAAAATGGGTAAACCCAATTTATTAACTTCTAAAAATGTTGCTCATAGAGTTTCAGGAAAAAAATTAAACTTTATGAGTGAATTCACCTCTAACATTTCTTTTGCTGGCAAAACTAAAAAACAGTGGCGTTTGTATTAAAGAATACTGCAAATTTATTTTGAACAGATTGGATTGCATTATTCAATCTTTGGGATCTCCCAGTTAACTCTTTCTGCAACATAATAAATATTGTTATCTCCAGTGCTAATATGGAAACTGAAAAATTAAACTTTGAATTAAAAAGGAGTTTTCCAGAAGTTTTCTCAGAAGGTAGGGATGTGCACAAAGACAAAAGCTAAAAGTAAAAGAGAATGTAACACTGATATTTAAATAAAAAAGGAATGTATCTTTTGCTTCTTCAGAAACAATTAATAAAGATTTAGAGAGACTAGAAAAATTGGGTGTGCTATAAAAAATAAATTATTGCAAATGCGCATCACCAATAGTTTACATTAAAAAACAAAATAATAAAATCTGCCTATGTCATGATTTTTCAACAGGGGTAAATGAAATTTTGAAAAACTACCCATTACTGAGTCCAGAGGAAATTTTCTAAATGGTGGTAAATTTTTTTCTAAAGTGAACCTGTCAGACACTTACCCACAATTTAGTAGATGAAGAGTGCTCAAAACCATTAACAGTTAACACTCATAGAGAAGTATACAAATTTAACTGGCTTTTTTTCTGTACAAAGGTAGCACCAAGCATATTCCAACAGATTATGGATACAATGGTTGCTGATTTGAATTGTGCACAAGCATATTTTGATGATGTACTTATAAAAAGTGAGACCTGAAATCAACATACAGAAGATGTAAAAAAATGTATTAGAGAAAATTAAAGAATACGGCTTTAAGATCAGTGAAGGAAAATGTGAAATGTTTTTTTTTTTTTTAATCATATCACTCTGGGCAAGACGGTAAGGCCACTGGTGTGCAGGGGGCTACGTAAGAGTGAAAAGATTGGAAAAGAGAAAGCCGGAAAGCACATCCTAAACAGGGAACAAGGGAAGAGCCTCTACACCTGTTCAAGAGACGTGGGTGGAGTGTGAACCGGGCGATAGTTCAGTCTATCTACTCCAATTAGTTCAGTCTATCTACTCCAATTAGTTCAGTCTATCTATATCCAGAATTAAATATTGAGGACAAATTATTGGTGCTAATGGTAGACAACCAGATCTTTCAAAGATGATTGCAATAAAAGACATGCCCACCACAATAAATGTAACAAAGTTAAAAACATTTTTAGGGTTTGTTAATTACTATCATGTATATATGTCAAACATACATAAATTAAGGGCACCCTTAAATAACCTGCTAAAGAAAGATATTAAATGGAATTGGTTAGATAAATGTCAAAGTGCTTTCAAAGAGATTAAAAAAGTCTTAACATCAGACTTATCTCTAGCTCATTTTGACCCAAAATTAAAGATTGTGATTGTATCAGATGCAAGTGATTTGGATATTAAAGCAGTGATACTCCACAAATATGAGAATGGAAAAACTAAACCAATAGGTCAAGGTTCATTAATAGCAGCTGAAAAAAGCTGCAGCCAGAAAGAATTGGAAGCATTGGCCATCATATTTGCTATAAAAAAATTTCCATCAATTCATACATGGTAGAGAATTCATACTACAGATAGACAATCATCCATTATTATCCACATATGGATAAAAAAGGGTCTTCCCACATATACAGTGAATAGACTGCAGCACTGGGGAACTATCCTGTTGAACAATAATTACAAAAATGTATGCTAAAAGAATTTCACATGGAACATTCAGGAATTTCAAGGATGAAATGCTTAATCAGGTGTTATACATATTGGTAAAAAATGGACCAAGATATTGAAAATTTAGTAAAATTATGCAGAAGTTGTGCTCTGGCAGCAAAGTCAAGACCTATAAAATTTCAATTTTAGCTGGAAATCAATATTCCATGATCCAGAATGCATATAAATTTTGCAGAACCATTAAACAAAGCATACTATCTAGTGGTAGTCAATTTAGTTACACTAAATAGCCAGAAACATTAAAATGTAGATGACTGATTACCATGGTAACAATAAATTTTTTACTCAAGATTTTTGCAAGGTTCGGAGTACCTGACTCTGTTGTTTCAAATAACAGGTCACAATTCACAGTTAGTGAATTCAAAGTTTTCTGTAAATCATTAGCAGTAGAACACATTACATTGACTCCTTATTACTCAAGATCAAATGGACAACCTGAACAGTTTGTTGATATGTTTAAAAAGGCAATAAAAAAAGTCGGAGAGTGAGGAGTCAGGTGAAGTGATGCTACAACAATTTCTGAGTGTTTTTCCAAACACTGTGTCTGGAATGTTGCTTGCAGAGTTGATGTTCACTAGGAAAATTAAGTCTGTTTTTAATAAATTACTCCAGAATGTAAGGCAAGAGCATCAAGAAATAACAATATAAGTAAATACTCCAAACCTGGAGATAAAGTGTTTTTAAAATGTATCAACGGGGGAAAAGAATTCTGGGAAGATGGAACTATAAAAAACAGATCAGCAAAATTATATACATGTTAGAGGGACAAAGGTGGAAACATAACTGACACCTTAATCAGTTAAAACAAAGAGTCACTGATTTAAAAAGTCTTCAAAAAGAGGTACCTATGAAAATATTTTATGACACATTTGATGTACTCATGCCACCAGAAATTGTTGAACCAAGGTTTTATATATGAGATACTGGTTGTAGAGAGTGGGTAGTTTTTGTTCTGGCCCATAAATACACATCTCACATCAAACTGAACCTGTTTTACATTCTGCCCTTGTATGGAGTGGGAGGTAAATAAATATCAGATGAGAATATCGTATCTGTACACACTGATAAGGCTTACATGTTGCTGTTTAGAAAACTATCTTCAGTCAGAGCATCGTATGTTTATAATAAAAAAAAAAGAAATGTTGCACATGCACACACACACATATTGTGTTTATATAAATTATTAAAATTCACATTTTATAATAGTTTCATAAATGAAGCACCAACAAAATATTATAAGATAAAATCCTTTTTAATTTTAATTTTTATGCCACATTTTCTTTGTGATTTTTTCTTTGTTTTTTGTTAAGTTTTTAAAACCAGTTTTTTACAGTTCAAAAAACTATACATATATTTTTTAAGATGTTTTTAAAATGTAAATATTGAAGGCAAAAATGTTAATTTTCCTTTTCATTTTTTTTTAATGTCCTGTTCCTTTCAGATGTGAACAAAAATGATTCTCTTCAGTTTCCATTTCTTTGTTGTTTGAAAATTGCCATAACTTCTTAAGAAATATTGTGGAGTAGTTTCTTCTTTTTCTCTCCATTGTTTTGAATTCAGAATTGTCCTTCTCCTAGACTGACTGCTATCCAAGGCCTGAGAGCCAAGTTTACTCATCTATTTAACCCCTAGCTGAAGATAGAAGAGATGGATTCATGCCTTTCCTAAAGGTATTTATTGTGAAAGTGAATGCAACTGATTCTGCGAAAATTTGAACTAAAATTGCTGATTTTACTTTCACTGACAATTATGCTACCTGAACATTAGGTGCATGTCAAAGTGTTCTGGAAAAAAAGTTTTGAGAACTCTTTTAAGAGTTTAAGAAATGATTTTAATTGCTTCCCAAGAAGATTTTTTAAATGTTTGTTGATATCAATATAATGTGGAAAAAATCAAGGAGTATATGATTGTGACTAATCAGTTATATTTGACATTACTTTTTAACAACAGAGTTATTTAAGAGATTAGTCATATCTTTCATCTTCAGATCATAAATTAGTGAAATTGTTCTCTTTCATTTTTATATGGTGATAATTCTAAACAGAGGGTGGGAATATTGTGTTGCTCAGAGGATGGGAGCAAAGAACAGGTTAGGGGAAAAGGAGATAACATTTTTTTTTTAACTATGTTTGCTCTTACACCCCCATATAACTTGTTGATCTTATAAGGCAATTCATTTCCTTCTTCCTTAGAAGTAGATCTATAGAACTGGTGTGATGTGTTCATAATAAACACACACACTTGTAGAAAAATGTTTCTGTATTAGCACATGACTCAATAAGTCCTTGGTCTGATACATAGATGGAACCACTAATAAAAAATCCATATGATTTTTAAGAAGTACTAACCTTCAAATAGCGCATGACAAAATTTATTAGTTTACAAATTACAGTTATTTCAGTGAAGCTACTGTTACAAATTTTAAAACAATGGAAAAATCTTACTTTTGTATGTTGATAAAGCATTGCTTTCTGATAGGAAAAATATTGTTCAAGCAAAGCAGTTACTTGATAAGTATTATTTGGACTCTGCTCAATCGAAAACAATGGTTAAGAGGTGGTATGCTGACTTTAAATGTGATCATACAGACACAAATGATACTGAATACTCAGGTCACCCAAAATCAGCAGTTGTCCAGGAAAACACCAAAAAAATCCACAAACTCGTTTTGACCAATTGTAAATTGAAGTTGAGTGAGATAACTGGAGTTAAACATATCAGAAGGCAGTATATTCACCATTTTGCATGAACATTTGTCAATGAGAAAGCTGTGTTCACAGGTGGTGCCGCTTTTGCTCAAAGTCGATTAAAAGCAACAACATGTCGATGATTGAGAACGTTGTTTGCAACTGTTTCAGCACAACAGGAGTAAGTTTTTGCATAAATATGTGACACTGGATAAAACATAGATCTACCACTTCACTCTGGAGTCAATTCAGCAGTCAACTGAGTGAACAGCAGCAGGTGAAAGCCGTCCAAAGCGACCAAAGACACAAACATCAGCATTTGGCTTCTGTATTTTGGCATGCACAAGATTTTTGTTCATCGATAACCTTGAGAAAGGAAGAACCATCAATAGGAATTATATTGCATTATTGGTGCATTTGAAGGAAGAAATTGTCAACAAATGAGCACAATTAAAGAAGAAAAAATGATCTTTCACCAAAACAATGCACTGTTTCACAAGTCAATCACAATGATGGCAAAACTACATGAATTGCATTTCAAATTGCTTCTGCATCCACCCTATTCTCCAGATCTGGCCCCCAGTGACTACTGACTGTTTGCAGATCTCAGAAGAATGCTCCAAGGAAAGAGATTGGTAATAAAGAAGTGATATCGGAAACTGAGGTGTATTTTGAGGCCAAAAACAAATCGTTCTACAAAAACACATCATATTGTTAGAGAAGCATTTATTTTTAAATGTATTTCTGTAATACATCATTGATATGCTTGAGTTAACAACAATAAAGTACTTTAGTGATATTTTCTTCTTATAAACTATAAATCATGCTTAAATTGCTAGAATGGATGTTAAACTAAACTGTTTATTGTTTATTTAACCTTGATTTTATATTAATTAATTAAATACATATTTATGTATTTTAAATGCAATATTTCAAAAAGTTTAATATGTCATTACATTCACCAACAATCTGAAAACCATAAAATGCTGAGTCACTCCTAGAGGTAAATTATGAATAATCAAATTTGGGGAAATAATTTGTTATTATTATATGATTAGTATGATTTGAATAAACATCAAAAATCAAAATACTGACACAATCTTTTCTTGTTTTTTAAGTTTTCTGGTATTTTGAGTATTTTGATCTTTATATTTTATTACTGTAGAATTGAATTCCTGTAAACAATAATTGACTTTATCTATTTTGTAAGTGTTAATAACTCTGAAAAACCTGTTAAAAACAAATTTAGCACATTCCATTGTTTTGATGACACTGAAGAAGAAATGTACAAATGTGATAGCATTTATTTTATCACTGGAATGAATTTATATAATTTCTTTACAAATAAATATAGTTTTTATAGTCTTTTTGGCGGCAAATGAAGTTACCCTTATTTTCCCTGGTACTTTTTCTGGAAGATTTTGTCTCCTCACTATCTTCCTCCCTCTCCCCAAGAGATTGTATAGATATGGGAGATTTTGAACTCTTCCTTGTTTTGTAGGAGTGTTTCTCCAACAATTGTTTTTGCTTATCATCAAAGTCTATATTTCACTGTCTAGTTGGTCTTGTCTTAACATGTCACTTCATTACTTTCAGGCTTACTTTACATTTCTTTATCACTGTCATGTTGCAATCTAACTTTGTCTGCATGTACTAATATCCCATTTCCACTTTTTCTATTATCATATTATTCTATCCACTTTGCATTATCAACATCACATCCTTTTCTGTACCTACCTAGTTGCATGTCCAATAAAATATTGATTGAGTTTTTAATAAGTTTTTAATAACTATTTTTTTTTTGTTTTTTAATATAAAAAGACATCCATACATATTTTCTTTTCATTTTGTTGAACTGACCCTATTTTTTTTCTTTTGGATTTACATATCTTTAAAATGATTAATTTTGAAACACTTTTCACCTTTTTTTTATATTTCAGGCATTTTTGTTTTTTTTCCTTCGATGTTTATATCCACAGTACATACACATTCTTTTTTCGTTATCATGTATGTGTCTGTTTCCTCTCCCAGATGTATAATTCTGTTCTGTTAAATTTTCTCATTAATTTTTGTTGCTGAATAAATTCAATACACTGTTCTAGTGAAAACTTTCTTAGTTATAAATGCATTAGAGTCATTTGCTGATACTCCTCATTTTGAAGGCTGTTTTACCAATTTTATTTGCATCAAATCCTCTTTTCTGATCCCAGTTTCTCAACTTCACAATATTTAGTGGCCTGTTTTAAACAAAGAACATATTCGATAACTGGTTCATTCCCTTTTTAAGAAATATACCTAAGTTTAGCTCTCTCAGCATTCACTAGTTTTTTCTTGGGAGTTATGTTTTTCACTATTAGATGACATATTGTCAAATATTATTTCCTCCAACTGTCTTATGTGTGTAATTGCTGATAATTTATAATGGCCTCACAACCAGCAGTTGTCAATAAGAGATCCGTTATCTGGTTTTCTTCTTTGATTGATTTTAAATCCTTTAGCTTTTTTGTTTTAACTTTAGCTGCTAGTATTTTAAGTTACACTTGTGTGTATTCATTATCAAGTGATAATTGTTTGTGCCGTTCATTAGTTATCAACAATGCCATTGTCATATAGTATTTCTAACTACAAGGAAATATTATGTACTCAACTGCATCATGGGTAATAGCCATAGCTATTTATAGTCTTTGTAACTTGATCTGTAAATGAGTCACCTATCTTTTCTAACTTGATTTTTTTATAAAAGAAATTAATGAGTCAGCTGAAATTATTTTATATTTAAGAAATGTGCTCCTGAACTCTCCTCTGTTCTCTCTAAACTCTATAACTTCTGCCTTTCTGCTTCCTGCTTTCCTGCCTGCTGGAAATCCTCCTCTGTTGTTCTTATATATAAAAATATTGGAGAACCCTCTGACTCTGCTAATTATTGACCTATCAGCCTCCTACTTATCTTTGAAGCCATCATCAACACCGTAGTGGTACAACATCACACAGCCCATAGACTCTTCTCTGACAAACAGTGTGGCTTCTGCTTCACCAGGTCTACTGCTGATATGCTCACAACCATCACTGAGTAATTTACACTAGGCCCTCGACAAAAACGGTGAAGCCCGAGCCATGGCCCTTGACATCTCCAATGCGTTTGACAGAGTCTGGCATGCTGGCCTTCTATGCAAGCTGTAGGGCTATGGTATAACTGGACAATTGCTTGACCTAATCCAGTCCTTCCTTTCAAACCGTATAATGAGGGTGGTATTGAACGAACAATACAATCACATGAATGCTGGTGTCTCTCAATGCTCTATTCTAGGTCCTACACTTTTCCTTATCTATATTAACGATCTTCCTGAAGTAATAAGATCCCAAGTGGGCATATATGCTGATGACACTACAGTTTACTCTTGTCACAATCAAAAATCTTCCGAGGCCAAAAAAGCAAACCATATCTGGTCTGGTGCTCCTGCTATCCACTTAGGTGTCTTTGACCGAATCCAACGGAGAATCTGTAATGTGATTGATCTCGACTTGGCAGCTAGGATACAGTTGCTTTCTCGCTGATGCAGTGTGGCTTCCCTGTGTCTCTTCTACAAAAACTTTTACGGCTTCTGCTCTGATGAACTTAGCTCACTAGTACTCCCTATATACGAATTTCCTTGATCCACAAGATTAGCAACTAGGTCCCACCCTTTTACTGTGAAGCCAATAAATTGTAAATGCAAATTCTACTCCAGCAGCTTCTTTTCTCGAACTTCCCACCTGTGGAATTCTCTTCTGCATACTTGCTTTCCTGACAGTTACAATCTCCAAGAATTTAAATGTAAAGTCAATAGTCATCTCCTGTCTCACTAACTTACGTCCTCACTCTCATGCTTTTCTACATCCACCCCACTCTCATCAGTACTCTCTTCCCTCTCCTACTCTCTTCCTGACACCCCCTGCAACCTCTCACTCTTCATAACATTCCTGCTATGTAACCCCCTGCACAACAGTGGCAGTAAAATGACTTGCTTGGGATGACACGATTAAAAACAAAAACAAAACAAAAAAAAAATAAATAACTTTGTGAACAATAAAAGTTAATGTCTTTAAAGTAAAGAGGCCTAGAGAAAAGTTTTTTGGAAGAAATTTATTAAGTAAACACATCTTTTCAAGCAATTACAACTGAATACAAACTAAGAGTTAATATCGTTGAAACTAATTTGATATCCAATATACTTAATATGTAAGAGGGTCTACATAAGTTTACCATTTTTCCATAAAAAGAATACATTTTGTTTTTGCTGTGAAAGTCAACTGCTATTTTCTGCTTTATGTTTTTTTTTTCTGTGACAAGCATCCATGAAATGTTTTACAGATGGAAAACGTTTTTGCTGATAGCTTTACATGAATGGATAAAAGGAAGGAAATAACTTCCCTAACCTAATCCACTGGTTAGGGATGGTGGAAAAGTCCATTTGTTATGGGTCAAAGCTGTCAGGATGTTTTCCTTTCTGTTCATCTTTGCTCACTTTCCCCATCCCACTCAAAGATATTTGTTTGAAATTAGTTTTAGGTACAAATTTCTTTTTCAAATCTTTCTTAACATGTCTCTCTGAGTGTCCATATGTTAGAAAATATCTTCAGGGATTTTTTATATTATAAATAGCAATGTATACAAGCACTACCATATCTACACACAAATGACTGTGCTGGCCTTCTGTCAATATCAGCAGTCAGTAATTGTTTGGGTAGTAGTTATGAGAGAGTGCTTTTCTGAAGTTCTCACTCATTTACTATCAACTATGGCAGCACGCTGGAAAAGCAGACTATTGTCAATATATGAGTCAATGTTACAGATTACAAGCTAAAGTGAATTCATCCATTCCTAAAAAGAATAATACAAATAATACATCAGCAACTTTAAAATTTAAATTTGCTTTGTCAACGTTATTTCTCATGTCAGTAACTGTTATATTACTTTGAACCACAACAAACATCCATAAACAATTTACATGCATGTATTTAAAAGAGAAAGTGATTTACTTAGAAGGAAAAGTCTTGAGAGTGCTGCTATCAAATTTTATCAAAATATAAATCTGTGCCCCAGATTTTTTCCAATATCTTCATTCCTCCAGGATTTGTCTATACTTCTGAGATGAAGTAGTATTTATACTATTTACATTTTTCTGACTATAGTCCTGATCTTTGTTACCATGTTTACGACATTTCGGTTGTTGTACGCTCTGACCTTTTGGAATTTTGAACTAAAACCTTTATTCTGATCACTGGGGTATATCATTCTTATTCCCTGTGTAAAGCTACTTCTGGTAACCATGAGTTAGCTCCCTTTAACTTAACTCTCTAAGTTATTTGTTCACCACTGCTGTAACCTGGTACTGAACTCACAACTTTTTGGGTCAAGTCACTGGAACTAACCAACTATCATTGTAACTTGATATTTAAATATAAAGGGTTTGATTTGAAATTTCTAGCTCCTGAAGAAGGCATACAATAGCCAAAATGTCATAAATATGGCACCAAAGATTAGGACAATAGTCTGAATAATGTAAATAGTGTATCTCCATTTCTGAAAGAATCACTTCTTTCCAAAGCTGAGATATATGACTACAAAAAATGTTAAAACATTGAAAGAAAATAGTTAAATCCTTAACCTCATGTTATTCAAAATATACAGCATATATCGCAAACTAAAATAATTCAAATACTAATTTGCATAGAGAAAATAAAAATTTCAAAAATATCACTTACTTTTGTTTATTAGACATTGAATTGTGTCATGTCATGTCTTCCATAGCTTGCTTGACTTTTCGGCTAATGTGATGAATATTTACGAGCATTCCTAAACTTTAAAAT
Source organism: Ascarosepion bandense (assembly GCA_037127315.1). NCBI lineage: Eukaryota > Metazoa > Mollusca > Cephalopoda > Sepiida > Sepiidae > Ascarosepion > Ascarosepion bandense. Next base: position 1,420,246 of record JBBBDQ010000184.1, read on the forward strand.
TTTGAAAAAACAATGATATTTTTGCTCTTGTATATAAATATTTGTTACAAAATAAAATCCTTACATTTGCTTTGATAAAGTTCCTCAGAGGATGAAACACGTTGGCTAAGATAAGTTTTTGTTTTGTCTTTATTTATATGCTTGTAAATGAGCATTTTTTATACATATACAGACATACATTACTATCACTAGTACAACCCCTGGAAATTTTAGTTTTTTCTTATTTGAATTTTCTGATGAATCATAATTCTTATTTTAAAGATAAATAAACTCCTTGCAAGTTCAATGATTATAAAATACCCATGAAAATTCCCTTGTTACATTGTTAAATATTTGAGCTTAACAACTTTAATAAGATATTGCAATAACAATCATGAATATAAATGCAGGTCATTATTTAAAGTAAGAAGGTGAAAGTTAAGATTCCAAACTGATAAGGTTTTCTATTTCACTGACACAGATGTTAAATGCATGAAAGCATTATTACATTCATTAGCTCCTCTTTCGTTCTTACTTTTCTTTTTTAATATTATGAATGCTTTCTTTTTCTTACTAAAACCAAACAGTATATCTAATATATCTTTTTTGTCTTTCCTTGCAATCAAAATTGAATGATCCATTATTTATCTGAGAAAATAACACACATGCTATCTAACTTATTAACTGATGAAGGAACATGCAGAATGAAATGTGTAATCATACACTGACATCTTTTGCCATTCCAATATGCATTTGGATTTTGGTGCTACAATTTCTGTTATCTGTTATTACACTTACCAGATAGTTAAATTTTTATTCTTGCTTAATTTTGACATCTCTGATTTATTGCTTAATTTTTCATTTAAACAGACCACAAACAAGGTTTGTTTTAATAATTTTTCAATAATTTTCATTTATTTTTATGTGAGATAACTGGTATTTGCTTCAAATGCATACAAAATCATATGTATACAGCATGCAATGGAGAAATTATCATTTAAATTATGCAAAAATGAAAATGACTCTGACATCTCATATTTACTAAAATTATACAAAAATATCTTGAAATACTAAAGAGTAAATTTATTCAATAAAATTGCTATTGGCTTCAACCATGGCCTTCAGACAACTTCAGAATCTCCTTTGACCCTTCTGGAGTCTCCTTGTTTAAGTTGGTGAATGTTGCCATAATTCTTGCTTTCAGTTCATCTTTGGTGTTACAAAAAGTTTTGTTGGTCTCTTCCTCAACTGCACCCCCACACATAATAATTAATGGGGTTGCAGTCTGGGGTGCCAGATGTAAAGTCATCATCATTGGCAGCCACTGTTGAAGCAGAGTATGACAGTCTGGAAGTTTTAGTTAGTGATTTCATGAGTCCAAAGGTGATTCAGAAGTTTGATTCTTGATCTGCGTGTACATTAGCAGATTTGACAGGTGGTGGTATTAGGGAGGCAATTCCAGGTTAGGTTATTTTCCTGAACCTTCCTTCTCATTTGTTTGGTTGCCACAGTTTCAGTTCACTAATTTTCAAAGGTCTCAGCAGCCTGGTGGCCCTCCAATCTCCACATAGACTGGTTCTGAACTTGAGCTTCAAGCGAGTTGGGGTCAATATCCCCTTGTTTCAGGTAATGCTTTAATGTATCCTTGTAACGTTTCTGTTTAGCCAGATGTAAAAAGTGATGTGGTTGCCGAAATTGCCTGATAACCATCACTTGATTCTCCTGCTTGTGTGGCATGGTGCAGAGTCCTGTTGCTAGAAATAAAGTTTTTCAAAAGCCACCATCTTGACCCAGGGTAGCACTATCTCTTCAAGGTACTTGATGTAGACCTCCATGTTAAGTCTGAGGCCCTCACCAATAAACAAGAATTCTTTTTCTATCAGAATGAACAGAGTGAGATTTCTGAGCTACCATACTTTTATAATCACCATTAGACTCATCCAATTTTTTCTGAATCCTTTGAAGTGTCTTCAAATTGACACCCAAACACTCTGAAATGTTTGTATTTGAGCTTTCAGCACTAACACTAAATAGTACAGCATGCCATTTCCAAATTTCTGGCAGAGTGAATTGTATTATGGTCCTCTTTTTCTCACAGATGGTTTTCAACTGACCCTTATACTGTGCAGTCAACAAAGTCAAAGACAATGTGCACCCTGTATATACAGTTCCTTGTATAAGTATTCACCTCTCCTTGGACTACAAAATAGTGCATCATTATGAATATTATATGATTTTCAAGACTATTTACAAATAAAAATCTGAAAACGTTGAATTTATATATATTTTACTCTGTTATTTACTGTGAAATCCCTAAGTAAAGTCTAATAAAAATAATTGCCTTCAGAAGTCACATTATTTGTTAATAGAGTTCACCTGATTATGATAATTTATTTTTAGTAAAGAAAAAACTTTATGGTCCTTGATTATGCACTCTTCAGTTAAATAGGGCTGTTCTTGGAAGTTCTTAGAGGTTTGTTAGAAAACATTACCAAACAAACAGCATCATGAAGACCAAGGTGCTCACCAGAGAGGTCAGGAATAAAGTTGTGGAGAAGTATAAAGTATGGTTAGCTTATAAAAGAAATATCCTATGTTTTGAACACTATTAAATCAATCATTTGAAAATAGAAAGTGTATGGTACAACCACAAACTTACCAAGATATGGTTGTACATCTAAACTGCCAAACCAGAAGAGAATTAATCAGAGAAGTAAATCAAAAGGTTCACAATAACTCTGAAGAAACTGTTAAGATCCACAGCTCAGGTAGAAGAATCTCTTTCCCCTGACAACTATTAGTTGTGCACTCCTCAAATCTGGCCTTTATGGAGAAGTGACAAGAAGAAAGTCATTGTTGAAAGGAAATTATTTTGTGTTTAACAAATAGTAAAAAGATTATTTAAATCAATTTGAATTTTAGTTGGTAATACTATAAAATGTAGAAAAGTTCAAAGGGCAGTGAGTAAATACTTATGCAAAGCACTATATATATATATATATATATATATATATTTTAGGCATATACTGTTAAATAAACAATCAATATAAATATATGTATATATATATACATATTTAGTGTATTGAGGCAGCAGATAATTTTCTAAACATATACTGTTAAATATAAGAGACAATAAATGTCTCCTATATATATATATATTGATTGTTTAATTACTTAGTTTCTGGTCATAATAAGATTAGACCAGTGCACATTTGTATTAAAAAGTGTTCAATACAATTATATTGTAGAACTTTTGAATATGTTCCATTTGTAAACAAGTTATTATGTGACCTAGGTTTCTACCATGAGTGGTGTCTTCAGGTGATTTTCAATAAATGATTTTACTGTTTACCATTTTTTTAAGAACACTCACGTAACGGTGTTTTTTTTTAACACTCACATGGCAGGGAATTTTTGAAGGCACAATTTTTAAAATTACAAGGAATTATAACATTTTCATCCATGGTTGTATGAACCTAAGGGGTATTTTTTAGTGTGGTTACACTTAGTCATAATTTCTGTTCTTTTATTCAATAGCTCGTTTTTGTTTGGGAATAGCATAATCTCTAACTTTTCTTCCTGGCACAGTATACATATTTTGCCACTGTTGTAAGGCTTGGCTGTTTTTACTATACTCTAGAGTAAAATCAGTTATTGAAAATCGTGTGAAGACACCACTCATGGTAGAAACCTAGGTCACGTAATAACTCGTTTACAAATGGAATATATATATATATATATATATATATCCGAGTGAATAAGGAATGAAGAAAAATTTTTACAGTGTCCAAAACATTAATTTAAAACAGTGCTTGATATATAATATAGAGCTGTGAATATTTATTATAAATTATATTTTAGAACATGTACAAATTTTTTTTATCCACTACAAATTGTACATTTTGTTTCAACATTAAAATTACAATGTCTCATCAGATGGTGTAATTTATAATATATATATATATATATATATATATATTGTGTGTATTTTGGCAGAATTTTTTTCATTAATGCAGGTTTCATTGAATAATATAGACAAGTTTTGTCTATTAATTTTGTGTAGGATCCGTTCATACCGTCTGATATACATTTCTTATAATTATATCAATAGTTTCACTGACGGGTACATTAGTAAAAAGGTTTTCCACATCAAGTGAAGCTATGATTTCATTATTAGGATTTTCACTCTTGAGGATTTGGATTGCCTCTAGGGTTGACTTTATGCTGTATTTACTCGGAAGGTAGGGTGTGATAAGCTGGTTAATATGTTTAGTTAACTGGTATACAGGAGTAGGAATTTGGGATATGATAGGGCGGAGAGGATAGTTAGGTTTATAAGTTTTTATGGTTCCGTATATGTAACCAGGTTTATAGTCACCAATATTTTAGGGAGTTTTAAGGAATTCTGATCAGCGTTGTTGGCACTAATGAGTTTATTAAGTTTTTTTTTTTTTTTTTTTTTTTATAAGTGTTTCACCCCGAGCAAGGCATGTCACTGCCACTACTGTGCAGGGGGCTACGTAGAGTGGAGAAAGGCTGATTAAATATAGGAAATAACAGAGGGTGGGTGATAGGTGGGTGAGGATACCGAGAATGAGGGTTGGGTAGATGAGAGTGTTGTGAGAATAGTTGGGAGTTAGTGTGATAGGAGGTGTCTATTGACCCTACATTTAAACACCTGGAGATTGTAACTGTTGGGAAAGCAGACTTGTGGAAGGGAGTTCCACAGGCGGGAAGCGCGAGAAAAGAAGCTGTTGGAGTAGAATTTACGGTTACATCTTATTTGTTTAACTGTAAAAGGGTGGGACCTAGTTGCTAATCTAGTATCTCGTGTAAATTTGTGCTTAGGTGGCACCAGTGATCTAAGCTCATCGGAGCAGAAGCCATGAAAGTACTTGTAGAAGAGGCACAGGGAAGATACATCACGCCGGTGTGAGAGCGGCTGCAGCCGGTCTGCCAAGTCAGTATCAACCACGTTACAGATCCTCCTTTGTATTTTGTCAAGAAGCCCAAGGAGAGCAGCAGGGGCACCCGACCAGATATGGCAGCAATATTCAATACACGGGCGGATGGTAGATTTGTATATGTGCAGAATAGTTTCAGGTGGGAAAAATTTCTGGGCCCTGCACAGGGAGCCCACTTTCATAGCAGCAGATTTGGCAATGGATTCAATATAGTCATTCCATTTGAGGTCTGCCGAGAGTGTAAGGCCAAGGAGGCGTAGTATTTTACTCTCTGGGAGGCTAGCCTGTCCCATGCTAATGGGAGGTAGATGCGATTGTCTATGGTGGTTAGTTGATAACAGCTTTGTTTTGGAGGCATTGAAATTTACCAACCATTTCCTACCCCAGGTCACTACGGATTGGAGGTCCCTTTCAGTGCGGCAGCGAGGTTCACTTTGCCGTCCAGACCTGGTTTCTGATTGATGCGGGAGTAGATTGTTGTGTCGTCGGCATACATGCCAACTTGGGATCTAATGGTGTCGGGGAGATCATTAATGTAGATCAGAAAGAGCGTGGGACCGAGGATAGAACCTTGAGGGACGCCCGCGTTCGTCTGGTAGTTTTGGGAGGCATGCCCATTTAATACCACCTTTAATGTGCGGTTAGAGAGGAAGGACTGGATGAGGTCAAACAGATGTCCAGTTATCCCATAGCTCCGCAGTTTGCACAAAAGGCCAGCATGCCAGACCCTGTCGAATGCTTTGGAGATATCCAAGGCAACGGTTTGGGCGTCACCATTCTTGTCGAGTGCCTGGTATATGTACTCGGTAATGGTCGTTAGCATATCAGCAGTAGACCTGGTGAAGCGAAACCCATACTGTTTGTCAGAGAGAAGCCCGTTGGTCATAAGGTGCTGAATCACCTCGGCGTTGATAATGGCTTCGAAAACTTTGCCAAAGATTGGAAGGAGACTAATAGGACGGTAATTGGCGGGGTCTGAGGGTTCGCCAGAATTCTTAAATATAGGTACTACGCAGGAGGACTTCCAACAGGCAGGAAAGCAGGAAGCAGATAGGCAGAGGTTATAGAGTTTAGAGAGGACAGAGGAGAGTTCTGGGGCACATTTCTTCAGTACTATGACTGGGATTTCGTCACCGCCGCTCGCTTTGTGTGGGTCAAGTTGCGCTATTATCTTGGCGACCAGCGAGGGTGAAATGTGGACGTTATTTAGTTGAGCCTTAGTTCTGGGTGGGAAGTCTGGTGTAGGTATTCCTAACGAGTCCAGTGTCGAATTGGTTGAGAATCTACGGGCAAAGCATTCAGCCTTGTCGGCTGGGGAGGTGAGAACTTCAAATTCATTGATTAGTGGGGGTATTGAAGTCTTGTTCCTGCTGAGCACGCTTTTGCAGAGACGCCAGTAATCTTTGGAGCCAAACTTAGAGGATGCTATGCGTTGCCTAATTCTGGTAGCAAACGCCCTCTTGGCTTCGTTCAGTACTTTTTTACACTTGTTCCGTGCTGAGGTGAAAAGGCGCCTGTTTCGGTTCGACGAGCAGCTTCGATAGAGCCAGAAGAAATGGTTCCGGTGGGCAATAGCGGCCGAGCAAACGGGTGAGAACCAGGGGGATGAATTAGGTTTTAGCTGGAATTTTCTGGCAGGGATAAAAGCATCGATGCCAGCCTTAACCCAAGAGGAGACTTCGGAGGCACAGTCTTCGACAGGAAGATCAAAGACGTTGTTCCAGGGGACGTCGCAGAGGAAGTCCCTGAATGAGTCCCAGTCGGCTCTTTGGTAGCAGTATGATATTCTGCTGGTCTGGTTTTCTTGGGTAGAGTTAGTGCGGATTGATATGTTTACGTTTAGATTTTAGTTGGTGTGTCGGGTTTTTGTTAATTTTTTAAAATTTTGTGTGGTCATGGAGTATGTGGTTGAGTTTTGTGTTGTAATCTGATTTGTTAAGTACAACAAAGATGTTAGCCTTGTCAGCTTTTTTTACAATTATGTGAAGGTGGTTGCGTAGTTCGTGCACGGCACTTTTTAGTTGTTTCGATAGAATTTTTGAGGAGCTTCTGCTTTTATCATGGCGATCTTTGATTGCCTCAGCCTTAAGTAGGTCTTTCAGTTCGGGTTTAACAGTTATAAGTTTTTCATCTTGTAATTTAGTGATGCTTTGATAGAGCGTTTCTATTTCAATTTTTTTAGTAAGCTGGTTATACTTACGGTATATATGGCAGTTAGGTCCAAGGTTGAGTAATTCTTTTTGGTGCTTAGTTAGTTCGTGGTTGGAAAGATTTATGAATTTATCAAATTTTTTGGGAAGAGTGATCGTGCCATTGTATAGTGAATTAAGTTTTTTGACAATTTTAGCACGGTGTTCAACTTCGGATTTTGCGGTGATTTTGGATAGTCTGAGTATTATTTCTTCTAGTTGGTTTGAGGTAGTTATATCTTATATGTAATTTAAATGAAACCTGCATTAATGAAAAAATGCTGCCAAAATACACACAATTTAAATTACATGATCCAGCAGCCCAACACACCATCACCACCTTGAAATATAAATGGAGCCTTGTGAAAAGGCAAATTGAAATAGCGAAAGAAAATCTTGACACATTATACAAGAACAAACATGACCTCTACAACAAACTGAAAGACCTCTACAACAAACTGAAAGACTTTTATAGGCAAATAAAAAATATTATACATTCAAGCCAACAAATCTAGAACTACAACATAGAAACCAATGACCACAAAAAAGTGGTTGAAAAAGAGATCACCAAGTACTACAAAATCACCAGCAATGAAATGTAAAACAACATAAACAAATAAGCAAGTGACACATCCACCAAACTAAAACTAGTAGGTAGAATCAGCTAATTACTGAAAACAGAACCATTCATCAAACCATCAAAGATAACTTCTGAAACAAACCAACATGTAAACTAATAAATCCCACAAAATCCAACATCATAAAAATAAATAAGCAAATAGTAGAAAAAATATGCACAAAATTAAAGAGCAGGCTAAACATAAAACAGTGGAAAACACAAAAATAAAAAAAACAATTAGTTTAACAACATCACCAACAAAAAAATTGCTCTTTATACAACTAATTATAAAAATAAATGTTTAACAATAAATGTTTAACCCACAATATAATATATAAAGGTACTATAACAAATAACATTAACACAGAAAAAAATCATATAAGCTTGTCCATTAATGAGAACACTTTGAGTGATGCACAAGACCTGGCAAAACAGCACATAAACATCCCAGATGAAGACTTAAACAATATCAAACACCCCAGAAAGTAAATACTATCCTACAACAACAAAATATGAACAAAAAAAGCAAAACACTAATAATAGCAACAATGTCAATAATGATTACAACTTTGACATGACAATTGGCAGTTACAATGGTTCATAATATGCGAACTCATAAGCTTATATATCATCAACAAATTAGCAAATATCATGAACAAAAAAGACATAGGGACGACAGCCTAATAATTTTAAGAAACTGTAATGGTAGAATAAAAAAATAAGAAAAAAAAATTATAGAAATCTTCAGCACACCAGCATTTACAATAAACATAAAATTTGATCTAAAAATAGTAAGTTTCCTAAATATAACATTCAATTTCAACAACACATACAAACCATACAGAAAAACAAACAACAACCCTATTTGCATTAACAAAACTCCAACCACCCCCAGCATATTCAAACACATACCAACATCTATAAACAAAAGAATATCAATGAATTCCAGCAACATAAAATATTCAATGAAACAAAAATATACAAATCAGAACTAAGAAATAGTGGTTATTTGAACAATCTGGAAATGCACAAATGAAAACAAACCAAACAAAAACATAAAAATATAATCTGGTTCAACCCACCCTACAATAATACAACAAAAACAAAAAAAATTCTTTAAAATAATTGAAAAAAAAATCTCCAAACACAGCAAACTATCACAATCATAAAAAAACACAGTCAAAATCAGTTACAGCTGGAGAAAATAATAGCCAAGCATAATAAAAAATACTCAACAAACCAATAACAACTGCAGCAATATAAACCAACAAAACCACACCAATAAATGAAATTGTCAACAAATAAAAAATAACTGTCCACTTACCAATAAATATGATATATAAAGCTACCATAACAAATATGATATATAAAGCTACCATAACAAATATGATATATAAAGCTACCATAACAAATATGATATATAAAGCTACCATAACAAATAACATTAACACAGAAAAAAAATTTACATAGGCTGGAACAACATTTAAAAAAAGATTTAATTACAAAATGTCATTCAAAACCGAAAGACACATAAACAACACAACATTATCAAATTATACATGAAACCAAAAAGAAAATATCACCAAAATTAAATGGGAAATAATAAAATAAGTGGCCCCACACCATAGCAATAGAAGAAATTGCAAACTGTGTTAGGAGGAAAAGTTAGCAATAATCACCTTTAAAAACCAAAGCAAACTAATAAACGATAAAAATGAAATAGGAAGATGCAGAAACTCAAATAACTATTTACTTTGCCAGGTAAATACAAATACAAACAAAACAAATAGATACAATATAAATCACAATTTTACTACAAACACAATTCACCACACCTAACACCTTGCTCCCACCAATACCAAAACAAAAATCATTTAGAAAAGAATTACTGCAATATCATTATCAAACAAATATTGAATTCCCAAACCCACTAACAAAGAAAACACCTGTAAAAGTCACACATACACCTACCACAATATAAAAACCAACATGTGGTTATACTAATTACAATATAAAAATACACATATGAAAATACACAAGAGCGGGCATACACACATGTACATGTATACATAGAAGAAAGAAATTACTGGAAAGTAATTGAAACTCACCTGAAGCAAGTTGAATGTGTAATGCTCCTCATGCCAATGACATTTCCATTGAGCTTCTCTACAGTATATAATTAATTGAATTTCTTTTAATGTGTTTCTCTCGAATTTATATTTAAATTGGGATCATCAGGAGAGAATGTGCACTGTTTCGGGGCCTTCCTCTCAACGGTTTCAGTTGCACACCAGCTCCTTAACTGATTTGAGGCCCCATTATAACGATATACAAGTGTGTTGTAGATGTACTAGTTCAAATGCCTAATGGTGAAATTAGACTTATGAAAAATTTCGAAAAACAACAAACCTTGCATTCTGAAAATGCAAAGTGAACCTCATTATGCATTCATGATCAGTCATGTCATGCTGTCATGTTCGTTGAAACACTTTACGGAATATTTCTTTTTTCCATATCCATATAGAACTATTTTCAGCTATTTCTAATAGGCATTTTATACTTTTGATCTGATTACACCCTTTGATTCCACTTTGGCCCAGAAATTGGTACAGAGTGCCTGCAACGAAACCTCTTGCTCCAGTTTCTGCTGTTCTAACAATCACATTATACCCCTCCTTTATCAGCTCTGATTTTAGATTTTCATATATATTATAAATATTATAAAATGAATAATAATAAAATGATACAAAAAGTAAAATAATGAAAAATGACAAATAAAGCTGCATACTAAAAAGTGCAAAAAATAAACAAACCAATTTATCACCCCCCCCCAAAAAATGCACCAATTTACTCTAAAAACACATACACAATTATCACCCACAACCATGCAGGTATGTGTGCAAATGTGTGAGAATATGTATAGAAACATACAGTCTGATGTGTACATGTAGGCAGTGACCATACCCATATGCGTATGCACACACACACACACACACACGCACACACACACACACACATATGCACACAACACATCATATACAAACATTTAATTGTCATTCTTGTGGTCAATACATCACAAAATAATAAATCACCCAAATTTCAGCACTCATTAAAAATCAACAGAAAACCAGAAGATAAGAGAAGAAAGTAGAAAAAGAAATAAGAGAAAACAGATAACCAGATAACATGACATTCATGAAAAGAAAAAGAATCCTAATTCCACAACAGTATATAAACACACAAATATTGAAAAGTATCACTAGAAAAACCTGACAAGCCCTGATGAGTGAGCATATTATATATATAAATATATATATATATATATATATATATATAAAATCTTTATAATATAAAAAATATGTCATATTGTGTTTTCAGTCTTCTTTATCCATATTTGATAAAAGCACACTCCAAATATCTCATAGGACAACTGAAGTATGGATAACCAAAAATAATAAAATATATCATGCTCTGTTTTTAGCCAAGTTAAATTAACGAACATTTTATGAGAAAGCTTATAACTAAAAATGACAAAAATAGTAAAAGTATATTTCCAACATTAAAACCCCAATGAAAGGCGTCTGTTTCTTTAGATGCCCTCAGACAGAAACATGCATACATATACTTACATGCATTTGAGTATATGTATCTAGCTTTGTTTAACTGACTGCAAAAAAAATTACTAATTTGAACTTGTCAATTTTTAGTATTCTTGTTTTCTAGGACACTAATCATCTGCCATCTTTCATGTCATTTCAATCTCCTTTCCCACACCATTTTCTTTAACTCCTGCCTTTCACCATAGTCTTTATCCTTCAACCCAGATTTGTGTGCATATTTTGGTTGTTGACACTGATAAGCTGAGAAGTTGGCTCTCATGTTCTGTCAAATCAGTGCCATCCTGATTAGTATAAATGTCTTCTAGTCTTCTACGCCATTCAAATAGATTAGGGCAATGGTGGGTGGAGGGGTAGTATATATCCTGTTTCTAGCAACTCAGATTTACTGGTTTCCAAGGCAAATTTATATTTCTTGCAAATTTGTTGCTAATGACATAAGCCATCAGGTACAAGACTAGTGATATCACTATGTTGACATAAAATGTCAACATAGTGATGTCATTAGAACTACGCTTAATAGCATAGGCTTTAAAGGAGTCAGTGGATATTATTCCCAAAACAATAGCAGTCCAGGTTATAACCTCTCTAATTCAGGACATTGTTGGTTTGGCACATATAAATCTGCAGCCATTTGTGGATTTGCCACTAAAGATTTTAGGCTTTCTTTCAAACAATGATTTTGGACTATAATTTAACCATCTATAAACCATCTTATTGAAGTGAATTTGTTAAAACCCAGCTGCGGTTTGAAAGAGAATTAAATAATTCTAAACTCAGTAACTCTCATGTTTATTTTAGTTTAAAATTAGATATGTAGTTACTATATTTTTATTTTTTTTTTGCATTTTATAAATTATTTTAATACAACCAATTAAAAGGCATAACGAATTCAAAGAGGTTGCCTAGTTGTGGTGTAACGATTAGCAAGCTATTTTTGTAGGCCATTACTGTAGTGAATCTGATTCTTACTGGGTGAGTCACACTAATGGCATTGTTCTATGCTTTGCTAAGCCTAGTAAATATCTACAATCAATTCAAGATCAGGAAGAAATATCTCAAAACAAAATAATTTTTTAAAATTTCTTTCTTTTGATGAAATTTAGTAAATACTAATTATAATATTAGGTAAATATAAGTACCCATATTAAGTAAACGCTTTTATAATCTTACTTAGACAAGGAAACATTTTCTGAAACTAGAAAACTGATTACTTTAGGTATGTTATCATAATAACAATTTTATATTCACTGCAATTTTAACTAAAAAAATAGAAGATTACAAGAGTTTGGCAACTAAACATTTTCATAATCCATTCTTAAAAATTAAAAATTAGGTCAAATTTTCTAAAATCATTCAAAAAGTGTAAATAAGCAATTAATATAAAAATAAAAGAATTTAAAAAATAATTACAGTGTTAGTAAGACCAAGGATTCAAACTGGAGGAAATGAACCCTTTACAGATTTGCTAAATTAGAATAGTTTATGTTTTGTTTACACTCATAGTTGATCATTAATACACAGTGTGTATTAATGAAGAAGATGCCTGATCAGTATTTATGCATCAAGCTATGCAATTGGAAAAATAACAAAAACTTGGGAAAAGTTTGAGGAAAATATTTGTTACATTTTCCTATTTTAAACCTGTACAGCTATTGTACTTTTTCACACAGAATAATACACCAATGTGGCCCCTTAAAAAAAAAAAAAATTGGCATCTAGATTAAACATAGCTTTTTTCTGTTGCTTCCCCACCCCATGCTTGTTTCTTGTATTTTTCTATTGTGAGAACTTACTTGAGGTTGTAAAGTCAGTCAGTTACAATAAGATCCTTAAATTTTAGCCCCTCTGCTCAGCTAGACATCTTGTCACAGCAAAACATTCAAATGTACCTCTCTGTCTTCTCCTAATTGCTTCCCCTCTGTAGATTAACAAAACAAGTGGGAAGTGAGTGTGCGTTGGTGTAAACAAAACTCTTTTGTCTTTTCAACTTTAGACAAGCCCCAATCTAAGATATTATGGAACCTTGGCAACTAGAAGGAAATAGAAAATCAGTGAAAAGAACGGATTTCTTTATTATAGAGATTTTTCTTTCTGGCTTTTTTTTATTTACTTTTTGACATTTATTTACCAACAGACTGTTGAAGAGATTTGTAACATGCTAAGAAAACAAACTGGAGTGTATTTCTGTGGTGAGGGGATAATTCTTTGGAAAGTGGAGCTCTTAAGGTTTTGTTGAATAAATAATAGCAACCATTGAAGAAAATTAATAACCAGGAATTGTCCAGAATTTTAATATTGTAAATATTTTACAATTAATATGATTTCATGCAGTCTCGTTAATCCTAACTGGAATATAAGGCTGCAAGCCTGACCCTTCAATTGATCTTGTCTTGTGCTTTAACTGTGTTTGTCGCACAAGAGACCCATATGTTTCAATTCTGTTATTACCATTCTTTGTCATGCGACTCTGGGTTTTTCTTTTGCTATTCCCACTTGAGGTTCATTTGTAAGCAACTTTAGTTATTTTTCATTCATTAAGTGATTCAGCTATAATTTTTTAATATCAAGGGACATATTCCTCTTTCTATCTTTCTATAAGGTTTCTCATTAGAGATCTTACAGTTTTTTCATAGGCGGCTATTGTGGAAGACCTCAATATTTTCTGTCTTTCTTTGTGACTCTCTCCAGACCTCAGAACAATACAAAAGGTTAGCTTTAATACTGCCAATGTAAGGCCTGATTTTAGTTTTGTGGCTGTACTGTTTAGACTTCCAGATATTTTATCATCAACTAAAACAGTAAGAAGTTTCAAAGGCTGAGAAATAAGGTAACTGGTTTAATGAATAATATCAGTGTGTGATTTAGAATTTGATTGGTAAATGGACTTATTTTCTTGAAGGAAACAGTTGTTTTTAGCAGATAAAAGTAATATGATGACTATTGAGTAAATATATATTTTTTATTTAAAATCATGCACACACACATTTTTCTAAATTAAGATAAAAGCTAAAAATAATTTCAATCACAAAACTAAAAAGAATTTTAAAATAATAAATAAAAGGAATTTTAAAATAAACATAAATGAAAAATAAGAATAACCTATAACTTTTTTTTCTTATCACAAAATAATATCAAATCTGTTGAGAAACATTCTCAGATCATTAGTAAACAAACATACTGATGATAATACAGGTTGTATAAGCACCTCCAAAAATCAAGATATTCAGACACCTATAGCTAATTTCTCTGCTGACCTTGCTCTAAGAGCTCAATAGAGAATGAAACTGGTTTGTAACTTTCAACACCTGTAAAACTAAGATAGTTGTCACCAATCAGATTTTGAGCTTTCTGCTATCATGATGAATTGTTGGACTCTTGATGAGGCTTCTTGCTTTGAATGTAGATTGTAACTAAAGTTTACCCCTGACCTCAAATGGAACTCATTTGGTTGATTCCTTGTACCACTTCAAAAAGAATCTCCTGCCATTTTTATCTTTACAAAAATCAGATCAGACCAAAAATGGAGTATTGCTGGTATATCTTGACTGAAGCTGCCCAATCCTCACTTTCAAAACTTGGCAGAGTTCAAAGTATCTGCACAAACTTATGAGTGATGAATTATTTTCTACTCTACAACTCTTTCCTCACAGAAGAAACATTGCAAACCTTTTTCTCCTCTAGCACTATTTTAATGGCAAATTTTCTGACAAGAAAGTTCTAATAATTCCAATATTTATATAAAAACTCACCATGCTATCATCACTGGAATGAATTGTCCTCAATCCTTTTTTATTCCATTGGTGAGAAGGATGTTCCATTTGAACAGCTTCTACTTTTACAGTCACTTCACTCACCCCCAAAAACATATGTATACACACACTCACTCACACACAGGGTGCGATAGATAAATTG
This sequence comes from Ascarosepion bandense, assembly GCA_037127315.1. NCBI lineage: Eukaryota > Metazoa > Mollusca > Cephalopoda > Sepiida > Sepiidae > Ascarosepion > Ascarosepion bandense. The sequence goes on from JBBBDQ010000184.1 coordinate 1,435,529, forward strand.
TCGTTTACATTATGCAAAAATGAAAATAGCACTGACATTTCATTTTAACATATATTATATCAAATATATACCATATTATACAGATATATATACCAAAATTACAAAAAATATCTTGAAATACTAAAAAGTAAATTTATTCAATAAAATTACCATTGGCTTCAACCACAGTCTCCAGACAATTTTGGAATCTTCTGCAGCTCTCCTGAATCTTCTTCTTGTTTAAGCAGATGGATGCTGCCATAATTCTTGCCTTCAGTCCATCTTTTGTGTGACAAGGAGTTTTGTTGGCCTCTTATTCAACTGTGCTTTACACATAATAATCAAGAGGATTGCAGTCTGGGGAGTTAGATGGACAGATGTAAGGTGGTGATGTGGTTACAGAAATTGACAGCCATCACTGAGTTCACCTGATTGTGTGACATGGTGTAGAATCTTGTTGCCAGACATAGGGTCTTTCAGCAGCCACCCTCTTGACTCAAGGTAGCACTTCCTCGTCAAGGCACATGATGTAGGTCTCTGTGTTGAGTCTGAGGCTCTCACCAACAAATTTGGTAGTTCTTTCATATCAGACTGAGTTTTCCGAGCTGCCATACCTTCATAATCACCATTAGACTCATCCAATTCTTTCCAAATGCTCTGCACTGTCTTCAGATTGACACCAAAATACTCTGAAATGTTTGTATTAGAGCTTCTGGCACAAATGTCAAGCAGTGCAGCATTCTATTTCCAAATTTCTGGTGAAGTGAATTGTGTCATGATGCTGTTTTTCTCAGACAGTGCCCAACTGATCCTAGCATACTATGAAGTCAACAAAATCAAAAACAAACAATATGCATGTACAAAATTAAAAATATAAAATATTGACAGCCTGTGTGTATACACTTCTCTCTAAAGAACATGCATTAAGAAAAGATAACCTAGATGAATATATATATATATTCTATTACATATATATATATATAATAGAATAAGTAAAGAACAAAGTAGGAAAAGTGTCTTGATCTAACATCTAAATTTCACTTTTATTAAACCTAACTTAAAAAGAACTTAAAATTAAAAAACAAAGAGATAGTTTACTGGAATGTTGACTGAGGCTTGATTATATTGATCAGATACATATCACATGTAATAAAGCAATGGATGTTTATTTTAAATATAAGTGTATGTCTAGGAATGCTTGTCTGTTTATATATATATGTATGTAATAATACACATATCAAGTGTATTAAAACGATGGACGATTTGTAAATATATGAATCATGGGTGGCTAAATGTGAGTGTTTATAAGTTGGTAATATTAGTGTGAGTGATAAAACAGTACATTTCTGTTTAAATGTGTTGTGAAATAATGTATACACATTTCAAGCAAATGTTTTTAGAAATAAATATATTTTGAAAGTAAAAAAAGTTTTTTGGTTGGAAACTTTCATTGAATTGATATGTATTAAACTATTAATATTTATGTATTATTTAATATAATATTATGAATTAAAATTTATTATTGTAATATGTAATATAGAATATAGTGCATACAGAGAACATTATAATAATGTTATGGATTATATAAAATAATATATAGAAGTATTATTATATTATTGATTTATGGTTATTGGTAGACATAATTTGGATTCATGAAGTATAGATTTATAGAAAGATGGTGAAGTGATTTACTGTTTTAAGTGAGTGTTTACAGTTGTTATTAATGTTTTCAAATTACTTTCTTCTTAAAATTTGTGTGTTTTTTAATTAAACTAGCATTAGAGAAATCAAAATTATGTCCAAGAGAGTTGGAATGTATTCCCACGCATATAGGGCTATTTAGAGATTGGATTAGAGATTTGTGTATTGAGTAAAATATAACTTTGTAGTATTATAAAAATTTGATTTTTACCAAATCCAAGTTCTTGTGTCAGACACAAAAGCTTAGTAGAAATAGCAAGACATTAATAGATGCAAAACTATAAAATACAAA